>PVKZ01001485.1:0-384982 GCA_004027375.1 Macroglossus sobrinus | reverse complement strand
GTGGTTGAGATGTAGAAGGAGGGGAAGCATTATATATAAAGTCCTATAATTAGACTCCATTTTTTAGTGAGTCTATGTCTCTCAACTGTGAACTTTGCAAATGCTTCTCAGTTTTTTTCTCCCCTCTTAGGTGAGACAGGATGGCTAGAGTTGTCTGAAGTTGAATATTTCCCTTTCCCCAAGTTAGTTAGACTCTTTTACAACCCCAGCTAGTTAGGTTGGTTTGTGTATTTGTTTGTTTGTTTGTTTGTTTTTTGGTAAGGAGACTTTGGCTGTGGCTCTCTAGATTTGCCTATCTTGCTAGATTTCAAGGTGCCAGTTTACCTGTAATTTCTATTTTCCTATGGATGTAAGTAAAGCCATTGATTTTCAGTTTGTACACATTTTCCTATTGTATAAACAAGAGTGACAACTTCTGAGCAATTTGCAAGTCAGAGCTGAAATTTTAAAAAATCTTTTTCTTTTTAAATTATGGCATTCGAGTTTTAGTTTTTAATGCATCTTTGGTGTCTATTTATCTGAATGATTTTTTTCTGAATCATCCAAGGACAATTCCAAAAGTCATTCTCTTTTATTTTTCTCTCTTACAGATATTAGAAAATGTAATATTTTAAATCTACTCTTTAGTGACTAAGAATGAGAAAAACATTTGTAAGAAATTTGAATAGAAATATAGCATGGAAAGAAGAAGGCTTTTCTCATTGCTTTTTGAATTCTCAGAATGTGGCAACAATAATAAGAAAGGAAATGAGTATCTCGGGATTACAGAATTAAAGCCCTCACTGAGGATTGTGGGACAGGGAAATAGAAGGAGCGAGTTTCTCTGGTGAGGTGTCTGAGTGCCTGCAGACGCCTGGGATGGTTGATGCCCCATGTCTTGTTACATGTGTAATAGAAACGCTTTTCTGAGTTAAGCTTTCTACTGTTTTCTATTGTTCAAAGAAAAGTAGACCTATTCTTAAGTGACATTTTCCAAGTTTTATCTTGTTTTACCTGGTCACATACATTTTTTGATCTTTCTACTTTCTTTATATTTTCAACTATAAAACTATATATTTATAAACAGCATATTCAGAATTCTTGTGGTTTATAGCATTTATATATTATTTCTTGATATTCTGCTATAAAGACTGTGGAAGAAGTACTCTTATTACAAAATAACTACTTTTTTTAAACCCAGACACTCAAATCTAGTAGTACTCCAATCACTGTGTCAATTATAAACACCACCACAAAAATTCTAAGTCTCCCAGGGGATGGCACTTTATCTATTCCAAATTATTGGTTTAGATATTCTTTGATGTCTTTTGATAGGATTTTAAAAATTTCTCCATAAACATTTTGTACATCTTTTGTTTGATTTATAAAAATATATAATTTTTGTTGCTCTTCTAAACACTATTTTTAAATGTGTGAACTCTTTAAAAATGTTATATCCAGCCATTTCCTAAATTTTCTTATTAATTCTATTAAAGCTTTATAGTTTATTTTAGTTTGTTTATGAAGAGAATCATTCTCTGCTAATAATTATTTTATTTTTTCCTTCTCTCTCTCTCTCTCTCTCTCTCTCTCTCTCTCTCTCTCTCTCTCTCTCTCTCTCTGTCTCTTACTCTCTCTCTTGAACTTGCTAAGATTACCAAGACATCATTGAATAAATGTGGTGGTAACAGTAGCCATTTCCTAAATTTAAAGAGAAGTCTTCTAGAGACTTACTAAAAAGTATGATATTGATGGTAAATTTTTCGTATATATTATTTATAAGTTAGAAAAGCTCCTTTCTAGTTGAATCACAACTGGGTAATAAGTATTGTCAAGTACTTAAAAAAATCTGTTGAGTAAAGTTCCTTTTCTCTTTTATTAATATGGTAAAACAGAATAATACATTATTGTTTATAACCCCAATATTATACATTAATTTTACCATTTTATACTATTTTTTTTTATTTTTCCATATTTAACCTATTTTGTTGGTCACTATTCATCCTTGCATCTCAGAATTTCCTTCTAGTGTCATTTTTACCCTGAAGTACATGCTTTATAAATTTTTTAATAATACTCTATTATTAATAAGCTCTTTCAGTTGTTTATGTGAAAAGTAGTATTTAGGCTTCATTCTTGCTAGGCAGTCTAGCTCTATAGTTGTATGTTGACATCAAATTCTCTCAACCTATTTAAGATAGAATTTCATTGACAACTCTTTTGTCGGTTTTAAAATTAGCTGAGAGTCTGGTTCTTTTTATTTATATATAATTGGCCTTTTCTCCCTAGCCGCTTTTATCACCTCTTTTCCTTTGGTATTTTGAGTTTAATTATGATAGACATATATAAGATAGGATTCCCACATTGGGAAGTCATGTGTTATACCAATTCATAGAAATTATCCGTTGTGTTCTCTCTGAATATTGCCTCAGAACCTCTCTTCCCACTTGTTTTCTCTTCTGGAAAGTTAGTTATCCCTTTTCATCCTATTTTGTATATTTTTAACCTCCTTTCATACTGTCCATCCTTTTGTCCATCTGTGTCATATTCAGGATAATTACTTCTAATTTACTCTTCTTTTTCTCACTTTTCCATTTAGCTGTGTCTAACGTACCATTTCATTTATTTTTAAAAATTAAATTATTATTTTTATCATTTCCTAGTTTTTATTACTTTAAATCTGGTTGGTCACTTTTGGTCATCTTTTGTTCTTGAGTTATCATTTTAACAAACTTATTTCTTTAATATATCTTTAAAATTTTTTTCCTGAAAAAAATAAAAAAATATATTTCTGACAATTATAATTTGAGAAGTCATTAGAGATCTAAATACATAGTTTATTGGTTTTGCTGATTCTCACTTTTAGTGATTTATTCTATTATGCATTTTTCTATCAATGAATCTTTAATTTATATGTAGAAATTCTAGGAATTTATATATTTTAAGATAAGTTATAATATGTCTTCTCTGAGAATATTAAGATTTTATATTATTCTTATACATGTTTTTTCATCTAGAAGCACAGTGGTAGGCTTTATCTTTGACATATTTTCCTAACAGGTGAATTTTTTTCTAGCTTACAATATCACTGAAAGTGTAGCTCCTTCAAAATTCTGGATTTCTTGAGGATAGAGGGTTTATCTCAGGTTCAACCTCCCCACTTTTTATCGACATAAAGTTTAATTTACTTTTCTCAAAGTATTTTGTTAATTGCCAGATCTCTAGGCATCAGGAATCAACATTTGTTCCAACAACATTTCTCATAGCCTTCCTGATCACATACCACTCTGGTTTCAGTACAACAGTAAGACTTTTTATTTTAACAAGAAATTTAATTAATTGTCTCTTAATATAATTAATGTATTCAAAAGGATTTTTTTTAATATTCATCCATCCCTTAGATGTTTTCCAATGGGAGCGTTTTCAATATATTTATTCTGAAGTTTTGTGGGGAGGTATAAATATAAAAAATATGTAAATTTATATAAATATAATGTATTTATATGGTACTTTTCAATTTTCTTCATCTCAGCTATTCACTGGACTTGTACTCTTATGTTCTATTATTTTAATATGACTATCCTCTCTCTAGATTATAATCTCTCTTAGGTGGGCTACCATTAAGATTTATTGGCTTATTGGAGAACTTATTTGGAAACTGTAGTGAAGATCTATAAGGTGCGGAAGGCCAAGTAACAAGAACACTATTCCTTGAGGCCATGCGGATACAAAAATGCAAATAAAATCTAGTCTCTGTCCATGGATAAATAATAGTGTAATAGAAGATAAAAGCATATGAGAAAATTATTGCAATACAGTCTATAAGAAGTATTTAAGCCTGTAAGAAAAATATATAATATAATATAAGTTTAGAGGTTTGCACAGAGTGCAATGGGAACAGAGGAGCTATTGACCAATACTGCCTAAGAATTGAGAAAGAATTTCCCCACTCCCAGGTGTGGAGTAATGAAAGCACAGCTCCAAGAACTGTAGAGCAGGTATTGGATTAATGTCTTTCTCTGAACTTAAAGAAATTTTGGAGTAAAAAGGGCGATAATCCACTTTGAATAATAAAACAAGGCTGTCATGAATTCTTTGAATAAAAGAAAACTGCTCTTCCTCTACAACATAATCTAAGTTATAAGTACACTTAAAATTTTTTTTCATTTAATTATGCCTCACTTTAATATTTTATTTTTGGTTTTTACCTCTGACATTTACTTTCTCTTTATGACATCCATATTGCTAATTATCCCTATCATGTCATTTTTCTGTTTTTGTTCTTATGTCCACAGCTTTTTTTTTTCAATTATTTCAGTCAGGGGTTGAAAAATCACCTCTCTTTACTCTAACTAGAATGAATCTCTAAATCTGACTAGAGGGTCATTTAATAATATATTGGTTTTTCATTAAAGGAGTATGTATGTTTTAGAGCAAAACGTTAGTATTGCTACTATAAGAAACATAAAAGATTTAAGGCATATGCTTCACTGATTCGTACACTCATCCAATCAATCTTTCCAGATCATTTGCTTAGCACAGTCATCTTCACAAGGAAAACAGAGTGCTGTACATGAGAATCTGGATAGAGAACCAAGGGAGTTACGTGAGATCCAGTATTTACCTATACAAAATAAGGTAGCCTGAAATCATGTTCATTAAAGCCCATATTAACTTGAAAACATGTGAATAACAACATTCAAAGGCATCCATAACAGTAACATAACTGATTGCAGTTCAATGACTAAAGTTCTTACTAAACCATACACAAGGAAATAAATAGTCTCTCTAGATACACATTGAGATATGTGTGACAGAATTAGGTAAACAATCATATGGCTCTCAGCATTACAAACAAATAATATTAGAAAAATAAAGAGCACCTGGCTGGCAGTGTTTTAGTGCCTGGCAAATCCTGTGCTCACATTCTAGGTGACACCATCACTATTACAGAAGAGTGGGGAGGGGTGACAGGGCTCTCAAACACCAGTTTTCACCATTGTAGTCTGCTGAAAGAGTATACGCATTACCCAAACATAAGTATATTCTGAAAGGGTATGAGACTTGAAAAAATATATGCATTGAGTATACAAGTATCATTAAGAATAGAGCCAGGAGAGAAGTTAAGGAGTAAAAATGATATGTACTCTAAGAGAAGAAACATTGGACAGTAATCACGAGAATCCATTTCATCCTGGATGTGCCTTTAATTGAGCTGAAGATAGAGAATCATTAAGGGTTTCTGGGTTTCAGTTTCTTTATCTGTAGAATAATTTGATAGTGTCAGAAATTAAGATCCCCATGTTAGACACAACCAAAGTGGGTAAGTAGTTAAAATTTTGTCAAGGGGTGAGTCTTTATCACCTTCCACACTTAACAATTGACTAGTTCATGAAAATTAGATAATATGCAGAATATTTTGATTAGAGAGCAAATCTCAGAGAAGCAAAACAAGGAGAGAGAGTTTGGAGCTTGGCATTATATCTGTGCTCTAGAACAGGAGAGTCTCAGGCTCAGATACTGCTGGGGAGATAGAGTGGGGTAAATATGTGTGATAAGGCATGTGTTGCTATAAGTCTAGGCAAAAAAAGTCTTAATGGGGAATTCAGAAAAGACAGTCAATATAGAAAATCATAAACTCACAGGATTATAGAGCTGGAATTTAAAAATTAATGTTCAGATTATTTTACCTTCATTAGTTAACTGAAGCCTAAAGATATTAAATAACTTGCCCAAATTCACTAGACTGACTAAGATTGGGAGAAGAAATAAGCTACACTACCATGTAAGGGTTGTTTGGTCCAGTTTTACAACCTAACCCTAGTTAAAAAAGAATGCTAATTACTGAGGAGAGAAGGGTATCTCAGGAACTAATGTACAATTTACAATTCATACAAATTCACATTATCTCAAGAAATCAACAATGAATTATGGTGCCTCTGTAGGTCTACCTAATCTGTATTCTGTACTGCTGATGCAATAAGATTAAAAAAATAATAATAAAACAAAATTTAGAGAAATAGTATTCATATCTGTTCTTTTGTATCTTGCAATATCCTTTCTGGTCGAGTACCCTATCTCGGGAACAGGTATTGATTTTTTTCCAGCTATAGTACAATGCTTCACCCTTACCCACCACATTTTAACAGTGTCTAGCTTGTAATTATAAAATGTTAAAGGCACAGTAAGTCATACACAGTAGTTGTCCATACTTGCTTAGTATATTAAAAAGCTAACCTCAGTTTAGTAATAAAATTACATTACTGACAATAATGAGTTTCAGGAGAGAAGCAGTACCCTTGCTTGCCTAAACCGTTTAACATTTTTCCACAGAGAAGAAGGTAGTTGAAGGCAACAGCTAGCTGTTACTCATTGCTCAATTCATTAAGCTTCATTTTTTTTTTTTTTTTCTGTACACAGTTCTGTGTTCTTGAGATTTCCAAGGCTTGGAGTCAAGGTGGAAAATTCAGTCTACTTAAGAAGAACCTTGGTTTCCATGTAAGAATATCTGTTTTTGAGTCCTGGGTCTTCCACTGAATAAATAGTGTGGTAACTGTGGACTTAACTTCAGCGGGGAGATGGAATAAAATACTTCTGAAAAATCATCTCATAAAGCTATGTGGGAAGGAAACATAAAAACTTTTGAAAGAATGTGGGATTTGATATCATGTTTTCTTTTCCTTAGATGTGATTTCCAAAAGTTATTTTTTTTCTGTTGCATGAAGGAATATTTAAAAATAACTTTTAAAAAATATAAGTACTTTTTTTTCTATTTCTGAGTCAGAGTAAGAAAAATTGATTGCTAATTTTATATTTTTGGTAAGGCATAATTTGGTGGTTAAGTGATATGATGACATGACTCATAAGAGAGAGCCTTTCCTAAATAAAAAGGCAGGACCTGATCCCTCGAGGGGAAACAAATAAAGGAATTTTCTGTAAATAGGTTTCCATTTAGTTGAGAACATCAGGAACTAAATCCCAAACATGGTTTTACCTAATGATGGTGTTCATTTGCATTCCAGGGGAACCTGCATTTTTGAGACCTTAGGGGGGAAAATAACACCATCTACAAATAATAGCAGGCTAAGAGAAAAATGTAATTCCACAAGAGCAAGATGAAACTTTTCTTATGTCATGAACAGACCTGCGTAAAAAGTGGAAAACAATGCATTTAATCACTTAGATATTTAGTCTACATGTCAACCTATATGAGGAAATCAGAAGCATGAAGACGTATGTAGCTGTATGTGTGTATATTTTTTTCCTCCTATCAGTCAAGATTGTCTTTTAGGATTTTCTGCCATGGAAGTGTTCTGTAGCTATGCTGTCTAATATAACAGGCACTCTCCACATGTGACTTTTGAGAACTTGAAATGTGGCTATTGCAACTAAGGAACTGAACCTTTACTTTTATTAGCTGATTTACATTTAAATAGTCCCATATGACTAGTGACAACCACACTGCACAAGGGGGCTCGAGATGTTTCTTTTCAGTCCTTATTAGAATGTCAGAGAAACTTATTGTAAATAATTCTACCTAATGGCTGATTAGACAGTTGTTACTTTCTCTCATGCTCTTTTTAAATTTCGAATTCAGGAAACAAACAATTATTAGAATGAACCCCTCTCTGATGTTAGTTTCATCATCTAATCCGATTATAGAAAATTAATCCCTCTGAAAGTAGCTACTTTCATTTATTTAATAATTATAATTTTTATTATTTTTAGTATGAAATAATATTACACTTCATTAATAAAAATAAAACTTGGCAAAAAGACTCTCTTGCTTCCCACATAATCTTACCATTAAATATTTGTGATTTGTAATGGAAAAACCATCCATGACTCCCACAGACATATGAACTACCTGCTTTGCCACATCAGATGCCTTTCAAAGCCAGCTTCTCTTCAGGATGCAATTCATCACTGTTATCCCAGGTCACCACGTGTTCCTCTGTGTCGTTTCACACGGGAACATGACATGACATGATGTAATTAAAGGAACGCAATGTGGTGGCTTCCATTAGAAGGAAAGAACACATTTTCCAGATCAGCTCATAGGTCTCCACTCCAGCTGCCACGGAGAGGCTCCGAGGCGCCTGCGATGAAAGCTGGCTGATCTTGTGTGTTCAAATACACAAGTTCTTTACATTTCTGCCCATTTCTATTAAAAGCCAAGTCAACTACTGTCAGAGAGTGTTACAAACCTCCTCTCTCAAACTGTGATCTTGTCAGATCTCATAAGCCAAACAAGGTTGGGGCTGGGTGTGTACTTGGATAAGAGGCCTATTAGGGAAAAAATAGGGTATTCTGTGTTGAGCTCAAGAAACTATTCCACTTACCCAGTCCAAATAGGATCACCTTATGACTAGTTCATCCCTTCTCCTAGTACCTTCTTCTGTGATCCCAGACTGGGAACCTGCTCATGTATCGCACATTGCATTCTCCTTCCCAAAGTTGGGAAAAATCTTGTCTTGCTTTTCTGGCTCTATTCCAGTTCAGCTAATTGCTTCCTCTTGCTTTAAATTCCCCCTGCAGTGTCTATTGAAGGCTGTCTTCTTCATTTATGATTCTAAACTGTTGTGCCATGTTGCTGTGTGCTGGTAAGCAGCTGTTGCTCTCCATTCCAGCTGTGGTAGAATTTCTGTAGTGGCCAGAGTGAATTGTACACATGCCATACTCAATTGTGTAGAGAGAAGTCGTAAAGTCCTGGAGCTCATCCCAATGATGCATGCCATTTCGGTGAAAAATTATTCTATATAATCATATAGATGCAAATGCAGATATATACTCCCACAGTCTAGACTTGTTAACTCACTACCATCTGTCTAAGACAAATTCTCTAAAGGAAATCAGGGTGGTGAGGCAAAGCGTGGGTTGCAAGTTGTGAAAGTGAAACCCTTATTTTCATGATTTTTATTTTTATTTTTTGCTTTAGCAAGAAGACTCTAATTTAAATCAGACATTGAAGAAACTTATCCATGTCAGTTTACAAAATTCTGTTTAAACATTTTTTCTCTGGTTTTTAATTTTAAAAAGGGGATACTATTTTGCAACCAATGAAAATAATTTGTAAAATGCCAAGAAATGTAGACCATAAAACATTTGGCTTGGTCATATATATGAGGACCTGGGCAATCATTTGAAATGACTGTGTTTTAGACAAAAACCTTCCTTAGCTCCCTTCTCAGTCCCCTTTATCCCCCATTCTATGATAATTATGAAATCTTTTCATCATCAGGAATTTTCCACTATAACATTCTAATCTATACTTCCTAGCCCCCCACAGCACCTCATCCCCTTAAATAACTTGTTTATCCATATACTTTACTTATTTTAAAACCTCTATTTTCTCATTAATAAGCAATCTGCTTTAGTTTAAGAGAAAACGAACTGCTTAAAATAATTTCCACTAAAATGAGAATCATTATGTTTGTTGGCCTGCTCTGTCATCCTTTAATCTAGTGAAACACACCCAAGCATGATCATTGGGGATCTTATTGTACTTTCATTATTGCTCCCTTATTTGTTCCAAATCTTCTCTCTTTCTAATTCAATTCCCACTAAACTCGGAAATCCTGGTACAAGATCCACATTGCTGTTCTGAGCTAAGCAGTTTAGACTTGAGGTTCCATGTTCTTGGCTTTGAGTCTTGGTTTTCCACCAGTTAAGGCTGGGCCTGAATGACTCCTCTGACTCTCCTCTCACTGTAGATACCAGTCCCCAGTCCTCAACACTAGCAAGCTGGGCAGTGCTGAGGACAGGTCACTTCTGACAGCTTAGTGTGGAATGGAGGAATGCTTCAGAGGGAGGGATAAAGACTAGATTCAGACATTGAATTGCCTTTAGTTCTCCAATGCTTATTATATTTGGAAGAAGTGCTTTGGATTAAAAGTCAGTAATCTCCTTTCTAACCCTCACAATATACTTATTTTTTTTGTGTCAGCCAATCCTGTTAAATGAAGAAATTGTATCAGAATTATAGACTTTAAAATTTGGAATTATTAGAGGTTATTTGACAAAAATACTTATTCTATACAGGAATTGTGGGCCATACTGAAGAAAGATTTCCATCAAGATGAGAATGTTTATAAGCACTCAGAAACGATGGTTTCAATGTTTTTAACTTTCAAGAAAATCAATTCCTTTTTTGACAGATTTCCAGGCTAAGTAAGAAGCTAGCTAATATTTATGAAGCACCTATTACTGTTAGGTTATCTGTATATGTCATTTAATTTTACCTCATCATATTCTGCTACAACAGATGTTATTTGTAGATGGTGAAACCGAGGCAGAGATTTTTAAATAACTTGCCCATGGGACTGTAGAACTGTGTGCAGAGTGTTTGAATCCCAGTCCGTGAGTCTGACATCCCCCTCATTTGGTTATGCCATGCCAACTCTTGGAATTTCCCTCCCTCTGCAGATATGGAATCTACAAGGAATTCCGTATTTGTTTGTATTGATGCTTATTTGATAGTATCAGTCAAGAATTAGAGAATCATACAATTCCAGGGTTGTAAAGCCATTTCAATGACATTTGGTTCAGCTTCCTCACCTGATTCACATGCATTCTAGAGTATCATTTCTTTATTAATAAGGGATGTCCTATTCATCAGGCTACCCAACCAACATAAAATGAAGAACATACTGCTATCATGCTCCCTGAAACTGAGACAGAATCTTCTGGAAGATGCTTTAGATATTTGTTCTTACTAAAATAGAGGGTGATTAGAGATAGAAATAATAAGTCCTAGAGAAGAAATAGTTCTGAGGTTAGTGTTTCCAATTAACCACAGTGATTTGTGGATATTAGTAGAACCAAATCAGAAAAAAAAAGAAAAGAAAAGAAAAGAAAAAAAAAAGAAAAGAAAAGAAAAAAGAAAAGAAAGAAAAGAAAAAGGTTCATGATTTGCACTGTAATCAGGTAGCCATGACACTATCACTTTATTAGATTAAACTAGAGTGGCAATATGAGACCCAAACTCACTGTACTTGTGGTAGACTAAACCTAATTTTCCAAACTCTTCACACTATTCAGCTTTGGCTGTTCCAAGTTGCATCTGGATTTGGATGGCCAGTTTAGGAGTTAGATGTGAATCTCCCACCCACAGCTCAGTGCAGGAACACCTTAATGTCTTCATAACGGCGTTGTCTATTTGTCAGTTTGGTCAACTGGCCCGATATCCATCTTTTCCTTCTTCCTATCGATCTTCTTGATTCTTCAAGGTCTAGTTTCTCAACACATTCCTTTCTGATCACACCTACACAGACCAGTATATATTAATTTGGAAATCTTATTTAGACTCACGTAAATATTTAATTTCATTTCATTGTTTTAATTCTGTGATGTCTTGTTTTCCCTTTAACATGTGATATTCAAGGAAAACATCTATATGCTGTGAGTACACACTACCATGGTGAACAACATAGAATATATTCAATAAATTACTGCCAAATACAAGCCACACATTTTACTTATGTATCTGTGAATGAAAACCAAAGAAAGGTCTAAAATGCGGAGGCCCATAGGAATAGAACAGAGATTCTAAACACAAATCTATTCTGTTCAATACGAGTGTATGCTACATTTATTGAAATCTAGAAGGGCATTGCCCTGGCCTTTCAAGGCCTTGGAAGGGCATCTAACCAATAACTGCCCTGGTCACTGAGAGAAATGATTCCCCAGTATCTGAGTGGTATATTTCTTCCTGGATCAGGCTGTCTATTTAATCACTTTCCAACAGGCCCCTCTATTCACATGTCCACTGGATCTACATTAATTATTTTAACCGACATCCTTGTTAAGTTAAATTGTTTTTCCTAGCCAGACTATAAATAGCCTCTACCTTATTCATCATTTATCTCTTTGGAGATCACACTGGCTGCATTTATAAAGAAAGAAAGTCATGACTTGGCCAAGATACAGAAAGCAAAGGAATTTCACAGTTATTGGAGAGACAGAGCTTATTTTTTTCTTGACAAGGCACCCAGGACAGGTCATCGGCTTTCTTTTAAGTGTGAAAGATTGCTTTTTTTGTAGTGCTCTTTCTCTGCTGTCGAAGGAGAAACACTAGTAATAAGGAGAAAGCAACAGGAATAACTAAAATTAATAAAGCCTCATCTTCTGTCACCTCCTGCCATCCACACACACATACAAAGAAAGTATTTCAAGGTTAAAACGTATTTTAAAAGAGAACAAAAAGGGAATAAGCTTATTGTGACTGTATGTAAAAGGAATGTTTAACATTATTTAACTTCTCAATCTCTTTCTCAGTATTAAATGTTCATTTACAGTTTTTTTTTTCTGCATGCTTTTCCTCCATAGTGGAGAGTATCTTAAAGTCTAGGATCAGCTCAAATTCTGGGATCTCTTGGAGATACATAGTCTCTAGATTAGGTTTGTGTATGGCTACTCTTTATCCATACATCTACAAAATTTTTAAAAATGTTACTTTGTATGGGCATCATATTGATTATTCAGAGGCTGACCAGCAAAAAAATCAATGAGGTTGTCACTTTCTCTTGTTAAAACAATTCTGCTGTCAAGTTGCTTATTTCACTGATCTTAATTAACAATTGAATTCCATGAGCCAATCTACAGTTTATTTGGTTATGTGGCAATTAACTATTATCACCATTGAGAAGATGCATTTAACAAAATAAAGACAAGCAAAAGCATAAGCACTCTGTTTTGAACAAAAGAGCTTGATAGACAATACTCAGGTATTATTCCAGTTTTTCTTCTGTGTAGTTTTTGTTTTTCATTTTATTTTTCTTTTCAATAGCTTTAACATTTTTTTTTTGTTATTGTTCTTTGACTAGGTAGGGTGGTTAGAAAATCAACTGAATAATTTCTAATCTTATTTAAGTCTGCAGTGTGACTTTTGCAATTTGGAGTAGCTAGAACTCTCTATATTTTGATATCACTCTATTTCCTTATTTTCTGAATACTTTTTATGGTCTCAGGGTTGGTTCTTCAGCTCTTTTATTACTTCCCTCCTATCTATCACATCTAAAATTTCAAAGTGAAACAGATCCTGAAATTTAATTAATTATGAGAGCTCAGATGAACTATTATTTCACTAGTTTATTTAAAAGAAATGAGTTTCTATAATAGTCAAAATTCTTTCAGTAGCAAGAAACTAATTACTGACTCGAACTAGCTCATATTTTTAAAAAACTGTACATATCAGCTATTGGTCTATAACAAACCACCCTAAAACTCAGTGGCTTCAAGTAACAACCATTTATTTTCTTTCAAGAACTGGTTGGTCATCTGGTCTTGGCAGTTTGGATTTGTGTCTTTTCCATGTATACAAATTATGAAGCCCTGGCTGAAAAGGCAAGTAGCACTTTTTATATGGATGAAGAGGCACCAGAGGACAAGCCCAATAGCGCAAATACATTTTAAGCTTTGGTTCTGTCACATTTGTAAACATCCCATTGGCAAAGTAAGTCATGGGAAAGAACTCAACATGGAAGTAGAGGAGAGACATATTCCCCAATGGAGAAGGCAGAGGTACATTTGAACAGTGATCTAAACTTCTGCAACAGGCATTACATTGGTTTATGTACCTGGGCAGTTCAAGAACAGTGAATTAGACTGTGCGCACATCCAGGTCCAGATCAGATCACTGCCCTTCTCATTTTCTCTTGCTCTCAGTCTCTCTGTCTTCCATTTCTAATCTCTCAGCATGATGTTTTTATTCTCAGGCAGGCTTCCCAACATAACTAAAAGTAAAGCATCTGATAGTTTGAGGCTTATATTCTTGTGTGTTATTATCCAAATAAAAAAAAGACTTTTCTTCCTCTAGAATCCATATATCAAACCTTAGAAAAGACTCTGATTAGTTTAACTGATTCGTTTAATACGTCTAGCCTCTATCAACCACTAAGATTGGGGAATAGTATAAATGACTGATAAACCTAGAACTACACATGTGTTGAGATAGTGGGGCATGAGATTTGTCAGTCTCCTATGAAGCTGGAGCAAGATGGGACCACAGAGGCAAACTGGGTTGGTTGTTGTTCTAAGTTAAAGAAGTGATTAATGCTGAATAGACTAAAACAAAAACTGTTCATTACAGTAATACTATATAATTAGTATGCATAGATATTACATAAAATAATAATTATATGATTCCACAAAAATGAATAGATGTAGGATGGGATCTGCTCATTTAAAAAAGTTTGGATTAAGCTTTTATCTGAGTTTTCAGAAAGGAAAGCCATTCCCTGAGTTCCAGTGTACAAAGGTATCATTTCACTTAAGACTCACATAAAAAGTAATTATGTTAACTTTACTTTTAGATATTTATAAAAATAATATCCATATTTAATTTAAATGCTCATAATGAGATTCTGATAAAAATTCTTCAGCTGCCAGGAAGCTTGGAGACTACATAATATCATTTAAAGATAAGTAAATGGAGGCATTGAGATAACAAGTGATTCTGTCAAAGCTATAGCTAGATATTGACAGATCTCAACCAGATTAGACTATGTAAATTAAAATAATCAAGCAAAAAGGCCAATTTGGGATTAGACTCAACTAGACCCATTGCCTAAATATATCAAACTGACAGAAGAATGGGGATTCTCCTCTTCATTCCTTAATTTATAGAAGTAAACCACATTTCTAGACTACATCCCAATTATAGAAGACTGAAGGGTCTAATCATATCAATTTTTCACAATTCAGAGATTGGCAGGAATGTTTAAATGCATATCCTGATGACCCATGAGCAGGGTTTAAACAATTACATATTTCTCAGGCTCTCCAAATTTCATCACAAATATCTAGCCAAAGCCACGTGCTTGGTTGGCTATCTAGCAAACTCTTGCACTTGATAAAATTAACATCAATCTTTAATTTCCTGATTTCGTTCCTGTGAGATATTTGGAGATAGTAGATGAATGAAAGATGTGCAAAATAAAGGGTCAGAGTGAAGAACAGTGAAGTTCAGTTGAAGAAGTATGTAGCGCGTATGTTTATGAGAGTGAAGATCACACTGTCAGTGATTACAATGGTATCTGTTTCCTCTGTGGGAGGGCAGAAGTAACACCATATGTGTGGTGTGCATATGCCCACCTGACAAGTTTTAGAGGAGAGGAGGGAAAACAAAGACTTCTAGCTCAGTTAGAGTGTTAGCTGAATTGTGTTCTATTCTTTCTCACTTTGACCAGAGCCAATTTAAGCAGATCTTCATTTTCTTCTCGTGCTCCATTTCCACCAAATGTCTTTTCAGTTCAGATAAAGCCTCTCTCAGCCAGACTTTACTTCTGTCTTGCACTGGCATAATTACAGAAAATTGCACTGTTTGCTCAATTTTTGCAAATTGAGCTAATGCAAAACTATGTAAATTATTTACCAAAAAGGAGCAAAATCAAACAAGGAGATGGGTTTGTGCTGCACATTAAGGGATCAGAGTGGCACAGCCAGCATGTTGGTTACAGCACCAGCTTGATTAACTCAGCTCCGGGCTACACAGTGGGACCACCCTTGCTTGGCTCCAGTGAGCATTTGAAGGGGTGCCCCTCCTCATACTGTCCAAAACCATAATCAACTTTTTTATAACTTCTGAGTTAGCGGGAGGATTTGGAGAGGTCAATATTTTGCAGTCTGATTAAGGCAATCCTTTCCTCCTCCTACTGCTTCTCAGAATTCTTCCTCCTTTTTATCCTTTTACTTCTTTGTCCTGCTTTTTTATCCTTTTCTTCCTTCATCATCAAGAATTTGATGTTTTAGAGTAATTATTAACTAACAGTGCAACTTTTAATTCCATGTTTTTTAAAAATTTGTCTATCATCCTCCTTTACTCATTCATGTTTTCTTGAGGTTTTGTGCTTTTAATTTTTCTTTCTCCAAATACTTTCCCCAGACAAGTTTATTGACTGTCACAGCTTCAACTTTTACTTCCAAGAAGACAATTAACAAATATTAGAACTTGTTACAATTTGACTAATTTTCTACATCCCATTCCCCATTTCAGTATGCCTACTGAGATAAATATTACTGTCTGGATGTGTGACCATCTACAAAACTTCAAGTAAAATTGTTCTTACAATCATTTTTCTCTGTTTTCCATCTTTTCCTTCATAGAAGCACCATTCCCTTAGTTACCTGAACTCAATCTTAGAATCATATTTGATTCTTTCTCCTCCTTTGTCGACATAAATCAATGCCATTTTAAAACCTCTTCTTTATATTTTTTTGTTCATATCCAATGTTTTTGATTCCCTCACTATGCTCCTACTTCAAACTCTCAGTATCTATTATCTGATGTTGACTTTGATCTTCCCTGTGTTGTGCTCATTGTCTATTTCACCTGTTACCTTTTAAGGGATAATTCTCTAATGCAGGGGTCCCCAACCCACTGGGCTATGGACCTGTACCTCTTAGGAACTGGGCAGCACAGAAGGAGGTGAGCTGTAGGCAAACAAGTGAAGTTTCATCTGTATTTGCAGTCACTCTCCAGCGCTAGCATCACTGTGTCTCATATAATAAGGCATTAGATTCTCATAGAAACACCAGTTCCTGGTGCCAGGTTGGGGACCACTGCTCTAATGTGAGACTCCACGCACTTGGTTAGTGCTGATGATGAAGAGATCAAGGTGGCTATGGCTGTAAGAAATTTTAGAACCAAAATTAGGAACACCTCAAACCAATTTAGAGAAAATATATCATAAATTATAGACTAACCTCACATTTAGCTTCATTTTATCTTTCCTATGTTTACTTTCTTGTTTAAATTTTGTCCATTTTCCTTTTATTTTTAAATTTTATTTAATCATGTTTTATGACTTTTTGAAAGTTGTTATAAATCCAGTTGCTCCGCTCATTAAATGCCTTGCAAATAGACCATACCAAGTATTGTGGCTTTAAACAAAAATGATCATTATTATCTATTACAATTTTGAGGGATAACTGATTGGGATCAATTATGCAGTTCTCACTCAGAGAGTCTCATGCAGTTGTAATCAGACAGACATTGGCTGAGGCTGAAGTCATCCCCAAGTCTTCCTCACTCATATATTTGGCATCTGAACTGGGAAAACACAGGTAGCTGGCAGTGAAACACATGGAGATCCTCAGGCAGCTGTCTTTATCTCTATGTGGTCTCTCTAGAATGGCAGATTTAGAGTTGCTGGACTTCTTAAAGAATGGCTCAGGGGTCCAATAGTGTGTAATCTTGAGAGTCGGGTTACAATTTGTATCATTTTTTATGACCTAAACTAGGAAGTCACGTGCCATAACTTATATACCATCCTAATAGTTGAGGCAGCCACAAAAGCTGACTCACGTTCAAGGGGAAGAGATTTAGACTCTACCTCTTGATGGGAGAGTGGCAAGGTTCTGGAAGACCACGTGAAGTGTGAGATGTTACTACATCCACTGTTGAAAAATACAATAGGGCATACTGGATTAAGATTTAACATAAGTAAAAATATGAAAAACATAATTTATCTTACTACCTCCAGTGTTTGTCACATATTAATGCTGCCTTCCAAAGATTAATCTCCCTATAGTATAACACTTACCCTATAATACACTTATAATCAATAGACAATTATTGTCACTTTTGTGAAATGTTATGTTGTGTCCTATGATAAAAAGGTTTCTGTGGTCAAAAACCACCACAATGTTTAATGAGTTTCTACACCACAAACGTGTAAGCAGGCACTGTGAATCTTTAAGAAGGGCATAAGTTATATATAATATACTCACGATAGTCAATAGAACCCTTTTATTCAGAGTCCCAATCAACATTTTTTTGCACTTCTGTTGGATGTACCATAGAAAGCACCAGTCTATAGGATTGTTACTGCTCCTTATGTATATGATAATCATATAATCTTTTATCTAAACCAAAAGGTTGCTTTTAATAATAAGTGTTAACTGTTCTAGACATCCCAGCATAAGGGTCTCTCTACTTATGTGGTATTATACTCTGTATACTGGGTCCTAAACCAGCTTCACAACCTTCTTCCCTTATACTTAGCAGCATATATCCACTCTCCTGTGACTTACAGAATTTTGGACATAGTACATTCTTTCTATCCTCTGTGCCTGTATATTTGCTCACTTGTACAATGTTACCATTCCTACCAGGAAACTTTTAAAGTTATCCAATGAAAGGTATCACCCTCTTCAATGAAACTTCATAGACCCTCCCGGGTCTATGAACAGGTAAATTCTGTTTTAGCTTGTATTACAGCTAGCTATATCCATGCCTCCTCTTTCCTTTACATTGTGAGATGCATGAGTGCTGGGTTCATGTTTTATTTTGTTTGAATTGATAGACATCAAACCACATCATATCCTAACTTCAGACAGATACATATTTCTCCCATATTGAAATGTTAGAGAGGAAGTCATTTTTACTCAAATATGATTAATTAAAAATGGTTTAGAAGACTTACTTATCAGCCTTTCCTAGGGCTGATTGTCAAAGGAGATTGAAAAAAAGATATTGCCCAAATCTTTGAAGAGGAGGGGAAAGCCATAGAAGTAGTGTGATGAGTTCAAATGTGTGCAAATGATCAAAGCAACTAATTAATGCACTAAGAATCTGCTGACATTATTGACATTATGACTATTTACACAAAAGTCTACAAAAATATATTGACATTATTATAGTTTTGTTTTTCAAAAAAAGGTAAGAAAAGGTTAGAAGTGATTGACTAGAGCATGCAGAAGTGGGGTGAGAAGGAGAGGATGTGCTTCTATCAGACACACTTTCATTTCCTATTTCTCCTTGTCTTAATCATACTGCCTTCCATAAAAAACTTAGTTGTTTTTATATTTGCAAATTTGAAAGTGAAAAGGGGGCTGAAGGACATCTTATACTCAAGGTAAATTATAATAAAACTAGAAATCAAGAATATTTATTTTTATCCATTTTTATATATTCCCACAGTGCATTGAACTGATTAATCAGTTTAATTCGCATATGGCTCACAAGTCTATCTTCAGAAACTTGGGTCTATCTCTCAACTTCTGGAAGAAGAGCCTACTTTCAAAAAGAATAATAAGAATGGAGAGATATGAGTTGTAGAAATGCCCAGTGGAGAAGATGTGAGAATATGCAGGGAGTATTAGAAGACAGAAAAAGAGAGAAAAGAATGACTTACATAATTAAATTAATTTGAAAGCAGCAAAATGTTGTGATTGGAGGAAGCCTAGACATCTGAGAGAAGCAAATATACACATGAGCAAAGTAGGAGAGAACCTTAAACCCCAAAAGAAGAAATTTACATTTTAGAAAGGGTACTAGGGGTTTAGCTTAAGAGAACTAATGACCTGATTATTGTAGAGCAGGGACAGTTACCTTGTCAGAAGTATTCTGAGTTAAGAGCAAATAAAAGCTATGAAGAAATTTTATTCCTCAGGTCTTCACATAAGAGGCACTGAACAACATTATGAGTATTATCTTTACTATCTCTATTTACAGATAAGAAAAGGTAGAAAATTAACATATATGATCAGTTGCTAACCTGATCTTCAGAAAAATCAAGATCAAGAGGTAATTGTCAAAGTGTTAATCTACACAGACAAATCTATAATAAGAATAAATTATTGTAGCTGCCAGAAAATCTATTATAATCCTTCAAATTCTTATGTATCTCTTATCTAGTTGTCCAGGTTCTGCTTCTAATTTGGCAGTAGGTCATTCTAATTACCAAATTATCAATATAATGATACACAAAATTTTTCAGACTCTAAAAGCTGAATCCTCTTCACCTCTCTCTTTTCACTCATACACTCTGCCTCAACAAGTACATCCATTCCTACTACTAGAATTTTCAAGTACAAGAAGATAACTTATGAATACTCACATTCAGGTGAGATATCTCTGACTTTCAGATGTGTTTAGCCATCCGCTCACCTGACATCTTCTAAATATCCCCATATTACTTTAATGGTCAATACAGTTAAAAAGAAATTTGATATAATCATCATACATGTTTCTTATCTTTGAAAATGGCACCACCATGCATATCCAATTGATACAATCTGGAAAGCAGGAATCACCCTGACATTAAGGATGCCAGTTTGATTTCAAATGTTATTCTTTATCACCACCTAAATATTCTTTTACCCTATTTCTCTTCATATTTATTTCTACACCTTATGTTCAGTTGCCATCTTTTTTTTCCTAGAATTTTTATATTAACCATTTTACTGGTCTATCTTTATCTTTTCTCTTTTCTACTTATCTCTTTTCCATATTCTAGTCAGTGCTATTTTCAAAATGCAAATTTGAATCATATTCTTTTTTGTTTTAAAATCGTATCTCATTGTTCTTAATCTCTACTTGATATTTCTTAACGTGGCCTTCAAGATCTCATAGAATATGATCCCTACCTACCCCTTCAGCTTTATCTACCTCACTTTTCCTGCTTCCATCACTCTAGTCTTTTTCCCTTCAAATTCCATGATCAAACTTCCCTTGCATCTCAGTAGTATGGCACTTACTCTGTCTCCAACATGAAAAAATTTTCTCTATCATTGATCATTACTCTCACTGCTCATAGTCATTTCTTTTGATAAAAGTCCCTAACCTGCCTTACTGGGTCAAATACTCCTACCATAACTCATGGAACCATGTACTTTACCTTCAGAATATAAGGGTTTTGCATTGGTTTGTGTTTTTGATGTCTATCTCTTTTATTAGGATAAGTGTTCTATGAGATTAAGGGCTACATTTGCTTTTGTTCATCATTGTATTCTCAGTAACTTGGACTGTACCTAGTACATACTGACCATTCGGTGAAGGCTTGTTAGATGGGTAAATATATCAATCAATGAATTTAAAGAGCTACCACATGATAACCCAAATGAATATAAATGTAGTATCTTTTTGTCCTTGGCAAAAATATAGTAGAGAGTTGACTCAATATGAATGACAATAGCATAGGAAGGCAATTAATTCTTAAGTGTGTGTGGTTTGTTTTTGTTTGTTTGTTTGTTTTAATAAACATCAATGGAATGCATTATTCCAGTGAGGATCTTCCTAATGGTCAAGGTTGGTATAGAGTCAAGTTGCTTGGACTATTTTCAGGGTATGTTATTAAAAATTAGAGTGAGGAAGCAAGAAAAGAAAGAAATACAGCAGCCCAGATCCAGTTGGCAGTAATGAGGGAAGAAGATGTGATGCCAACAACTGCACTTTTCAGTGAGACAAGAATGTGAACAAAATGATTAAAACCTCAGGGATCATGCATCAAGTCACCACACTTGCTAGCCAGCAATCAAAGTACCAGAAAAAAACACTGGCAGGAAACCAGGGCCAATTTGTATAGTTATATAGTGTCTTAGTTGTTATCAACTTTAGGAATGTGATACTTCATCTGCCTATTGTCCTAGAAAGGCTGTTCAATGGGAGCTCCAAACAAAAGACTCAGCCATCTGTCCTCAGATAGATTAAGTCTTACACCAGGTAGAGATTTTGGAACACAGACACCACTGAACTTTCATAAGTCCCAGTTTTGTGTCAGCGTCTGAACCATGTTCTGAAGTGTGTTTCTGTGTGTGTGTGTGTGTGTGTGTGTGTGTGTGTGTGTGTGTGTGTGTGTGTGTTTGGAGGAAACATTAAAGTCCTTGTCTTTAAATAATTTATTTTAGTTTAGCATTCAATAGTCTTGGCTTCTCTCTGTACCTGAAGTTAACTAATAAATTTACAAAAGACTTGCTGTGCCCCTTGCCACTGCTGTAGCCATTTCATATATATTACTTAGTTTAACTTTCATAATAAATAGCTGCTATGATTTCTACTACTATCTTTTTTTAGAAGATTATGAAACTGAGGCATAGGGAGGTTACAAAACTTGTCTTAAATAACAATTGAACTCAGGTTGTGTTACTATAAAACCTCTGTGTTAATCACTGCAGAGTTTAGCCTCTAACCTCTTCATCAAATGCAAATATAAGCTGTACTATATACTTGGTCGAATACTTGAAAGATATAGTCTTAAAGCAACAGTGTCTTGACATATTAATTGAATAACATGACCAGAGAAAAAGAGACCAAACATATGAGTCTTATGTAATTTTATGCTTATTTACATAAACACGAGTAAAACATATGCAAACACCTTAGCTATCCATAACACTTTGCCAATAATGGAACCTTAGGTGGAACAGTTCTCAGATCTCTCACTTCCCTTTACTTGTCAAGCATACATGTAGTCTAAGTCTGTCTCTGAAGAAAAAGTTGATAAGCCATGAGCAAGCATTCCAGGTTAATTCTTCTTGGGCTTTCATAGTTTGGAAGAAAGTTAGCATGTGCCTACATCCCAATTACCAACACAGTTATGATAGAATTGAGCTAGATATGAACCATTAATATATAATCCATGATAATAAAGCAATATGGAGGTAGAAGACCAGTAATAATCAAATTAACCCCAATCAAAAAGATCCTAGAGATATGCTTCCTTCAGAGAAGTGTGGAAAACCTATAATAAAGTCATCATGTTATAACTCCTGGGTAATAGAGCTATAGTACAGGAAGCCTGGATCAGCTTATTGCCATGAGCCTCTGAATGTGGGGTCTCCAGTAAGGAATCAGAAGAGAGTCATCGAACCATCATCATCATCATCATCATCATCATCATCATCATCATCATCCTGTCTTATATAATTTATTATGTTTTGATAAATATGTTTTATACTTGGCACAATTAAGTAAACTGTAACTTATATGATATTTGTGAGGCCTGAATATCTCCTCACTAACTCTCCATGCCCAGAGGAGTCTGTTTACTCCTTCTGGTAACCTTAATTAATGGGTTTATCACCTCAAAAGCCTTAAAATACTAGATAAAGAATAAAGACAATGAGTAATAGTGAGCAATAGTGAAATAACAAAATTGTCACTTGTTGACTATAGGTATGAATTTTAAAATATTTTTGTCTCTCCCTCACTCCACTCGAGCTGCCCCATTACTTTAATGGTACCATAGCCCACAATGCATTTTTCTTTAAGAAACAGAAGTAATACTCATGATTGATACTGATATCTGTATAATGAGGATTTAACTCAGCATGTGCTCTTGCCTGCAATGTTTGCATTTTATATGTAATTTTTCAGTTTCAGTGAAAAACATTTTATAGACTGTTAAAGAAACATCAGACATCTATAAGGGGATAGATATGTATTGTGTGTGCGCGTGTGTGTGCATGTGTGTGCGTGTGTGTGGGGGGAGTAGATAGCGAAAGAGCTCCCAGTGTTCCTGACACTTCCAGTGCCTAGCTGGCACTGTAGAGGGAGGACAGGCAGAGACAGATAAAGTGGCTCTCATTCAATGCACTTGTACCTAAGCCTCCAAATGGCACCCACAACATCCCTTCCATTCAGCAGGCTCCCTTGACATTACAGGAAATATCACTGATACCAGCCTGCCATATGGGCATCTCCAAGCAGGGCATCTGCTGTGTGCTGTGGCGGCACATGGTGAAGACGAGAAAGGTTTAACATTTTTCATTAGTGTATGCCATAGACAGTTGAACTCCATTATAATGTCTGCAGGAAGAATCTGATCCATTCCATTATCACAGTGACAAAGAGAAAGGATGGTTTGTGATTTCATAAAGGTCACAGTGAACTGGTGTTCAGCTGTAAGCACTCAAGGTATAATAATAATAATGGAAGAAAAGGTTTAAAATATGAAGTTTACAGTCAGACAAAAATTAACATTTAAAAGAAACCCTTATCTATGAGAATATTCCTATTCCTCTCTATTTCTGTCTCCTAGAAATTGCTGGTTGTTAGTATATTTATATATAAATATGTTCTTTCTCCTTCAAAAATTCATATCTGCTCTCTGATTATTCACATACTGAAATGATAAAAGGAGATGCCTGTTGCTATGGGAGTGATTGTGATGTCACAAATGGAAGGTAATCGTTTCATTGTGTTATTTAAAAAAAAAGAAAGAAATGAATCAGGAAGGGGAAAGCAGGTGGTTTATCTGTGTTTCTGGCTATAGGAAGCTAATTATTATTAATTCTTTGGCAATCATGGGAATAACATTAATTATAAGGGAACTCTTGAGGTACAAAGGTGACTGAGGTGTGATATGTAATTGCACTAGAATCCACATTTTACAGTGATGTGTCTAAAATAGTGACTAAAAATTAACTATCTGATTTAGAACATTATCCGAAAGACTGGTAATATCAGACAACTGGCTGTCCCCTCCTGAAAGTCTAATAAATAAAAATCTCTCTGAAATTTACCTCCTACTCACACACACTCCTTTTCTTGATACACAGTTTCTCTTATGCCAAAGAAGGAAAGGAAAGGATCATACAAATTCATTATTCATAAATAACTTTTTTTCATTATATGGTAGAAAATAAGTGTTCAGAATTACTAAGACAGTTTTCCTCCCCATTTCTTCAATCTCTGCCTTCCCATCCCTTTTTTTTATCCATTTTCATTTAATATTCAGAAAATACTACCTGAATTGAATCTAGGGTTAGGTATTGCAGACTCTGAAGCTTTAAGACCTGTTTATATCTGTGTACACTGCAGCTTCTATCCAACTGAAATCAACAAAACATGCTAGCACTGCTGGTTGCAATCAAATTAAATCTTACATTGAACATTCCACCCTAAATCTAACCCCCAGTATCAACCCTCATGTTACCAGCCTATTTACCAAGACCTGATTTATCATAGTCCACCATGACCAAGAGTGGCATGTTGGACACTTGTAGGCATAAAATTCCTCCTTATCTTTGACTTTCACCCCATGAACCTAATAAATTCTTGACCTTATGATTCTTGCCATCCACTCCAATAACCAGATGGCCTCCTAGATGATCTAATACTATGATTTTTGCTAAAATTATTGCCCAATCCTAAGATATTTCTAACTATTTATTGCACTAGACCAGTATTTGACACTGTGGACAATTTCTCTCTTTCTAGTTTTTTGTTTATTTGTTTGTTTTTGTTTTTTTTTTCAGTTCTTTGGATTTTGAATACCATTCTTTCCTTCTGCCTTTCTAACCATCCCTTCATGGATGCATTCTTTTGCTTTAATCATATTCACAATGTATGTTGGACTTTAATTCCTTCCTCGGCTTTTTTCTCTTCTCACTCTAGACCTTTTATCTAGGAAGTGACATTTATATGTCACACATCCATGATTGATTCCCACTACCATATATTTGCTCATATCATGTAGATACTCAAATCAAATTTCTGAGGCTCATATCTCTAAACTGACTTTATATTAGCCACCACTACTTGAATGTCCCATAGGCAGTTTTTATGCAATTTAACTCCAATAAAAATTAATTAATTGGATAATGAATTGACCATGTACAAAACTTTCTTGCCTTAGGAATTTCCCATTTCAGTCAAAGGCCAAATTATAGAAATATTTCCAACATCCAATTAAATTCAGAATCTGTGGATTCTGCCTCATAAATGTTTCTAAAATCCCTTTCTTAATTCTCAAAGAAATATTTTAATTCAGATTCTCATCATCTCTCATGCTGGTTGATTTTCTAACTGAAATTCTTGTGTCTAGCCTCTCCACTTTTCAACCATCAACAGCTCTTCACACAACTGTTTCTTATTTCTCAAACACAAATACAGCAACTTTTTTCATCCTTCACAAATTATCTGAAGCTTGACCAAGTTGGGTAATTTGGCAATACATGTTAAAAGGCTTAAACTTCATTCTAGCAATTATACTCTTAGAAAAATCCCATAAGTAAAAAATGGACAAGTTAACAATTATGTACAGAGAAAAATATACACCAAATTATGGTTAGAAATATCAAAAGCTACTCCCAAATCAAGACTGCTATTAATGTACACCAGCTCTACATAATAAAATACACTACAAATCACAAAAATAATTTTATAAATCTAGGGACTTTTCTTCACAAATAAAATATATCTTTAACATAACAATATAATTGTATAAATTTCAACTATGGACAGAATGGAGTGACAGGGAACATATTTACCCTTTTAGCTGAAATGACTGAAAATTCAAACAAAGGAATAAAATTATGATATTTAGATATTATATATCAAAGTACAGTGACCCATAAGAAGCAAGAAACAAGTAAAGTGAGCCCTACACCTGCCCTGGCTCACTACCTGACTAAAGTTTCCAGGTTTGGGCATAGGGAAAATAAGCCAAGTTGGAGCCCTGAAGTCTTCCTCAATGGATGATATAAAGCTGGGAGTCTGGGGAAGCCAAGACAGGTAGATTTTACAGAACAGTGTGTATTAGAGAGACGACAGAGGCACAGAGAAAACTCTGGAGTTCTACAGAATGTTCTTATCACGTTTTCAGCTGAGTACTGAACACCTCATACATATGAGGAAACTAATGGAGACTAAAGAGATATATACTCAAAAGAATTTGATAAAACAATACTCAGAATTTCCACAAGGCTGGAAATAGTTCCTATAACAACCACTCAGAGTAGAAAATATCATACTTCAGAGGACAATGGTGACAGAATGACAAGAGATTTGACTCAATAGTGAGGAAAAAATAAAAACCTAAAATAAATGTTGTTTTGTTCTACTATTAAAAAGTTTAAAAGTGAGGTCCAGAAGGATCAATTCAATTGCTTAAAACCAGCGATAAAGAGAAAATCTTAAAAGCAGTCACAAGAAAATGGCACATTTGCACACAAAAGAGTAACGATAATGAAGATGGTAAACCTCTCTTTGGAAGCGGCTCACGTCAAAAGCAAGGGAGCAATATTTCAAGAGTACTGAACAAAAATCCATCAGCCTAGACTTCTATACCCAATAAACATATCTCTTAAAAATGAAAGTGAATTAGAGACTATTTTAGGCATGAAAAGTTGAGAGAATTAATTGCCAGTAGACTGCACTTTAAAAAATATTTAAGAAACTCCCTGGGACCCAGAAAAAAATGAAACCAGAAATAAATCTGGATATATCAAAAATAATGAAGAACACTAAAAATGGTAGCTATATGAATAAAGATTAAAAGAAAATAACTATCTAAAACAAAAATAACAAAATTGCATTATGTAATGTATGACATATATAGAAATAAAATGTTTAACATTTTATTTAAAATAATAATCCAAAGGCTGGAAAAGGAGAAAGGAATGTATACTGTCATTTCTCATACTCTACATAAGGAGGTATAACATTACCTGAATAAGATAGACTGTAACAAGTTAAAGATATACACTATAAACTCTAAAGCAACCACAAAAATAACACCAAATTTATAGCTAATAAGCTAACAAAGGATATAAAATGGAATTCTAAACATTTCTCAATCCAAAAGAAGGCAGAAAAAGAGAAAGAAAGAATAAAAGAAAAAAGAGATCATAACAAGAGTATAGCAAGAGTACTGGTAGGTGAACTCATGTCAGTAATTATATTAAATATAAATGGCCAAAACATCCTAATTAAATGGCTAAGATTGCAATACTGAATAAAAATGTGGAATAGACTCATGCTACCTAAAAGAAAACCACTTTAAATAAAAGAACCCAAATGCTTTAAGAGAATAGAAATATTTTATGATAAGAATACCGAAAGGAATTTGGGGAGGCAATATTAATGTTTTACATAAAAATTGTATATTATACATTTTCTCATAATTTATGTTTATTTTATGTTAAAATGTTCGCTTCCTCTTCCTTTGACATTATGCTCTCTGGTCTAGATTTTTTAGTACCAAAGGGAAGACTGCTCCTTCAGTACACACATCAATGAAGTGAAGACTGAGGCTGCCTCCTGGTTACCTGGACTCCTCATGCCTCTGAATCTCCTAATGATTCTATTTCATTGGTTCTACCCTGACTGATACAGATAAATATTAAAATTTTAGTGATGATTTTCCTCTGGATAATTAAATTTTCATATTTTTTTTTTGCTTTTTTGACCATTTTGAATAAAATGGCAAAATATATATAATAATGTGCTTCTTTTTAAAATGAAGAAATAAATGTTACCTTATATTGCACTTAAAAAAACTTTCCTACTCCAATACCGTCTAGTCTTTACCACTGAATTATGTTCAAGCTATTGTTGTTCTTTTCACTATGCATTGTAATTATCTGCGGTTTTTTCCTCCTACTATTTTGCTTGCATGCATGCAAGAGTGCACCTAACACAAATATGGGTGAATGAGATAATATTTCATTTAATTGAAATTTTAATAATAAACATATAATACATAGTTCCCATTCTGACATCTGAGCTCTTGCCTAGAGCTGGCCATAACTCATCATGCATGTCTTGCAGCCAGAGATATAAGCCTATTCCCTGAGTACTGTTTTTGAGTATGGGTCTTAGTGTCCAGTCTCACATGAGACTATTTTCCAGTTTTGGCCCCTTCCCTTTTTCTTATTCAGCTGAGACAGAAATGAGGTAAATTATGAGTTTAATCCTGAGAAGCAAAGAGGAAAATATTTTTGAAGTAGATCTAACCTATTGTTTGCATAGGTTAGGAGGTGACCAACCAGGATGGTGAAAAAGTTCAACATCAGGTCAAAAAGGAATAATACAAGGAATCATGGACAGTGCTTAATCTAAAATTAGAAAATTCTATATCTCCCCAAAAAGTTATTGGCTTCAAGAATGAAAATAAAAGAAACATATTTGTCTCAATCCAAATACAGACACCAGAAAGACAAACTGGGACTATACAATAAAGTAGCTTGCAGGATAATACACTGAAAAATGTAATCATGCATAAATCATGCACAAAGTAGAAACCACAAATTCTGTATTTGGCAAGACTTCGATTCCTTTGCATAATTCTTTCATTTTCATCTTGTTGCTTCCATTCTCCTCTCATAGAAATAGCTACATAAAACAAAGACATAAACTGTGTGCAATTAAAATGGAAAAACAGCTGAAAGGAATGTATTGATAATTATGTTAAAATCTATACCGTAAGAATTCTTGCATTGTTAGGCATCTAATTTGTCATCTGTTGACATCAGCATCTCAGTTCTCTCCAACATCTGAAGCTTTGTTTTAGGCACTTCTTTCATAGTGAGCAAACTTAATGTATCATTGAGTTGACAAAAGTATAACTATATTCTATAGAAAGAGACCACTGAGTAAATCTCCAGCAGTCATGTGAACTTCCATGAGGACTTCTAGAACAATCAGTGAGATGCAAAGCCTGGGGAGGCAGTTTCCTTAGACTGATGCTAAAGCAGTGCTCTTGATTGCAATGTTGGCAGTGGTTGACTAGAAAAAGAAAGAAGGACATTTAGAGCTATTTCCTGTGTATGGAGTCCTGTTTTATCTTTATAACCTTAAGTGAAATGAGTGTGTGGAGAGGGAGAGTGCATTGCCTTTATATACAGAGATAATACAGGTCACCTATGACAGACTTATGGACACTGGTTATAGTCCCCAATATCTTGTCTCTTAATTATCATTGCCTGCTCCATGAAGCTTAGATATGCACGATCTCTCCTTTCTGTCACAATCTATTAAAAAAAGTAAAGCTTTAATCTCACTTCCACTTAGGTTTAAATGTTGCATTATAACAAGATAAAACCTTGCTCTGATGTTAAAAATATTAAGATGAGAAGCAATATGGCACAGTGCTAATGAGCAGAACTATATAGTTCTTCCTAGATATAAATCAGTAACTGTCCAGTTTACACAACTTTTGTTATTTCTCAATTTCCTTGTTTGTAAAATTATAGTAATAGTACTAACCTATAAGGTTTTTGTGAGGATTAAATTAGATAATGCATAAAAATTATGAAGTAAATTATCTGGCATTAACTACCATTTATTGAATTTTTATTAATAGCAATAAAGAAAAGTAGAAGAAAATAGAAGGAAAAGAAGAAATACAAGGAAGGAATGGTAAGATCTAGTAAGTCAAGGCACGCAGTAATGCAGGAAATATATTTTATTTAGCTCTTAATTCAGTCCAGACACTGTGTCCAATGCTTTTAAACCTCATTACTGTCCTTTGAAGTGGGTAGTATCATCGTCTCTTAAAAGATGTGGAGACTGGGGACTAGTATGTTTACTACACATTAGTAAATGACAAAATTTCAATGGGACAGTACAAGTTGAACTCAATTATTATACTGTTTTTCTTTTAAAAGGTTTTAAGCTCTTTTTAAATATTAATCAAATAAAAATAAAGCCAATCAAAATTGAGCAATTTCTTTTTATCACCTATGCTTCCTCCCTACCTCACCTCCCTCTCCTCCCCAGCCCCCCCTGCCCACCCCCACTGTGGGACACAGTGGGAAAATGTTTGGATAAGCAGTTGGGATACTCTGTCTTTATCGCTAATGCATTGAGTAATACGTGACAGTATATTGAAAACATAAAACATTATACAGATGAAATATATAGAAAAATAGATTTCACAGGGACTTCTGGGAAATCTGGTGTACTAATGGTATTTAGTCTTAGTTACACTGAACAAGTCCATTGCCTGAATCTTATATAGATTTGAGAAAATATAATTAAGACTTTTCAAATACTGTATTCATCAAGTGTATACCCTTCCCCTCTCCCCATTAACTTGTTTCTGACTTGTTCTACTGCTAACCGTGTTTCCCAGCCAGGTGAAACTTCTTTTGTCTTTTTATGTAGCTATACTGCCATATTTCCTCCAGGATTTGCAACACTCAGAAGAGTATGGGCACCAAAGGAGACAAAAAAAAAATCTAGTCCAAGGAGCCTGCATATAATTATTGTTAAAGTTCATTACAGTGGCAATGGAGAGAAATAGAGCATTCATAATTTGGTTAAGGAGGAACTTAAACATCAAAGCCGACTGCTACAGTGCAAAGCAGTGTCAAAGTGACACAGTTCGCTCTGCTCTGGAGTGGCTTGTGCACCAAATCAACAAGCCCTTATCTGGGCACTGAATGGAGCATGGCCAAGGCAGAAAGCAGCAACTAGATTAAGATTTAGCCCCATAGGAAGAAATCAGGGTGCTGAAATTAGAAAGTAGACACAGTGTGCTGGAACTTGTCACCTGTCTTTTGTTCTTCTACCTGTGCTATTCCCCATTCTACTCAAACAAGTACCTCGCTTTGATTTCACAATCCCAAACCCTCTGCACTTCAGTTTTAAAACCTGCAGCAGCACATATATCTGGCTGTTATTGTTTAACGGGTTTTGTGTCATTTGCTGCCATTAAAGGCAGCAGTGTCACTCAATTAGCTCCTACTTATTAAGCACTGGCATATATAAATTTGCATAGTGTTAGGATTCGTTAATTGAATTTTACAAACCAAAAAACTGAAGTTCAAAGTAGTGAAGTAATCTGCCCATATGACAACCAATAAAATCAGGATTCAAAACAACATATAACTAATCCCTAATGCAAGAATTTTTCCTAACCTTGTTTCCTTGGTACAAAAATAGTGTTCTCTTTCTCCATATATTTTATAAAAAGTAAAAAGTTAATTATATTCTGTGAGTATGGAGCAATTTTTGGAATTCAACATCAATATAAGCAAAAAAAAGAAAAAAAGAAAAAAGAAAAGAAGAAGAAGAGGAAGAGAACTATTTTACAACTTTCAAATAACTTAAGACTTTATGTATCAAGTTACCTTTTTTTCTATTGCTTATTTCAAAAGTGATGTCCTCTCCACTGAGTCACAGTATTTATTTCCAAATACATAAGCTCAGTGAATGTCTATTTTATCCCACGTGAAAATGTGAATTAATATGGTAAAAGACTCTGAAAGTACTGTGCCATTTCTTACTCTCCTTCCCTTTCTACTGTTATATTTCATTCTTTATCCCCTAAATTTCCTACAACGCTCTTTCCAATCCCTCCTATGACTTTGAAAATCATGTATCTATTTAAATCCCATATCTGCTTAATCAATTCTTCCTTTAATTCGGGAACAGATTTGAGACAGAAATGGTTCCATCAAAAAAAGTTGCCTCTTGCTCCTCTCCCCCTCCCTCAGTAAGGCTTGGGCACTTATGTCACATGCTGGAGCTTTGAGATGGCATCATGACTGGTGAAGGGGCTATACAGGATTTAGGGAGGGAGGGTGTTAGAGTTAAGTATCTATCGTTTTTGTACCAACATTCCAAACAAAGAATAAAATTATCTTATGATCCACTGAAATTCAATTTCTAAAAGGAAGTAATTTTTAGAGGAAATGAACTTTTGAAGTTTTGTAGTATTTTTTTTCCTGGGGGGGAAAAATCCATTTTCATACTGAAATAATTTCTCTATAATCAAATGGAAGATTTTTTTTAAAGAATGTTTATTCTAGGAGTTTTATTGTGCTAGCAAAACAGTTTCTCTTTTATGGCTTATCTCAGTAGAATGAGGCAAATCCTGCCTAGCAAAACACCTCCACATGCCAAGTGACAAGGTCTAATGAGCTTTCAGGGAACCAAGAAATCTGATCACTGCTGAGGGCATTTTAATACATTAAACTCAAAAATTATTTAAGCTTTGCTTTCTTACTACTGATTCTCTACTAGAATGAGAGCTCTAAGAATATTTTGTTGGTCTTTTTTCTTTCTTAGCCCTTATTAAAACTCAAAGAATCTTTGCTAATAAGTAGTATCTCAATAAATATTTATAAACACTTCTGCACAAAGTTCTTAATAGAATAACAGAGGAATACATAAGAATAAGCATATTAACTTCCAGAATTGTATGGATCAATAAGGTATAAATAATATTATTTTAAAAACTAAAGCAATAAATGGAGTGTCCAGAAATTGGTCTAGTCAGGATTACTTTCTGAAAAATTTAGACTGTCTACCAAAGTATCTGCTTCTACCTACTGGGAAGTCCACCACCAGCCAGCAAAAGGGGCAGAGTAGAGATCTGTTGTTGGCCACAAGGCAGCAGGGCAAGTTGCAGGCTTGCATAATTAGCATCACAGATGGGTAAGAGTGGATACAAGTGGTTGAGATAATGTGTATTGTCCCAGAATATGACCTCCAAGTACATGCATCACAGTTCTCCTGCTCAGACCCTAACCTGGGCTGAGGCTGTTGCTTCTTCGGTAAGAATGAAGTCAACTTTGATGAAAACTGAGCTTCACCTATTAGAATCAGTTGCCCTAGCATTCAAAGGGACTAGCCATTAAGTCTGAGTATAAGTTTTTGTTTGAGTGTAGTATGTGAAATGTTTGATCTAAACGTTGTGGATAACAATAAAATCTTTAGAAAGATTGTGGACAGCCTATCCACAATCTGGATTGAGTCACATCATGACAAAGAGACTAAATAGTCCTCAAACTGTTTCACAGCTCAGATGTAACATGCATGCCCCAAACTTAGGCGGAGGTCACGGGGGCATTTCCTTCATGGCATCTATATACTAACCCAGGTGAGGGTGATATACATAGGAGGATAAGAAAAAAAAAAAAACCTTAATAATAATAATCACACTAATACAGAGGGGAAAAAAACTGAAGCCAAATACACAAACCAAATCAGAATCTGCCTAACTCAATGACTCTGTTTTCTGTATTTGTGTGATTAATTTACTCTGTGTGCATTGTACGGTTAGCTTTATCCACAGTAGCTAGATTCATGTTTAAAATAATGGCAGTATTTAAGAAGAAAAAATACACACTGATTATCGCATTCCCCTTCAGAAAGGTTACTTACCGAGTGGAGCAGCACGCAGACCTGCAGACCCATTTTCTGTGGCAAACCTTAATTATTCTACTCCCTCACAAGATACCGCTAGTATTTAAAGTGTATTATTTTAGAATAAAGGTTTCACTTTGCCTAAGCATTAAGACTTAAAAAAAACATTTAACTTTGACATTTCATTTATAGGCATTTTAATTATCTGGATGGTTTCCTTTAAATGCTAGATGTAGGCAGAGAAAATTTGTACTTATATAGAAATAAGTGCTTCCAGGACTCCCTAATTTTCATGTGTTATGAATTTTAATGCCTTATGCAGGTCAGGTTTTCATAGCCACAAAGAGGGAATACATTGACCTTAAACTATTGTACAGTCGTAACAGTATTTTTAGTCTCTGTTTGTTATGGGCAGACAGGAAATAGATTTTGTTTATGTTTTCTTTTTCAAAAGTTCTTGCAGAAGAAATAAGAGAGCCCCAGGCATCTAAGAAAGGTCTTGTATTTTTCTCATTTTCTCTTTTTATTTATTATTTTTTTAGACAATGAGGTAGCAACAAAATGGACTGTATTTGCATGGTTTAAAATCGATGGGGCGTTGCCTAGCAGGCCAAGGTGTCTAGGCTGGCAGCAGCCCCTCCCTGCAGAGATCTGCTCATCCACAACAATGCAAGGCAGATACAATTGGCTATCAGAACCTTCTACTCTTTTACTGTCTGTCCCTCACCCCTGACAAGGCACTTTCACTTAGGTGTTGAGTCCCAATTATTCGCCAGTGCTCAGGAATTTTACTGGACTGCTCTACCCAGCCCTTTCCCTCAGTGTACCAATCTTAGCTATGCATTTCTTGTATCTTCTTCTACCATCAAACTTAATCATGCCCTCTATTATCTCCATCCAGAGTCTTGATCGGTAGTGTGACGAGAAGATTTAGAATAACCTATTAGTGGTAGATGCTATCTCAACTACCTTGCGGATTATTACAGATACAAACAAGTGAATGTGTGGATAGATAGAAAGGAAGATGCCAAAACACTGTTTAATTTGTCATCATTTCCAGACAATATATGCCCTTTTAAGTTTTGGCTTCCTGTAGGCACAATAGTTTGGCTATCATAAATGAATCACCGATGGTATATTTTGCAGGTAGTAGCAAGTAGATGTGGCATATCATTTCCGCAGGTAGTCAAATGTTCCTAAACTAAAGTACTGGCCTGAGTACAACCAAGTGGAAAATGTGGCAATTTGGTTTTTAATGCAATGTAAGCCAAATTTGTGATTTTGCATAAATAAATAATGGGGCAATCTTTGCGGGGAGGTTGATAATCAAATCATTTTATTTTCTGAACTGGATGTATCCTATACTGTGCAACTTAATTTCTGATTAACAATTGAAATTTAGTGTTCTCCAACAATTTGTGCATGTAAATATTGCCTCTTCTACACGATCTCTTACACAGCATCTTTTGAATCCCCCACCAGTGTCCAGAACCGGGCTGAGCATGTGACAAAACATTAATAAATACTCAATGTAAACACTCCTAGATTTCCCTCGAGTTTTAAAGTCTTTGCCTGATGGGCAGACCAATGCCAAGAATTCTAACATGGCCCTGTAATTGCACATTTGCATCATCCCAGGGAATCTATTTAAGTGAACTCTTCTGCACCTTAAAATAAAACTGTGCCAGTTTCTTTCATGATGAAGTTAAACCATAATCCACAAACTTCCATAAAATGGAATATTTTCAAGGTCAGAAAAATCTCAGAAGGCTCTGTCCTCCACCTCCTGAACTCCCTCCCCGGACCTGGAATGGCCATCTGTTGCTCTGGCAGATTTGCAGTTCATTCACACTGTGAGTGATAGGAGGAGGAAGTGAGCAGAGCTAATCAGAGCTAAGTAGTTAACGAGCAGAGGGCTAACGAGCTGGTGAGTTAACGAGCTAAGCAGAGAGCTAATGAGCTGCTGTTTCCCACTACACGCAAGCAAATATATCTTTCAGGTGATTGTTTACCTTTAGCATTCTTAGCAGATGTCCATAATGACATAGCTAAGTCTTTGACGGGTCCCCAAACATCTCAATTTAAAGCAAATTCAACCATACCTCCAGTCTTTAGTATATGTAATTTCCTTGCCAGCATTGTGACCTTGAAATTCAGTCACCTAATTTTTTGACTCAGGCCAATGACCACTCCATCAGGTTATTCTGAATAAACATTATAGTCATTTGCATAAAGTTAATAAAGATGATCTACTGGGCACCTAGTCTGTACTAATTAATAGGTATAGTACTAATGATGCAGGAGAATAACAAAAAATTTAAAATTAGTGTCTATCCCTCAAGACTAGGCCATCTAATTGGGAGGAGAGCAGCAGGACAGTAAAAGGAATAGAGAAAATAGAGTATTAAGTGTCAGTAACAATTGTTACTAGAAATTCAGAGAGCAGGGATTCCATTTGTGGTGAAGCTTAGGATGGGTCTGGATGGTCAGGAGAGATTATGCTTTATTCCTCTCAAGTATCAGCTTGAGACTGAAGTCATGAATCAAGTGAAGAATTCTAGAGATGATAGTCTAAAAGAAAGAAGGAAATAGTAAAAACATAGACAGAGTCAAAATTGGTTAATTATGCCACAATTATCCCAAATCTGGTTTTACATCAATTAGATGTGAAATGCTCCTTGCTGTCACTTATGTCTAACACAAGTTGGCAAAATTATGGGCAGATCCTGGGCTCACAGAAGGCTATGGGACAACAGACCAGCTTAGATGAATCCCTCAGTGAGTCACCCTGCCATGAGCATGAAAAGACATCACATTTCACTAGAAAATCAGCTGATGGAGCTAATGTGCTGCAGGTAGCTCTGCTCCACAAGTCTCCCATTTACTCCTGAGATCAACAGGCTATCCCAGAAAGGTCTTTCTCACACATTGTAGAAGTGAAAAGGAGCAAGCAGAAACAACGAGGCCTCTTGAGGCCTGGACTTGGACCTGACCCACCACTCTGTTTCATTCTATCGACCAAAGAAAGTCATTTTTTTTTTTTGGTATATTTTGACTTCCCAGTAAGATGAAGTTAGTAAATCCTGCAGATTCTTCTTCAGCCATGTGTGTGGCAACAAAAAGCCACGTGGCTGCTTATTGTCGAGCACAACACCATGCACCCATAACCAAAACCAGAGGAGAACTTCAACGACATGGAGGATAGCAAAGATCTTCACAATTCCAGCAGCTACTGGGACTAGAAGTTCAGATACCGCCACCCACTCCATCTTGGCACTGGAGTCATCAATGAAAATACAGCATAGTCTAACACTGGATAGAACAAAGCTTTTACTCACATAGATAAAAGAGAGCAAGATCGCTTCAATATTGTTCATTGGTCCTTCATGGCTAGTAAGTGCCCCTGGCAGCTGACATAGGGCAGGTGGCCTAAATGGCACCACTACACTGCTGCAGCAGGACTCTCCCTGCTCTCCTATGGAATCTGAAATACTAAAAGTTAGGGGTGTGTCTGAGGTCCTAGGTATACATAATTGAGCAGAACAAAGATACACTCATAGGGTCTGAAACAAAGACATTCTTACACAAGGTGAAAGCCCAGTATGGACTATGTAGACCCTTTATTTCTTGGTAAGGAAGGGTTCCAGGTTCAAGGTCCATTCTTACGAGGCCTAATAGGAATCTAAAAACTGAATACATGAGACCACCTTTTCCACCACTTATCACCCAAGTCAGTATGTTTCAACTAGAATTGGTTTTTGCCTTTCAGAATTACATTTGACAAATATCTAGAGAAATTTTAATTGTTACAAGTGAGGAGGAAGTCTACAGCCCTCACACACAACTGAAAATAATCTGGTCCCAAATATCAATAGTGCTAAATCTAAGAGACTCTGATATAAATCTACTCCTTACAAAAGGACCTTTTTCTGTGTCCCACATAATTCAATTTTAGCAAGTTTCTTTAGCAAGTTTCTGATCCTCTTTTGTATGCTTACTTCTCTCATATTCTCCAAATGTGTCACTACATTCAACTTTTTATTATTTACTTTTTTCTTTATTAAAAAAATTATAAAAGTTTATTTAAGCCTAACTGATGATATATGCCGAGGAGTAAAATCTCAAATGCTCCAGAGAAGAACAGTTTTGCATTTTTTCATCACTTATTTTTTCAATAAATATATCTTATGCCCAGAAGAGTATAAGCCTTGTGTATAAAGTTACTGAGAAAAAAAAGGAAGATATGGGTGGACTTATCCTAGACCTGCAGATATAACATCAGCACACAACAAAGATCAGAAGAGCGAGAGTTTGTTACCAATGCAAATTGGCACCACAGAAAAAGTCACAAGATGCTATTTATCTATATAATGAATGAAAATAAACTATTACTTTTAGATGTAATAGTTATAGATTGTTGCAAGAGAATCCTAAATAGACTTTCTGCTTTCCAATCTTTCTTCATTCATTCATTTATTCATCAATTCCTTTAAAAATAAGATTTTTGTGTCCTATTCTGTGGCAGTGACTGTTCTTGGTGTCAAAATTAAAGTGGTGAACCATGAAAGTGACTGCTCTCATAGACCTAACCTTAAATGAGAGTAGCAGGAAATAAACAAATCAACAAAGGAATAAAAAATATTTTATTTTAATAAGTACTAGGACAAAAATCAAAGCAGAAAGAAGGAGTAATAATGGGGTAGAAGAGGTGTTTTTTTTGGAGGGGGAGAGGGGTAAGGGTGGGCCTCACTGAGGGGGTGACACTGAGCAGAAAACTGCATGGGGATAAAAATGAAGGCTTAAAACAATCTGAGAGAAAATAATTCCAGGTAGAGAAACCTCAAGGATAAAGGTTTAGATAGGATACAAAGCAGGTTGAGCTCTTTACCAATAACAAGAAAGCCAATGTGAATGAGTCTTACTAAATGAGGGACATGGGATGAATGAGCAGAGGTCACCATGGAGGACCTTGTAGGTCAAAGAAAAGAGTTTATAGGCTATTCAAAATGTAATAGTCAGTTATTAAAGCATTTTAGAACAAGGAGTATCATTAAACAATTTACATTTTAGAACATGTATGCCAGGTAATTCGTGTTTAAAAACATGTCAAAATCTAGGAGTCACTAAGATGAAGGAGAATGAAGAAAGACCAGGTTTCTTGAATAGTGAAGTATGGAATGGGTTCTCAGAAGGTCTCCTCTCCACCCCCAGACATGTTAACTGAAAAAGACTTAAGGACTGTCTGAATAAAGGGAAATGCATCACATGAGCTGCTTGGATAAGGAAATTAGAGTTAAGAAGTAGTCAAGAAAAAGCAGGGGCGGGGATCAGAAAGTGCTGTGCTCAATATCAAGTTCTAGATAGGGTGTAGCTGTTAATGATGACAAAGTCTAGCATACAGCCACGGGGGTGCAAGGCTAACATGAGGTAGAGGTCAAGAGTTGATAGAAAGGTATCCAATATAGATACCGAATTGCCAAGAATGATGGCTAAAGAATTAATGAAGAAGCCAGGAAGACAGACTGACAGAGTGAGTCGGAGTGGTCATCTATAATATCAGTAGAAGATAGTCATGAGAAAGAGCTGTAATACAGTATGCAATAAAGTTGTAATAAAGCAAAGAACATTTAAAAAGAGTTGGGGATTTTGAGAATTAAGAAAACAAAAATAGTATGCAACTGCTGACGAGGTCATAAAAAATACTCAAGATATGCAAAGTGTAAGGAAAAAAAACACCAAAACATCACTTGAGAGTTTGAGAGTATAAGCAGTATCCTTAGAAGACAGAATTTTACTCATGAAAAAAAATGTCAGTGTATAATGTAGAAAATTTTGCTGAAGATACTAATAATCCTAAAAAGTACTATTCATTGAGCACTCACTCTATGACAGGGAGTGTTCTTATAATTTTATTTCATTGTTGTTATGTTCCAAATATTTTATGTGTACTCACAATTTGAACCTTCACAGTAACTATATTATTACGTATGTTTATTTTCGTTTTCATGGATGAGGAAATTGAGGCCCAGAAATATTAAGTATTTTTTGTGTGTCAGGCACTGTTATGGGCAATGGAGATAAAGTAGTAAGAGTGGAAGGGGAGAGCCTTTGTGTCCAGGGAGCTAATTTTTTTGAAAAATGAGTCTGATCTGATGAAAGGATCACCATTGATAGACTCAAAGACCATTACCAGAAATCATCAGGAATAGAGTTTAATTTCTAGGGGGAAAAACAAAAGACAGGATTACAGTTCAGACTTCACTGTGGGGAATGGGAATCCTCTCAAAGCTTCCAATCAGAGTGACTCTTAGGCTGACCAGGCATACGTATGTATAGAGGTGGAAAGAATGTAGTAGCCATGTGGTACCCCAAACTGCACTTAGGGAAGTCAGATTAATTATATATCCTCCCCTCCTCCCCGCTGGGAATGAATCTCTCATGCTCACAAGCATTTTTATTGGGATGAAAATGAGTTGACATGAAGGTTGAAAGACTTTATAGCTTTCTGTTTGATTTGCAGCAATTTACTTAAAATTCCTAAACTTCCATTCTTTTCATGGTATATCTACTTCATAGGTATCCAGCAGGTGTACATTCACACACATGTGTGTAACCGTATATTCATGTGTTAGAGAATGACATGAGATGATACATTTAGAACTTAAGTACAGTGGCTAACACAGAAATCGGTAGATACTATTATTCCATTTTAATCATGACAATTAATAACAATAGAACTACAACCAGAGTATAAAAGGTTTGGTTTGAAGCAGTGGTAGATAGAGAGGATAGAAAAGATGTGTGAAGGGACAAAAGAGGAAGAAAGATGGTAGCTTCTAGACCACACTATCTTTTTTTTTCCTCACTGGGAAGTTGGTGTAGAAATCTGGTGTCATAACATAGAATTTCATTCACAGAAATGCATAAAAATATAGTTTCCCAGGAGAGTTGTAACCTGGCTATTGATTTGCACATAATCAATTAAACTGCGTTTCAATTTTCTTATCTGTAAAATGAAGATAATATTAAAGTGTTCCCCATAAGATTGTCTTGTGCATCAATAAAATCATTGTAAAAATACCTGCCCCAGTACTTAATACATGATAAATGCTCAAAAAAATATTCATTCATCCAAACCTGTTTGGAGTTGGCTTAAAAAAATTTAAGATGAGCATCACTTCTTAACATGAAGTAACTGTGGTGGTTAATTTTGTCAACTTAGCCAAGCCACAGTGCTCAGATAATAAATCAAACATTCTGCTGGATGTTTCAGGAAAAGTGGTTTTTGAATGAGATTAATATGTAAATTAGTGAATTTTGAGTAAAGCAGATTACCCTCCATAACTGAGTGAGTCAATTTCTTAAATTCTTAAAATAGACACACACACACACACACACGCGCGCGCGCGCACACACACACACACATGCGTGTGTGTGTATCTCTATATATATCCTTTTGGTTCAGTTTTTTCTGGAGAACCCTGAATAATACAATAACTGAACATTTTTCTATCAGGATCGAATTTTGAGTGTTGCAGTCAGAGAGAGTAAGAACTCCTAGCAGCCTTTCTTAGTGAGATACATAAGTATCGTGTAGTCCTGGGAGGCAGCAATGTGTCAAAAGACTGGCAAAGGCAGATACCATTCGACACTGGGATGATACCTCTTTGCAATGGGGATTCCCTAAAGAGGTGCTGGTAGATAGCATATGTAGAATCCCATTGTGAGAACAAAGTTGTATATTGTTTGAAATATGCTGAATATTTTTTTATTACTACTAGTGAAACATTTATTCATTCCATAGTTAAGTTTAGATCATAATTAAATTAAATTGAAGCTCAGAGTTAAAACTATTCTACATATATTTTTAAAATTAAAATGTCCTAACTGGGTGGATCTCAGTGGTACTGTATTATGTATTGTATTGTCATTGTTAAAAATCCTATGGTCATTGTTATGGACTGAATGTTTGTGTCCCCACTAAAATATATATGTTGAAGCCCTTACCCTCAATGTGATGGTATTTGGAAATGTGGTATTTTGGAGGTAACGAGGGTTAGATAAAGTCATGAGGGTCGGGTCTTCATAATGAGATTAATGCCCTTATAATACTAGTGAGCTTGAGCTTTTTCTCTCTCTGCCATATGAGAACACAGTGTGCAAATCAGGCAGAGGACTTTCCTCAGAACTCTATCATGCTGTCACCCTGTTCTAGAATGTTTGTTGTTTAAGTCCCTCAGTCTACTGTATTTTGTTATGGCAGTCCAAAGTAACTAAGACAAGTATGTTACCATTAAAAATGACTTTTTAAACTAGAGTGATAAAAAAAATTCTCATACAATTATTTTATCCTTTTAAATTATAATACAGTATTTGTCTATATGTATGGATAATTTTAACAGCCAATGAGCACAAAAATGCCTACATATGAAGTCATTATCCTGTGCTAGCACTGGGTAAATCAAGTAAGTGCATGCCTTACAATTGCACCAGCTCTTTTTAAGCAGAATTTTATGAACATATGAGACCTAAAAGATATATGGTAAACCACAAAGTTAATTTATCTTAACCTAGTAAAATATTATGATCACAGATACCAGGATGAATAAAAAATATAAATGTCCTGGATGGTATCATAAGCTAACATTTGCATAAATGGTGTATGTTAGCTCCATTAACACAATGGTTTAAATAAATTGTGATTATTACTATCATTAGGTGTATTAATAATGTGCCTTGTGGCAATTTTAATGGACTCTGTAATCAGTGGCCCTCAAATTAACGCTCTTATTACTCCCCTTTCAAAGCAGGTTTGAGTGTTTCTGTACTCTTAAAACAGGGCACGACTGACAGTAAGTTTCAAAATACTTTTCAATGTATGTATTATTAGAAGCTTCCCTTCCATGGCAGAGGCATAGAATTGGAAAATGTAACAACTTGATGTTCCACAGGTTTTAGGTGGGTAATAAAATGTCCCTGGGAAGTCTCTGTGAACCAGCTGGGCCCTGAGAAGTCACTACTACCATGCCCAGCCAAGACTATGCTGCCAGGAGATGCTGCAGTTGGGCACACGCTGGCCTCTCATTAAGCTTGGCTTGGTCAGACTGCTTATTTTACCCTTAGCTTTGACCCAAGGTCATCAATTCCCTTCTATATTTGCATAATAAGTGAAAAGCCCATCATTCACAGAAATAAATTTGAGGACGTGAAAACACATAGGGAACATTCATTCTTGTATATACTACATCTTAGTGTTAAAGGGCTAGAGATTGGTGTCTATGTCAGAATTCAGGAAGAAAGGAAGTTTTTCTGTGTGGGAGCATGTGAGAACAAATGTGTGTATGTGTGAGAAAGAGAAAGAGAAAGAGGGGGAAATAGAGAGGGGCTTTTTATTTATTCTAAGCTTCTGTTTCTGGATAGAAAAACCACAGCAGATCATGAAGATATAATTATCTCAACAAGTATCATCTTCCAAGAAAGGTATCACAGCCTATCTATGTATATATACATTATATTATTCTCCAACTGACCCATGCATTTTGACAACTGCTAAAAGTCAGTAAGACCCTTGACTATAAATTGTCATGTTTTCTAACTTTATTATGAAGCTACCCAGTATTGGAGGACAGCTAGAAACCCAAACTAGATTTTCTTTTGGGAGCAGCTTCTACTTTACCCTACTATATTCAGACAATTGTGGAACTTTTTCTATTATACCTCTTACCTTTTCAATATGCTTCTTAGTTTTTAGTTTTAAAATAATTAATGGAGAATACTCTCTGAATACTCGGTATTGCCAACTACAGATGGAACCACATAAAAGGAGAAGCCAAAGAAAATATGGTCTTTGCAGGTAGAAACACACACACACACATATTCAGGAACAAAACAAAGTAGAATTTGTCCTAGTCTTATACAAAAAGGATTTTTGAGAATTATGTTAAAATAAGTTGATAATTGTACAGTATGGCCTATACCTGTAAGAGAGAGTAGGGGAACAAATGCAGGTTCAATGTGGTTTCATTTATTCCAAAAATGACTGTAGTGATAATAGGTCCTTTGCATCTCTAAACTGTTTTAGAACGAGATTTTAAAAGTTTTCTTGCATATCATTCTACTTGAACCAAACTGTACTATAGGTACAACGGGTACTTTTTAAAACTTGTTTTATTTTACAGATGAAGACACTAATTCTCAGGACAGTTTGGTGATCTCTACAGGACATAATGCTGACAAGGAGGTAGAACTGGAATAAAAGTCCTTTTGGTAAGCCAGATCCTGTTTATTTCGATTACCATTCCATGTAATCTGATTGGAAGGGACCTAACCCATATGACTGGTTCACATTATCTCATTTATAGGAAGAGATCAACTTTGGTGATTTATATCCAAACATGGAGTTCGCTTTAGGAGATCGGTTATATTCATTACTGGATTAAATAATTATATACAGTTGTAGAGCTATGTGCCTTTTGAGAATCACATAATAATTATTCTAGGCTATGGATCCATCAGTAAAAACCTAAGGAACAGAAATTTTTTAGAAAACATTAAGGAGTACCATGATGGTTATAAATCATCATCACATGGAGAACATGAATGAATACACACACACACACACACACACACACACACACATACACACACACACACACACACACACACACACACACACACACATAGTGTGTCAGTCTATTAGTTTATGAAAGCTGGTATTTTTTTTCTCTCTACATATGCTGTTACTCTCCCAGCTCCCAACTGAATGCCTTATTTGTGAAGGTTTCAGAATAATTGCTGAGGCTGTCTCACAATTTGAAGGATCCAGTTGGCAGCACTTGCTGGAACACCTGTTCAGAGCACATCCAGGTCCTCAGAGTCACTCTCCTGGGAAGTGATTTCAGACTGTGCTTCTCAGTGGGAGGTTTCTTGCTGAGAACTCTGAAAAACCTCTGTCTGACATTCCATTGTGGGGCACTTGTTCATTGATGTTGTTGTTATTGTTTTCTGTTTTTAGTAACACCTTCCCCTTTCATGTTTCATAAGTCAAAGAAGGACTCACATCCAGCTGCCCATATCTTCAACTCAACACAACTGAGGCAGCTTCAAGTAATCCCCAAGACTCTGAAACTGCTGAGGAAGAAGTCAAAGGAATGTACGGGCGTTTTATTTCTACTTTCACCTCTTCAAAAGAAAAAAATATATTTTTCAGGAGATAATAATTTTATCTTTCCATTTCCTTTCTGGAAACAGTCACCCACTCCTATCCCTGCCTCAGCTGAGCCTGTGGTTCATCTCGCATTTATTGAGTACTCACAGTCTGTCTTGTACATGGAGTCTGTGGCATCCATGTGTCACTTTTCTTGTCCTTTTATCCTGAAACTATTATTGTCAATCTTTCATAGTCCCCAATAAACACAAAAAAAACTTTTCCCCTTTGTTTCAAAGCCCCTTATAAAAATATCACGAAAATTAATTTATTGTCTCCTTGGATGATGATGATGATTATGATGATGATGAAGAAGATGATGATGACTGTGATTATGATGGTACTTCTAAAACTTCAATAGTATGTGACAGGCATTCAACTGAACAATTATAAACCTTATCACATTTAATTTATGACCACCTCATCATATAGATATTATTATGACCATATTACATGTGAGGAAATTGAAGATTAGAGAATCATTTATTCCTAGTCACTTAGCCAATAAGTGGCACCAATAGGCATTAAGAGCCAAAATTGTGCTCTTCATATTTATATTATTTCAACAAAGAATGCCTGATTGATCAAGGCAAATATTTGAAGGCTCAGCAGATGAGTCAGAACAAGCTAGGCTCCACTCAAGGGCCCAGGCTGACAGAAGTACCTTCACACATGCTTGTTCCATGTTCAAGACAGGAAAAAGAAATGTGGCAATGTGTACATCACCTATGAGAGCTTCTGCCTATATGTACCTCATTTTAACATATTTTGTAGGCAGAAACAAGTCCTATGGCCACTCCTATCTTCAGAATTTTAATTTAACATATGCCTGCAGGTAGAGGAGAGCTGGAATATTTGTAAAAAACCCTGTGATAATCTCCATGTTTTTTTTTTGTTATGTCAAAAAGAACTTGTTTTTGAAACACTCACAATAGTTGCCTGAAAAGTTCTTCCACTATTTTATTCACCAACTTCCTAAAGTTTATTCTATTTATAAAATCTCAGACTAATGGAAAAAGTGGAAGTTGGATTATGGGTTCCTATATTCATTTATGTTGAATCCTACTTGTAATGCACATAGCCCCAACAATTACCTCATTTGAATAATGACAATCTTAGGACATAACTTACAGCTAGAGTATGAGAATAAAATTATCTAAGAAACAAAAAAGGGGCTAATGTGGGGCCTGTCACATAGTAGGCACATGATAAATATCAGAATATATCTCTATTTCTACTCTTCATCCCCTTCATTCCTCTCTATATTATATCTTTAAAAAGGTTAAAGAACATGTCTGATTTATTGACTTCCATTATATAAACAGCTGATCTCCAAACTTCACTTTCTAAAGTCCTTTAAGAAAATTTATGCCACTGAAGAAAAGTAGCTAAATTGTGATCATTATTGAAGTCCTTTCAACTGCAATAATTCTCTATAGAAATGAAAACAGGACATTATAAGATATAGAATTTAATCTGGGTCTTTTATTTACTGACTTGTCACCTCTTCTTGGACAAGCCATTGAGCCCCACTAACAGCACAGTTTTCCCATCTCATGAGGCATGAAGTAGAAAAAGTTTCAATACCAGTTGTAAAAAGTCAATTAACTGTCTTCAATTTCTGGGAAATAAAGTGTGAAATTAATGCCTGAGCATGAGGCTGAGCAACCAAATGCTGCCCGATTTTACTCACAGACGAGAGAGGAGACATTCTCTCACATATTCCTTCATTCGAGATCTTCCTCTTTCACTTTTATTTAAAAGTTTCTATGTCATCCATTTTCATATCAGAAAATAGAGTAAAACATGCTATGAGCATGATAAAAATTGTACTATATAGAAAGATGTCTCTATATGTTTACAGAGTCTGTTTGTTAAGAAGTCTGAGTCATTCTAACTACATTTAGTAACTTTGCACATGGTTATTTTTAGAAAGCTGTTCTTTTACAATAGATTCAGGACATTTGTGGTTGAACACTTCAATTACTAGGTCTAAAGCTCTAAAATGTGAATAGTTTGCATTTGTTAAACAATCAATGAATTAACCAGTGACCCGGTAGTTGCTTTCAGAGCACCTACTAAATGAAAAAAAACTGAGCTAGTAACTACAGGAGATTGTCTAATTAACAATATAAAGAGGATAAATGGAGAAAAAGCCCTAATAATGTATTTTTCAAATGATAGGAAAATTAAACAATAGTATATTTTCAAATGACAGGAAAATTAGTAATTACAACAATATAGGTTGCTACTATATACAGAAACAGAAAACACCTGGTTTGGAACACCAAAGGGAGGTAATGACATCTGAACAAAGCTTCTATTAATGTAGATGTTAGAAAGAAATGTTAGAGATTGGCTTAAGAATGATGTCAACAACCAAAATAGTGCCAATTCATTTTCTCTCATACAACATTGGATATGATTTATTTTGTTTTCAGTTCAGCTAAGACAAGTTAATAATAATTTTAGAGATTATTTTTACTAGGTCATTTAAAGGAAATAACAAAGTAAAAGTGACACAAAAGTCTAGAAGCTGCTTGTCAATGACAAAGATTTGTGGCTTAAGTTTCCATTAATACTCAATAAAAGCCTCTCTGAACTCTGCCATGCGGCAGTCAAGGCTTCTCCAGCTCCGTTTGTACTGAGATGCTGAACCAAGTACAGGTGAGTTGGTTTCATTGCCAAGATAATGGAATCCTTAGTTCTTCCTCAAAGTTGTTTCTGGTTATGGCTCAGGGTGTGGGCCATTCATTCTGTATTTGGTCTCTTCAGATTCCCTCTGACATATTTATGTCCACATCTGGTCTCAGGACACTATTTGTTGACTAGCTTCTTAAACACTCTCAGTCTGAATGTTTTGGATATGCTTTTCAGGGGTTTTGTTTTGATGTGTTTTGTTTGATGTGTTCCCATCAGCATGTTGTTAATGGTAGTCAACTTTCTTCGTTTAGTTTCACCAGAGCCTCTAAGCCTCCAATTTGCCTTTTTCTCTTCTTTGGGTAAAATAGGTTGTTGTTTTTCTAACTCATGCAAATCTCCATTCCTAAGGGTATTTATAGCACCTGATGCAGAGTCTGTGCTCAAACAATGTTTGTTGAATAATTGATAAGAAAAAAATTGATGGCTATGTCTTGACTCACTCCAGGAATGATCCAGTCTTCTGTCCTATAAGTAACAACTCCTGCTCCGTGCCCAGATTTTTTTTTTTGATGAGTTATTATTCAGATTCTTCCCATAGGAGCTTTTTGATCAGAATATTGTCCCTATCATCTCAAGTTTATCAAAAATACATGTAAAATATAGGAAACATAGCAAAAGCAATTTCAGTAAGAAAGAGAAGATAAATAGCAAATAAAGCCTTGCTAATCTTCCAAACTAAATTACATTGATAGATGCAGATCTACCAAAGTAAAGAATCCATTTCTGCATCCCTACTAGAGGAGATAATAGATTTCTCAACTGTAGTTTAGAAGTCAATAAACTCAGACCCATTAGTTATAAATTTCTAGGGGCAGGGGATATATCACCTACTTTGACATACTTAGTAGTGAATCACAAAGGATAAGAAACACAACATGAGAAATCAGAAAAAAAAAGATGGAAGATAGAAAAGATTAATATTATTATGCAGTACATTATTATATGTTATTTCTAAAATTCATCTTCAATAGGGGAAGTAGAGGAGGAAAAGGACACTTTCAATCAAACTGTCATACACTCCCCAACCCCCAATAACTAACTCTTTATCTTTCTTCCCGTTTATTCAAACACCAGGAAAATAGGCCAGTCAATGCCGGGCAAGTGAGTGGACATGCTATTGACTCTGTTCCTGTTTGCCACAAACCACTGGTGCCACATGCTAGCACTGGGATGGAAAATGTGTGTATTTATATACACATCATTACTAAAACTACAGTGTATACATGGATAATTTAATTTGTTCTGAACTATTTCATGGCATTTTCTTCAGCTTTTTTTTTCTTTTAGAATAACAACAAATATTATAGAAAACCTGAACTTAAATGTCAAAATTTTTGAAATGGCCAATCACTCATATCTAGGTACATGAAGATACTATAGTGTAAAAAATACAACTCTCTTGTACTTATTAGGAAATGAAAAAAGGAATTATGTGATATCCAGGATATGAGAGATTCCTAGAGAGATGTCCCTGTCCTTAATGAGAAATCACAGAGAAGGCTGCCACCGCTTGCCTGGACGCCTGAGCTTATCAGCAGGTCTCAGAATTTAGGCCTCTGAGATATTGAGTGAAGATTATAAGCCAGATGGGCCACAAATTCTGTCAAGCCTTCTTGGCAGCTGCTCTCATTACAAAAGCCAGCCAGCCTTTTCCAAAAATAAGAATGTGAAGCAAATTGGGCTTATAGACCCTTATAATGCAATTGCACGCAGAGATAGGGGCCTGAGCAAGCAGGCAGAAATATTATTGATGGCTGGTGAAAACAGGGAATAAGATGTTATTAAGGCAACTCAGAGATAGATATCGATAGCTAATATAAAGCCTTTATTGGTTTACAGGCTCTAGGAAAAAGGGTTCACAACTTCGACCCTTTACTTTGCTTTTAATTTCACTGGAGGTACAAAGTTTATGAATAAAACATATCTTCACTCATGATTCTGATACTAGTCACTACTTCCTCTGTCCCTTGTTCACCAGAAGCCAGCAATATGAACACTAATGACATGAACCTTAAAGGCTTTTACTGAGAAAGAGAATTTTGTATATGTGTTGGAATGAAGGGACACCATTTTCCAGAAACACTGAAATTCAAGGGAAATAATAAATTGCATTTGAAAAGATTTCCAGAACAAGGTACCAAGGTATAACATAACATCCAAATTAGCCTATGTGATAAAAGAGAAAGTAACTTGCATGGCATGATAACTCAGGTTGGGAGAGATAGGTAAGATTGTCAAAGGTCCCAAAGAGTTGTACTTATAATGCTTAAGGAAACATGATTATGAAATGGTAGTGACTTGAGATTAGGGGATCAGACAGAAGAAGTAATTATTACTTTCTTCAGAGTTTGCATATTATAAGTGGGACTGATCCAGGCATCACTGTGATGGTGATGGTTTTGCTCGGTTTCTTCCATTCTAGTAGAAAATAATAGCTAAACTGCATATAAAACTGATTGAACTAATCAACCTCCTATTTGATGGGCTATTATGCAATCACTACATTTTATTCCAAGGTATTTATAAAATCACGGGTGATGCAACCCAGTTTGTATTAAAATTAGTTTAGAACTAGAACTCGATTTGCATTACTCTTTTCTCTCCTCCCCTCTATCCCCACCCCCAAGAACTGCAGAAAGCACGGGAGGGCATAGTTTTCTTTCATCTCTAACCAACTTAACTCACTGGTACCTGAAAGGCATTTTTACCCGGTATAAGTATCTCTTTGGGTCATTAATAGATTCTTCAATTAAAAAGCCACTTGTTCATTTCACAGACCACCCAGTAAATGGCGTACACTAAAATGGTGTCACTGGAGAGCTGTTTTTACCATTTGTGTGTTTAACAATTATCTACTATCCCTTATATCAGCTTAAAGAGTATCTATAGCATGTTAAATTATCTAAAAAAAAAAACTTGAGAACTTTAGAGAATTACTTATGTGACAATAAACAATAATAGCTGGACTAACAGAGGAAAAGCCTATTTATATAAAAGGTCATTTGTTTAACTTTTCATTTAAATCATTAGACTCATGTAAGCAAAAATTTGTACTATCTAAATGACTCATTAATCTTCAAAAAATATTTCCATAATCTTCAGTAACTATAGTTGTTGGGACCACATTCCCAGATCATTCAGAAATCTTAGGCTCTCTGATTATATAACAATGGTTATTAAAGCCATAAAAAAATAGTAAAATGTAACACTTATGATGTCAAGTTTACATCAATAGTAATTTCATTTATATCTGTATGAGTGAGAATCAAATAATTCTGAGAAATAGTTACCCAATGTAATTTGTAATTATTTTGTGTATATTAATCTAGACTCTCTAATGGGTTGAAACTCATTGAAGAGAAAGTTATGACCTCAAATTTACTTTTTTTTTATGGTGGAATACCTGATGTTGTCCAATATATTTAAACAGGTATAGAATATATATTAGAGTCTTGGCTCATTGCTATATACATTTCCTTAATGGAAACCCCTACTCCAAGAGGTTTTCAGACACTGGCCTTAAATCCATTTGGTGTCATCTGGCATTGAAGAGAACTTGTGCTTCTTTTTTTTTTCTATCTCTCTACGGGTTCTACTCATCTAGACTAAGCCTTTAGTACAACAATTCCACAAAAATGATAGTAACTCAGTAAGTATCTTCTATAAGGAGGCAGAGGGTAGAAGGAAGGGTATCAAATTTTTCTTTAAAAAGAAGATCATGTACTATGAGAAAGTAAACATTTTTTCTTTGCAATATTGACTTAGGAATGGAAAAAAAAATCCAATCAAAATCCATGCCATCACATGCTAGCCTATAGGGAATAACCTTTTGTTCTGATAGTTGCTTTATTTTGACTCCTACAGGCCTGAGGGACACCAACATGATGCCTTCTTGCTCTATGGCCTCATTTCTATATTTTATAGTGTCCCTGTCCACAGGGCCACTCAGGGGCATAGGATTATTTTGGTGTCATTCTGCCCTGTACTGTCAGGTCTCCTTAGTATCAACCCTCCCACTGCTTGTGAATTGGCAATTGGAATAAAGAAGTGAGAGCTCAGAAGTTCCCAGATGACTGAACTATGAGAGAAGAAACAGGAAACATCCTTTTGTGCTCCCTGTTCTTGCTGGTACTGCAGAGTTCTATAATCACATTGAAATCTAATCATATATCCTAGGACAGTATCACCCAATTTTGGCATTTTTTATTTTTTTCCCTCAGGATAAAGGTTGGCCTAAGCTTCATTGAGTTGAGAAATTAACTAACTTGTTCCATAAAATTAGATATTATTCTAGTATTTTTTATATGTAATTGCTTAATAAATGTAAACTGAATTTCTTAAACCACACAGTTAAACGTTTATTTTCAAATTGGGTACTGGAGTCTTCTCACAAACACTTGACATCTCTATTATTCTTGCTCAGCAGATAACATTGAATTTGAATACAGGATAATGATTCTGAGGTTTTCTTTATTTACTACTATTATTTTATACTAAAAAAAAAAGCCTTTTGCACATTTCACTAAAATGGAACTTATCTTTTTCAATATACAAAAAATAAAGATGTTTTTAGTTTCTTTAAAAAGAACATAATGATTAAAATATGAGTCTGTAAACAAAAATAAAAGGGTATGAGAGAAATAGACATTCTAAGTTACTTTAGACACATAGTAACATTTTAAAAAACAAAATGAAAAACCCTCCAAAACACTAATATTTTCTCTTTGGCCATTACAAAATAAATGAGCAGTTTTCTGGATGTTTTGAAAAATATTTTATTTAAAATGTTAGCTTTACTATGGAAGATTAAGATATTTCTGCTCCCCCCACTTCTACCTCCTCAAACCAAATGAAAACCGTAAGAAAAATAAGAATTTTTTTTTCATGTTTTGTAATAAATCTAGGAGTAATCTATAAATCCAAATCACAACGTGACATAGAAGCAGATCAAGTTTTATCTTGATTGTGCATTGGTAATTCCAAACATGTCACACATTGGGAACAAATATAAACAAATTTTTAAAATGTATCTATATTCACTTAAAACAAAAGCTACTATGAAATAACCAAAACAGTTTAGTGAAGATAGCATTGTACCACAAAAATATAATTTCTGCAATTAAAGTTTTGAGGTACTGTACTGGAGTCATGCACTCATATTCTAAAATGTCATTTTAATGTAGAAGAAAACTTTGGAGATTGATATAGACAGAGAGAGACAGAGAGAGAGAGAGTTGGCTTAATGCTTTTCCTTAATAACAAAGTGTGGCAGCTGAGAGGATACTCACAAAACCCAGTCTCTCTTACACCCTGCTGCAATGACAGCCACAGTTTTCAAAAATATTACATCACTGGATTATTGTGACATTTGTGTATTAAAAACACGGAGCACTGAAAGTATAATAAAATTTTAAATTTTGAATGAAAACTCCATGGAATTCTTTTAGAAAATAAGATGAGAATTATTGGGACACTTTATTGGAATCTAATTGTAAAAATCTAAGTTTTCACAACAATAGAAGTGAGCTCTTTCAAAATTTATATGATGGATCTGCCAAAACAATCCCTGAGTAGTACCACATCTTGCAAACCCCTTTATAAACCTAAATTTTAGAAAGCTCATGAAATGAGTACATTGTGTGCATACTATGTATGTGTGCATCAAAAACAAATCCTTTTCTAAAAAAAGATGCTTTTCTTAGCCAGCCTTCTTGGGGCAATAAAAAATGGATTTTGTTTGCAATTAGAAATTAAATAGGTAATTGAGATTATTTGGAAATCTATTGGTAAGGCAGAGGAACCTCACCAAGCTTGGGGTCTTGATTCCAGGGCTGAATGAACAGCAATTTTGAAGCAAGTATTAGCCTCTGCCAAAAACTGGGCAGAAGTTGATTACATTTGGGTATATAGAGAAGTGGAAGAATGAATCAGTAACTACCTCCCTCATCGGATCCTCAGGAAACACTCATTTTTGCACCTGTAGCACACCTATATGGTGACTGTCCTATCACACTCACTTTGAAAAATCCACATCAAAGTCAATGCAAACAGACAGAAACATTCACCTTCAAAACTCTTGAACCAAATCACAATCTGCAGGGCGATGTGTGGGGGCACTCATCTATTTATTTCCAATTACCTGCAAATAGCAAGAAAAATTTGCTTCCAATATTCTTGCACCCCATCTGCTCGTCAGCTTTCTGGGACGTGACATTGAGGGTCATTAACGCCAGAAGCACTTGTTTTCCAGGAGAACTGACTAAATGTTTCACTGTGCTGGCTGCTGTTGGCTCAGCTGCTACTTGCTCTAGTTGTTCTTCAATTTCTCTTTTCATTTTAAGTTTTGGTCTCCTTTTTTTCCATTATACTGAGTAACATATGACTCTGAATGATGTGTATAATGGGAAACTGATGTTATGCATATACTTTATTGACACAGCTGCCAAAAGAATGGTTTAGCCTACATCTCTAAGTAGTGCAATTTATTGTTCGCTATCCCTCACTTGCCCACATATAATGGCAAATAAAAGAAGAGAGTGAAGAACTGTAATTTTAATTTTCCTCCAAATACTTAAAAAGAACCAGTTCCCAATCACTACACTTGAAGAAACCTGTTCCTTCTCCTAGGACTGCAGGTCCTGAGATGTAAGTTCCATTGCAACAAACTGTCCACCGACCTTTGGAGGCCCTGCTCACCCAAAAGAAGGGCAACAGGGAGCTCAGTTATCATCCTCACATTATCCCAGAGCCAGAGGCTGACCTCTGGGAATATCTCCATCCCCTTACTAAGGCAGTAAAGTGACCCAATGTCCCTTCCCCTCGACATAGAAACTTTCGAGCATCCCAAATTGGCCAATGATGATGGTGAGACTCTGGGACAAGAAATGCTTCAGTATAATGCTAGGGGAAAATGGCATTTTGTGCTTTCAGTTGCAGTTATGAATTATGGTTGATGTGCATTAATGGGCTAATGCCCATCAGCACCCCCTTAGCATAGGGAACTTCTATATAAGGAACTTATAATAATTTTATATAAAATTATATTTTACATAAGTCATGGTTTGTTTCTGTCAGAATAGTTTAACTTATATAATTAAGTATATTGCAACAATCAAAGTGCAAGCAATGTTAAACATTTTGCCAGAAATAAAAACAAAGTATATTTTTGTGTATATCAGAGAAATAGGAGGGGAGGATCCAAGAGCTTTTAATGAGGATGAGAACCAACAATAGAAGAAAATAGTATTCATGTAGACTAAAATGCCAACCTACCACTCTTTCTGGCTACTGATAATTGGTATATTCTTCACTAAAGTTTGTGTGTGCATTTGTGAATGTGTGTGTACATATGTGTATGTTTTGTTTTAAATGCAAATATATCTATAAGAGAATATGTATTTTGAAGTGTGGGAATGAGAATATATTATTCTTTGCAAAAATAAATTTAATCCAAAAAACAAACTTCTTGGAAATGAGATAATGAGAATGAAAATACTATGTAAACTGTTACATATTACATGTATGCTAATAATCGCTATTTGAATTGTATTTGTTATTGTAATTATTAATGCATAGTAAAATGATCTCTTTCTAGTGGAAGAGTGAGCCACTTTTAGCAGTTTATCCAAGATATACATTTTTCTATGTTAAAATGATACATTTTAGAATATGAGTGCATGACTCCGGTGGTGCAGTACCTCAAATATTTAATTGCAGAAATCATTCAGTGCAATGTTATCTTTACTGAACTATTTTGACTATTTCACAGTAGCTTTTGTTTTAGGTGAATATAGATACATTTAAAAAATTTGTTTATATGCCTTCCTAATGTGTGACACATTTGGAATTACCAATGCACAATCAAAATAGAACTTAGTTTGCTTCTACAAGTCACAAGTATTTGGGTGGAGAATCTATTTTTTTCCTATATAATCAAATCACTCATTCCTCAACCTTATCCATTTATTCAATGAATATTTATTATGTGTTAATACTCTGGGCCAGGCACTCTTCTAACATTGCTAATATAGCTGTGAACAAATAGACACTTCCTGATACATTGGTCCAGTGAAGAAACAATTAAATAACCAAATAAATATTTAAAGCCTTATCATTACAAGTACTGCTAAGAATGACTACAGGTTTGGATGAGACAAAACAAGCTATATGTCTGGTAAAATAAGAGAGAGAAGGTTGGTCAAAAAGGGCTTATCTGAGAAAGAAAAATTTAATAATAAGGAGTTAGAGGAGAGTGGTAAAATAGCAGGTGTGAAAGCCTCCTTTCTCCATTCTTCTTTATGATGATGTCTTTTCAAAAGAACATGATTTATAGTTCTGGATAATGAAGGTGAGCCTGCTTAGCAACATTCTTTGCTCTTAAAAAGAGTTACATAGGCAAAGATATTCTCTTCTTCTAAACTTGTACATGTATGAATTTGATGCCTCACCCTATGTCAGTCATGTGGTGATACAGTGGAAGGACTGAAATGATGAGAGCCCTTGATATCTTTATTGACTTGCTGGACTAATTAACGCTATACCTCTCAATCTTTAAGCTAGTTGTTATGAGGTAGAACACATTTTTTTTTGTTTAAGTCAAACTGAGTTGCATTTTTTTTTTGTGATTCATGCCATAAATTGTAAATCTGGTAAATGCTAAGATAAAATGCTATTGTAAAACTGGTAAACATTGCAAAAAAAAATCACAGAACATAATGAAGGTAAAAGCAAAGGTAATTCTTTCCAGAATTGTGGCAAGAAGTTGAGATTTCGATATTAGTTTTAGAAGCCCTGAGTTTAAAATCACTATGGACTACCATGTGTAAATATTCTGTAGGCTATTTGTTAAGTTTAGAATTAATAACTTTGGACCAGAGATACAAAGATTTTGACTTTTGGGCATGTAGTTTAGAGTAAAAGTCTCGATAAAGATAATATCTTTTAGATAAAATGTATAAAGAGAGATTGAAAAATAAAAGGACACAACAAAAAAAATGAGGAATGCAACATATAATAGATGATAAAAAGAACAGGAACTTAAAAAGTAACTATGAAGGAGAAGACATAGGAAGATGGAGGGGAAGAACCAGGAAGGAGTTATAATACACGCACATGCACAGACACACACACAAACTGATGTAGAAAGGGATTCAAGTGAGGAAAAAAATTATCAACAGAACCAAATGGTTTAAAGTGTTTCAGAAATATAAAAGCGAACATTGGCTATTGACTTGGTACTTGGGAGTCTATATCAATTATGGACTGTGCTTAGTAACTAAATACAGAAACCTTTTGCTCATGTAACAAAGTCCAGAAACCAGAAGTTTCAGGAGTCCTGCAGGGACTTCACAACCTCATTAATGTCCTAGGTTTTTCAAGTTTTCTTTTTTTTGCATACAGTTTTCCATCTTTATAGTCATATTATGATCACAAGATGGCTGCTCCATCTCCAGCTTCATGTCTCTATTACAAGCAAAAAGAAGAAGAAAAAAATATAACAAGGAGAAAAGTGCAGTACTTTTTAAAATCAGGAAAACATATTATTTCCCAGGAATGCTCTGTAGACTGATGATCACAGTTACTAAGTTGCAAAAAAATTTGGGTGAAGTTTTTTTTTAATTAAGTTGGCTACATTATTGTCCTAAACGTTCTCCCTCTCTCTCTCTCTCTCTGTCCCTCTCTGCATAAAAAAGAAAAAGAAAAAGAAAACAAAGAAAAAAAAGAAAATAAAAAAAGAGAGAGGGAAAGAAATGGGTATTAGAAAGACAACTGTCAGAATCTATCACAAATGTCATTTATAATCTGAGTGAGAATAGTTTCAGTGGTAGAAATAGGACAAAAGTCATAATTAAACCACTAGAGAACTAATTGGAAGAGGAGGATGTGGTGAAAGCAGGCATTGGCAGGAAGCTCACTTGAGAAGAAAAAGAAAGGGGACATATGAATAGATGTTGTGTAAATGCCTATTAATGTTTACATGTATAGGAAAGAACACCTGGCTCTTCCCATTTTGTGCTCCCTTGGCAGCTGAAACTTGAATAGGCATTCAATAAAGGCTTGTGGAATTAATGAACAGTATTACAATTGTTGATTTTTTTTATTAGTCTCTTTTATAAACATGAAGTATGTGAAAGAGAGTAATTGAGATGGGACTGATATACGAGAGATACCAGATCATGTAAGCCCCATGATCGTGTAAGCCTTGCTGAAGCTTTTGTATTTTAACATAGGGACCTTGGAAATCAGTGAAAGATTTACATTTGCATAAATATGATGGCATTTGCAGTTTAAAAAGGATGCTTTCTGGGTCAGAGGTAGAGTTGTAGATGGGAAGTCAAACTCAAAGGCATGAACAGCAGTCTAGGCAAGAGATATGAATGCATGGACTGGACTGGTAGTAGTGATTGGCACATTCCATGTTCTTTAATATTATCTAATAGAAATATTAATAAATAATGCTTTTGAGTACTGTTCACATGACAAGCAGGATTCTAAATGCTTTCTTTTATCTGTATTACATATTTATATCCTCCCTTCAATACTCTGAATTAAATGGCATACAGTTAATGAAACACTGCAGGTTCTTGCCCAAGGTCAGACATCTGGCATGTGGTAGAGCCAGAACTAAAACTCACATCTGTATGGCGGCATAGTGCATGAGCTCACCACACACTGTGAAAGGCAGCAATGACAGACTGTGGCTCAGGGGCCAGTCTTCTTGCAACCTAGTGTAGCAATTGAGAGCCTGTATTTCCAAGGTGGTTTATCCGCATTCAAGTCCAGCCTCCGCGCTTGCCTTATTATGTGAAACCTGGCAATTGTTTACCTATCACTCATTGCCCCAGTTTCCTGTTTTGTAGAATGAGCATAATAATAACGCCTAATGTGTGGTTGATATAAACATTAAATGAGTTAACATTAAACAGCTCAAAGTAAGTATGACATACGTAGAATGATATAAACATTAAATAAGAGAAAAATTGCAATGTGTGCTACACATTAAAACTCCCTGTGCAAATTGTTACTTTGATATATTTCCTCTATTCAGACAACTTATTTTCAAATGAACATGAAAAATTAATTGTTCATGTGACTGCATCTTCTCATTGTTTTTTAATGTAAACTTTGACTTTAGTTGCTTAAATTACTTAATAACCTCCCCAGATGAAAAATATTCTATGCTAGTCTACAAAATTGCTATTATCTTGAAAGGTAGGCAGATATATTTGCTTTTACTTTAATTTCTAACATGTAGCTAACATACATGTAACTAACATTTAATTTTACTCACTTTACTATATCACTTGTCTCAAAAATAGTCTTGTGAAAACAAGATCCAGAGAGATAATAAAAAGTATAAATGAAAAAGACCTGGTCATGACTTGGTTTTTTTATTTGAAGGAAGAGCAAAATAAGTCATTCCATCTCTCCATGACGCAGTTTTAGTTGAGCCTCAAAAATTGCATTTTAATGTGAGCTACTGCCACTACTGAAAAGTTAATTGTTTTTCTTATATGCCTGGAACAATGTATTTACTAAACCAATAACAAGTCTGACCACAAGCAAATGGTACAGGTATGGGAGACTACCTGAGGTAGCCAGAAGCTGTGGTATGAATGAAAAACCAGGCAATCTGGCTAGGATAGAATTCGAACACACTCAGCTTCACTGTTATTGGGCAGGCTGTTGAACAGTTACTACCTCCAAAGCTACAAGTATCCAAGAAAATAGAAATTTTCTCCAAAGATCAGCAAGATTCTTTTTCTCAACTTGGCTGTCTATCTACAGTGTGATGCCTCAATGGGGAAAGGGGAATGTTGGGGAGTATGGCCAAGAGTCCTTCTATAAATATCTTTATACAGTTACAGTCTTGAATCATGCTTTATCCCTTGTCTGCATCTATTGTTATCTTTTTGTCTTGGATTGCTGTCACCATGGTGACAGTCATGCAAATAGCAACACTAAAAAAAATTTATACTTTGCTAATTTCAAAAGGAAGAAAGATAGACAAATAAAAATAGGTGTGATGACCTGTACATTTCCTGGTATTTAAGCATTGAGGACTTGAGGCCAAAGCTCAGAAGAAAGGATTGTCAAGCAGGCCAAGAGCATCCCAGCTTGAAAAGACTGTAGCGTGCAAGATAAAAATCTTGCTTACACAGCAAGATTCTGTTTTTCTCTGGATGCAAAGACTAGATGAATTGGGATTGAGAGAAGGAGAGGTGATATAGTAGAGAAGGGCAGGAATGGATGAGAGAGGGTCATGGATATGGCTAGCCTTAAGAATACCATGACCAAAGTGGACGAGATTCACTTGGTTCAATCCTTTTCCCTTCCAGAAGCCAATGAGGCTCCAAGACACTCTTCCTAAAAAACGGGGGCAATTCTGTTTACTTTTTGAATGTATGCCCAGGCAACAGACTAGAGAGCTGCCCCTGTATGGTGAGAGAAAAAGAGAAAACTGGAAAGAAATGTCAGGGCCAGAATAAAGAGTATGCTTCTTCACCATGCAAAAATGAGAAATTTTCACCGAGGCAAGTATACACTTGGACAGGTATCCAGGATTGAGCAATACCCCATCAAAGGAGATCACCCCCTTATTGAAGGGACCTAGCAGCAGAATAGGTTGAGGGCTATCCGAGCCATACTATACATTTGCTTCCTCTATTCTTTGCAGCCAAATCACTGGCTCAACATCTTACTGGAAAGAGGCAAGGAAATAGGATGTAAATTGAGTTTAAGATTAAAGTTTTAAAATGGCTTGAGTTTTTACAGCTAGATCAACTGGAAGGTTATGGTTTCTGCTCAAGATGTCATTAAAGGACAGGAAAGGGAGATTTAGCAGAGCAATGTTAAAACCAGTGGTTGGGGAAAAGATTCATATTTATATCCTACTGCATAATTTAGAATCATCAATAAACTAAAGATATATAACATTTATAATATATATGTAGCAAAAATTAATAAATCATCTTGTTTATTTACTTCTTTATTTTGTCTTTCCTTCCATTAGATTATAAGCTCCATTAAAATCTCAGCAAAAATAAGTAAATTTTGTAGTTATGCTGCATTAAATCAGCCTAACAATTGTAAAATATAAAAAGCAAATTTTATCAATCTATCAACATTTATGATTAGACATTTAAATTTCCAAGAATCTCTGAGTCCTCTGCTGTCCTGAGACTCAATAATTCAATTGCTCATTTCCCCATTTATTCACTCAATAAATATGTATTCAACTTCATACACACTGCAGTGCAGTAGGTATTGTGGGAACTGCACACACACTTAAGAAACTGCTTTTTTTTAAAAGAACATGAAATCTGAGCTGGGTAGACAAGATTAAATTTAATAAATTAGTTGAAAAGGTGTCAATTAAAGAGTGAAGTTGTATTTACAGATGCCAGTAACCTTTCAGAAGACTGTGGGTTGATCAGATGTATAGTTATCAGGACAGCTGTCACAGAGGCATAGAGTGTAAGAAGGCTATTGGAAGTTGACTTCATTGGCTGGAGAAAGTGAGAATGTGGAGGCAGTTAACTGAGGCCTTTAATGAGATTTAAGGGCTTCTGCAAGAAAATTATTAGGTATTTATAGTTTCTGATGGGGGAGAATCTAGACTAAAGTGCTGAGGAGTTTGACTTAACCTGATAGAGAATCATGTAACACCTGTCTTAAGAAAGCCATGAAATACAGGATCGAGGTGGTGAGAATAGGCAGAGAACACCATCAGGCCAGTCTAGTTATATTTAAAATCAGAGTTGTGTCTAGGGATTGGGGTGAGTGTCAGGACTCAGGTGGGGTCAAGACTCAGAGTGAAAGTATACAGAGGTAGAGTAACAGGCGGTGTGTTCTCTCTTCTACTAATCACTATTATAAGTCTAAATTTGTAATCCTAGACATAATATTTGCAATGTGATTAGCATGATTTTAGAATTAGATTGGGGCTAATAAACGCAGAACAGTGATTCTAACCCAAACTTCCTTAGCTAACTGGTTTGAATTGAGAAATTTAGAGAACTATGGAGAGCAGTTTTTCTCCCCATGGCATAATCCAGAAAATGTATTAATATAAGATTATTATATTTGATGTAAACAGTAGGAGCCAGTATTCCTGAAGCTAGCAACTTGTAAAGTCTTGTGACTCAGCTGCTGGAACATCCACCACATGAATGAACTGAATTTATGTTCTCTTTAGGTTGCTTTCATCCTTAAGACAAGCCCTATAACTACTGATCAATATGCTGTGCAGAGCCTCTTCCTGAAACTGCTGGATAATTTTTATTGCAGTTATAATTATAACATTTACTCATTTTTTGGTGTAATTACTGATGCTCACAGTAGCTCAACTTGAATATTTCAAAATCATTTGAATATTAATTTAAAATACATTTATTCTGTTTATTATTTTATTTTTAGCTGCTACTATTGCTAACTTTCTAAGAGGGGCCAAAAGAAACGCCACTTCTCTGAAGCCTGCCCTGACTTTGCCACCAAATAGTGAAGTCAGAGCACATGTATTCTGCACTGTTCATTTGTCATTAATTACAAGTGATATGTGCAAATCCCTTTTTAACTCTGTCATCAGTTTTAACTCCATATATGCTTGTGAATTCAGCTAAGTTTTAGATTCCTTGAGAGAAAGGATAGTCAATCATAAATTGCTGTAGCCATGAAGCAAGGTTGTTATTTCTTTTTAATAACTTTTATGTCTGAATGCAATGAAATACAATCACATTCCCTGAATCATTTCCATTTGCCTTTTAGTGCCAGAAATAGGTTGGCAATTTTCCTTTCGTAACTGAAATACCCTCACACAATTTGAGTTGTCAATGACCTCTCTCTCCCTCTCCCACAAAATTTTAGCCACCAATCAATATTTTCCCGAATCCCTTCTCATCCAGTCCTCCACCTTTCGTCCTGCCTGAAAATGGAGAAAGTGGTTTCTGCAAATATATTAAATAAGTGGTCATATTCTCTAGATAATAGTGTGAGTTAGTTACTCAATCAAAGAAGTAATGGTAGAAATTTTAGAAAGATACTCTTGTATCGGGACACCTTTTGTCATGACAGAAATCCAGCTGCATTGGGAGTTGTCTACCCTACAACTTGGGCAGCCTAAACTTTTGGTGATCTTAGGAAACCTTTATTTAAGAGTTAATACAAAACTCTTTGGACTGATTTTAAATTCTTCTTGAGATAATTTAATTTTCTTTGCAATTGTAAAGAAATCCACAGTAAAGACATAAGCCTGAGAGAAGCAGGTATGAATTGCAGCTTACATTAAAATGTTTGATGCAAAGTCAATCTCTCTAGTATGAAACAGGAGTCTATGAGGATTATGATAGAAAAAAAAAGATTCTATACAATTTTCTTAACTCTAATAATCTTATTTACACCAAAGCACAGGGCAGCCATTTACATCATACCTATTCCCTCTTTGATATATTGTTCTGGGATGGAAAACAGACTTATATGGAGCCTTACCTTAAGCTGCAGTAAACAGTGCTTTGTAATATGTATGTGTATGTGTGTGTGTGTTTATATATGTATATATATATATATATATGTATATATATATATATATATATATATAAACAACTGTGCTTACTTATATCTTTTAAAGAACAATTTTCATTCCATTAAAATTCTGTGTTTATTATTCAAACAGTGATCTTAATGAGATGCTCCAGAAGAGTTGTTAGACTTCAAAATGCAAATGTAACATGCTACTAACATTAAGATAGCTTTCTAATTTGAAATTATTTGTAGTTAATATCAGAACAATTTCTGGAAAGTTCTTCCTCAAACTTTCCTGTGACATCCAAGGGTCTTTCTCAACCACAGACCAAATCCAAGTTGACCTAGAATAACTTGGTATTTTGATAGTCAAATATAACCTTGTATTGTAGGCAAAATAATTGTTCAACTTGATCCATGGTTCTAAGAGTAAATATATGGGTATTCCACATAATTTATTCAAATGTTTTCATTGACTTAACTTTTTTAGAGCAGTTTTAAATTCACACACAAACAATTGAGAAGATACAGAGATATCCTATGTATTCCCTGCCCCCAAAACATGCATAACCCCTCCCCCCACCAGTCAGCATTTCCCAAAGTGATACATTTATTACAACTGACAAACCTACATTGGCACATCATCATTGCCAAAGTCCACTGCTTACTTAACATGTTGCTTAAGTGTTGCACATTCTATAGGTTTGGGCAAATATAGACTTACATGTCTCCCCATTTAGAGTTTCAGAGTATCTTTGTTGATCCCCAAATCTCCTGTGCTCCACTATTCATCATACCCCCAATTGACAGTCACTGAAAATCATTGATCTTTTTACTTCCTCTAGTTTTCCATTTTCCAGAATGTTGAATGTTTAAAATAACAGCATGTAGCCTTTTCAGATTGGCTTTTTCACTTAGTAATACGCATTTAAGTTTTCTCCAACTCTTTGCATGGCTTGATAGCTTTTTTTTTTTTTTTAGTACCAAGTAATAATATTCCATTGTCCAGATAAACCACTGTTTAGCCATTCACCAGCTGAAGGACATCTTGGTTGCTCCCAGGTTTTGATAATTATGGATAAAGTTGCTATAAACATCTAGTCCAGGTGCTGATTACTGAAAGCACATAAGTTGGCAACTTCTTTGGAGAAATAGGTGCACAACTTGTTGTATTGTATAGTTAGACTATGTTTAGTTTTCTAAGAAACTAAAAAACTGTCTTCCAAAGTGCCCTTACCATTTTGCACTCCCACCAGCAACGAACAATAGTTAATACTGCTCTACATCCTTGGTGTTGTCAATGTTTCAGATTTTGGCCATTCTAATATATTGGGTTGTGGTATCTCATTGTTGTTTGCATTTCTCTGATGATCTATAACCTGGAGAATCTTTTGACATGCTTATATACAATCAGTATATCTTTGGTAAAATATTTAGCCAATTTTTAATTGAATTGTTTGTGTTATCGTTGCATTTTAAGAATTCTTTATATATTTGGATAATAGTTCTTTATCAGATATGTCTTTTATAAATATTTTCTTCCAGTCTGCAGCCCTTTTCTTTCTCTTTATATTGTCTCTTACAGAGCAGAAGTTTTCAGTTTGAAAACTTGAATTAAGTCTGGCTTGTCAAACATTTTTTTATAGAGGAGCCTTTAGTGTCATATCTAAAAAATCACTGCCATGCCCAAGGTCATCTAAGTTTTACCCTATGTTATCTTATAGAGATTTTATAGATTTGCATTTTACATTTAGGTCTGTAATCCATTTTGAATTATTTTTTATGAAGTATATACAGTCTGTGTCTAGATTTTCTCTTTTTTTTTTGCATGTGGATATGCAGTTGTTCCAGCACCAATTATTTAAAAGATCATTTTTGCTTCATTGTGTTGCCTTTAGCCTTTTGTCAAAGATCAACAGACTGTATCTATGTTAGTCTATTTCTGGGATCTTTATTATATCCCATTGACATATTTGTCTATTCTCTCACTAATATCACAATGTCCTCATTAGTGTAGCTTTTTAGTAAGTCTTGAAGTCAAGTATTATCAGGCCTCAACTTTGTTTTTCTCCTTCAATATTGTGTTGGCCATTGAGAATCTTTTGCCTTCAAAGTTGATACCCACAAAACAACTTGCTGGGACTTTGACAGTGAATGCATTAAATCTATAGATCAACTTGGGAAGGACCAACATCTTGACTGTATTGAGTTTTCCTATCCATGAACATGAAATATCCCTCCAGTTATTTATTTTTTGATTATATTAATCAGAGTTTTATAGTTTTCCTCATATAAATCCTGTACATGTTTTGTTAGATTTATATCTAAATATTTAATTTATATGAATACTAATGTAAATGGTATTTTGTTTTTAATTTCAAATTCCACTTGTTCATTGCTGTCATATAAAAAAGGGATTGGCTTTTGTATATAAACCTTGTATCCTGCTATAATCACTTAATAATTCCAGGAGAAAATTAATCAATTATTTTGGATTTTGTCATCTTTTGATTTGGTCACCTGCAAATAAAGACAGATTTTATTTCTTCCTTCTTAATATGTATACCTTTTATTGTCTTTTCTTGTCTTATTGTATTAGTTAGAACTTCTAATGTAATATTGAAAATAAGTGGTGAGGGAAAACATCCTTGCCTTGTACCTGATTTTAGTGAGAAAGCTTTTGAGTTTCTTACCATTAAGTAAAATATTTGCTGTAGGCATTTTGTAGATATTCTTTATCTAGTTGAGGAAGTTCTCCCCTATTTCTAGTTTGCTGAGAGTTTTTATTACAAATCAGTGTTAGATTTTGTCAAAAATTCCTTTTTTATAATTGATAAGATCAAGTGATTTTTCTCTTTTAGGCTATTGATGTGATGAATTGTATTAATTGATTTTTGAATGTTGAACCAACACTGCATACCTGGAATAAATTTGGGAGGAGGATTTTTTGTACCTATGCTAATAAGGGATATTGAACTGTAATTTTCTTTTCTTGTAATGTTTTTGTCTGTTTTGGTATTAGGGTAATCCTGCTCTCATAGAATACATTTAAAAGTAGTCTCTCTGCTTCTGTGCTCTTAAAGATATAGTAGAGAATTAAAATAACTTCTTTAAATGTACAGTAGAATTCACCTGTAAACCTATCTGAGACTGGTGCTTTCTGTTTGGAAGGTTATTTATGACTCATTCAATTTCTTTAATAGAATAGGCCTATTTAGATTTTCTTTCTTTTTTAATTCTGGCAAAATGTGTCTTTCACAGAATTGGTCCATTTCATCTATGTTATCAAATTTGTGGGCATAGACTTGTTCATAGTACTCTTTTATTACCCCATTTAGTGTCCATAGAAACTGTATGTCCCATCTTTTATTTATGAGATGAGTGATCTGTGTTCTTTCTCCTTTTGTCTGAGAAAACCTATTTCTTCTTCATTTCTGAAGGATAACTTCACTCAGTGCAGAACTCTAGGTCGAGTTTTTTTCTCTCACCCCTTTAAATATTTTGCTCTACACTCTTATTGCTTGCATAGTTCTGAGAAGTCAATTGTAATTCTTATATTTGTTCCTCTATAGTTATGGTCTATGCCCCCACTCCCACAGCCACCCTCTGCTTCTTTCAGAATTTTTTGTTATTAAATTTATTGTGCTGATGGTGGCTTAATAAGATTATATAAGTTTCAAGTGTACAATCCAATGATACATCAATGTACATTGCATATTTTTTTATATTTGAATTTCTGTAATTTGAAAATAATATGCCTAGGTGTAATTTTCTTGACATTTATTGTGCTTAGCATTCTGTGAGATTCCTGGATCTGTGGTTTGGCATCTAAAAATAATATGGGAAAATTTCCAGTCATTATTGTTTCAATCATTTTTTTCTGTTCCTTGTTTTTCCTTTCGGTAGTCCCATTGACCCATTTGTTACACTTTTTGCATTTGTCCACAGTCCTTGGGTATTTTATTCTTTTCTTCTCTTTTCAGTCCGGTCTCCTTGCTTTTCAGTTTTAAAGATTGTACTGAGACATACTCAAGCCTAGAAATTGTTTCCTCAGCTGTGGTCTAGCTAATAAATCCATCAAAGTTATTCTTAATTTCCGTTACAGTATTGTTTTATCTCTAACAGTTCTTTTGGTTCTTCTTTAGAATTTCCATCTCTCTGCTTACATTGCCCATTTGTTCTTTCATGCATCAATTTTATCAATTTGAGCCCACAGTATATTTAATCCCAGTAGTTTTAAATTCCCTGTATGATAGTTTCATCATCTCTGATATGTCTGGGTTTGATGTTTGTTTTGTCTTTTCAAACTGTGTTGTGCCTTTTTGTATGCCTTGTAATTTCTTCTTAATAGCCTGACATGCATTTTGTAAAAGGAACCGCTGTAAACAGTCCTTTAGTAATGTGGTGGTGAGGTGTGGGAGCAAGGGAGGCATTCTATAGTGTTATAATTACATCTCAGTCTTTTAGTGAGCTTATGCCTCTGGTCTGTAAACTTTGCCACTGCTTTTCAGCCCTCACTCCAACCCCACCCCAGGTAGAATAGGATGGCTAGAGAAGGCTCAAGTTCAGTACTTCCCTTCTTGCATGAGGAAGAATAGAGTTACATGGCATTGAGTATTCCTCTTTCTCCATGTCAGTTAGGTTCTGATAATGCCCCAGAAGATTAGGTTCTGTAAATAGTTTCTTCTGAAGGGAGGCCACCTGAAGAACACTGGAGTACTTCAGAACGGTTCCTCCTCCCATTCTCCACCGAAAGCTTTGGGGAATTTTTCTCAGATATTTACAGTGGGAACCTGATTGAGATCCTAGAGTAAATCTCACAATATTGTGGGGGGTACCCTATGACTGAGTCCCCTGGAGTTTTTAGCTCTTAATTGTATCTATGCTGAGCCTCTAGAAATTTATAAATTTTAGTTCAGTTTTAACTATTCTGGCACTGGTTCCTATGGCAGTTTCCACTGTGAGTTTGTGTTCCAGTAGGGTACAATGACCTGTATTTGATTGTCTGTCTCCCCAGGTTTGGGAGCAGAAGTTTGCCCTGTGTCCCACCCTCTTTTATGTATCCAAGAAGAGTTGATTTTTCCAACTCTTCAGCTTTAAATTTGTTGGGAGGACAGAGTAGAGACTTTCAAGTTCCTTACATGCAGAACTGAAAACTAAAAGTCTCTCAAGATGATATTTTTATTCCTGCAACCATAGATATGTAAAAAATAAAAAAACAACGTTGGACAGTTATATAAGAGAGTTTAGTATGCCTTATTATAGAGAAGTTGATCACTAAAGACTGTATCAGTATTAAATGCTTCATGTAATTCCCTAGTGTAAAATTGCCAAGTCTTATTATTTCAGACATTAAAATAAGCAAAACAGATTGAGTATTTAAGCACATGGTGACTAATTCATTCTGTAACTATTCAATGTGGTGTAGCTGTCTTATAGAGACAACTAGAGAAGAATGTGGGTGGGAAGAAAGGTGGGAATGAAGGTTACCAATGATCCTTGATTCATCTGCAATAATCTCAACACATATAACACATTGCTATTATTATCATGATGATACATAGTAGAAATCTGACACTTAAAGAATTTTGTAATTAGATGAACATTACTGAAAAAATAGTGAACTATTAAATCTCCTATTTGCTGATATATCAAGTCATTTATTGATAGATCTTAAATGCCTCACATTTTGCTTGTCATGTATACACAAATTACTTCATTTATTTTTCCAAGCCAGTTTTAAGTCTGGTGTCTTTTTTTTTTTCCATGTGATATCTGGTATACATGGAAATTCTGAAAAAATCCTGACAATTAATTGCAAATTCTATCAGAATAGTAACTGATAGGTTGTATTCAAAGCCAAATCTATTGGAATTCACTGTGATATTATGTCACACTATATGCCACCTACAAACCAATAAGAAAGAAATATTATTTCCTGAATTTTTAGAACTATGGTGGGACAGATGTTTTAAATTCATAATCATAGGTGCAGTTTCCTTACCAACTCAAGAAAGATGTAGTCTTCTGATTTCCAAAGGGACTATAAGAGAGTATAGAAATACTCATATAGTATTTTAGGATTCACAAATATTTTCAGGGAAGTTATCTTGTATTATTTGTCCTATGCTATCATCACATAAGATGAATAAATATTTACTAATATTTCTTTTATTTCTTATAAAATATAAGTCTCCAGTGGAACAATAAGAATATGTAACTAATTCAGGAATGCATTTCTGAATTAATTAAGGAACGTTAAGCTTTATGCAGAATGATCAGGGTCATTCTCTACCAAGAAGGCACACAGCAATTAATAATTTGCTAAAACACGACTCTGCTCTATTAGCACTCATGTCAAAGAAAGAAGCTCATATCACACATGCAATTCAAATATGTATACAGACAAATATGTATATATCTCTATGTTTTAACCTTTCATTACAATTTACATTTTCTCTCTCTGTCACCTCTTGAACAGTGAGTCTAATAGCCTTGGAAATGAGTTTGTAAAATTGCACCCCCATTTATTTATATCAAAAGTTCTTCAACCAAACTTCAAGTCCTCATAGGACAGAAATAAAACTTTTATTTCTCTTCACTTATATGTACATACTTCTTGCAATTCTATTGCCTATTTTTGAAATATAGTCCTATTTTTGTGTACTAAGTTCTATTACCTTCTATTTTTCCCTGCCTCCTTCACAAATAGGATGCCACTGTGCTTTTTCCAACCTTCCTTACATTTGTCATCCCATTGATGTAAACGTACTATTAGTCAATTCAACATTCAAGGTGAGTTTATAACACTGACTTACAGAGGAACATTACAGTATTTTCCATATTATTCTCAATCATCTCCTCATTTTTTTCTAACATTGTACATTGAAATACTCACAATGATGCATAGATCCTTTTCCTGAGAGGTTACAATGCAGAGTGAAATAAGAATACTTTCTGGTAATATATTACTTGCCACACTGTGATTTCAAAGCACTTTGTTAACAAAGAAAGATTATTACCATCAATTTAATGGGAACTGAAACACATAAGTTAAATTACTTTTTCAAAGTTGAACAGAAAGTATGTTACTACATTATGAACACAATTCATATTCTTGTCATTGTAGTGTTTAATTCTATCTAGTGAAGCACACATCCTTTCAGGCTGTCTTCTAAGTAACAATTTACTGCCCACTTGGCAGAGCGGAGACTCACATTCATGGATATGAGGATCTACCGTATCTAGGCAGAATCTAAGTTTACCTAATCATATATGGTGACTAGCTTTGGCTGGATGGAGCTAAGGTGGAGCTGCTTCACTACATTTGAAACTGTTTACATTTTCAAACATCCATAGTTTTCAGAAAATGAATTGAATACAGGGTAATTGTAGAAATTTAGAGAAAAGAGTCAAAAGCTAAGCATGAACAAAAGAGAAAACACTCATTCATTACATCACTTAAAAATCAACACTAAACTAATTTTAGTTTTATTTTCTTATTTTATATGTATAAACTACATGTGTGTGTATTTAAAACATTAAGATTATCAATCCATATATAAATTGTATCTTTTATTTTCATTTATTATTTTTGAACATTTAAACATAAATGAGCCCTTTGCAAAATATACTTTTAATAGGTTATTAATTTTCATATATATACACAAATGTGTGTGTATATATGCAAATATATTTATAAATTTTAAACATTCCATTATTTTGGCCATTTTTGTTGGTTTGTATTACTATTTATAAAAACTTTAAAAATCCTTAAATATTAGTCAATATCAATCTCCTTTTGGATTGTTCTATTTTTTATATTGTTTAAAAATATACATTATCCTGAGGTTACTAAAACCATCTCCTAAACTGTTTTTCTAAAAAAAAAAATTTTTTTTGTAAGATCTAAAATGATAAAACTTCTAGAAAAAAACAAAGGCAGTACACTTTTTGACAATATCTCTATGACTTTGTCTTTTCATACAAGGGCAGCAAAAGTAAAAATAAACAAATGGGACTTCATCAAACTAAAAAGATTTCATAAGTAAAAGAAACAATCAACAAAGTGAAAAGACAGCCTACTGAATGGGAGGAGATATTTGCAAACAATATATCCAATAAAAGGTTGAGATCTAAGATATATAAGAAACTCACACAACTTAACTCCAAAAAACAAAAACAAAAAACAATCCATTTAAAAGCAGGGCAGAAGATCTGAATAGAGATTTCTCTAAGATTTGAATAGAAATTTCTCCAAGAGGACGTATAGATGGCCAACAGACATGAAAAGATGCTCAACATCACTAATCATCAGGGAAATGCAATTCAAAATGACAATGAGGTACTACCTCACACCTTTCAGAATACCTATCATAAAAAAAATCTATAAATAACAAGTGCTGGAGAAGATATGGAGAAAATAGAACCCTTGTATACTGTTGGTGAAATTGTAAATTGGTGCAGCCACTATGGAAACAGTAGGGAGATTCCTCAAAAAATTAAAAAGAGAGTTGTTATATGACCTAACAATTCTACTTCTAGGTATTTATCTAAAAAAAAAAGAAAAGCACTATTTGAAAATAGATATGTATTCCTCTATTCATTGCAGCATTATTTATAATAGTTAAGATATGGAAGCAACCTAGGTGTCCATTAATAGATGACTGTCTAAAGAAAATGTAATATGTATATATGTATATACACACAAATAGAATATTACTCAGGAATAAAAAGAATGAAATCTTGCTATTTGAGACAACATGAATGAATCTAGAGTACATTATGCTAAATGAAATCAGTCAGAGAAAGACAAATACCATATGATTCTACTTATATGTGGAATATAAAAAAAACACAAAACAAATGAATAAACAAAACAGAAACAGACCCATAAATGCAGAGAATAATCTGATGGTGGTGAAAGAGGAGGGAAGATGAGGGAATGAGTAAAACAAAATAAATATATTAAAGAAATAAAGAAATACTATAATAAATATTTTCCAAAACAAATTTTGAATCCCTTTTTCATTTACTCTTTGGAGAAAAGATTTTGTAAATGTTAGATTTGTTCACAACAAATGTATATTTCCTTGGTACTCTCTTTAGACTATAATCTTAAAAACATATAGACCTTGTCTTATGTTACTATGAATTATTCAGTTTTTCTGCCTACAATGTATATCCTACAATCCAAAGTTAATCCAAAAATATTTGAAGTAATGTGTGAGTATGAATGTGTGTGTACAGGACATACACATATGCAATTTTTCTACTCAAGTTCAAGACACCTTTAAACATTTCTAGAAGGACCTAATTCTATTTGCTAATTTCAAATAATTATGTAGCTAAGAATTATTTTCTAGGGAAGAGAAAAACTGATTAAGATTATTTCTAAGAAAGTGGGTGGACTTTTAAATTTTTCATTACTAAAATTACCATCTTTAAATTTTAGCTATCCAAACAACACATCCATATGCATTCCTGAAAGTGACTATTAATTCTAATGCTAATAATAATGATTTTTGCTTTATAAAAAATGTTTATAATTTTAAAATGCAAGAATTTATTTTATCTGGACTTTATTTTTATTGATGTAGAATTATATCAATACAAACCTTTAGCATTGGAAACCAGATATTAACATTTTTTAGAACCTTACCAGTTGATTCTAATATGCAAGTAGCATTGAGTACAAATACTTTATGTAAAACAAAATAAAAGCTTACATATATACAAGTAGTAGTTCGGTTTATTTTTCTTTTAAAAATATTCTTGATAGTAGTATATAAATTTTCTTTACTTCTTTGAGCTGAGTCCTGTAAGTTATAATGTATACTGATCATTGTTCTGTAAAGAATTTATTTTTCAGTTTTTATTTCCCCATTGACACAGGGTTATTTAAGAGAGGACTCCTTTCTGGAAGAAGCACTTTGTAATTTATCTCTGATTGTGTAATTGATTTTTGATTATACTGCATTATAAAGAGAGTCAGTTGTCTTTATCATTTTAACATTTTAGATTATACTGTTTTCCTTGAAACTCAATATTTGGTCAGTTTCTGAGAATTCTACTTTGTTCCTTGAAGCAATGCTGTGTTCTCTAATATGATGGTGCAGTATTTAACATACATTCTCCAAGTTCATCTTATCATGTTAAATATTCTATACACTTAATTAAATTTTGCCCACTATATGTGTTTTAGATTGAAAGTAATAACTTGCATTTTTATTTTATTTTCTTTCTAAAAGTTGATGCTAGGTTATTTGGTGCATACTTATTCATAAATTTGACAAATTTGAGATTATACTCTTCCTCTTCTCAGTCTGTATTCTACCTCATCTAACTTTAAGAGTACAATTCCTTCTTTCTTTTTCTTTACATTTACCTGATAGAAATTTTGTAATGTCTATGCTTTCATAACCTTAATTCTTTTCATTTTATTAATAATTTCACTTTAAGAATGCTACTTGCTCTATATATAAATTGGTATTTTGCTTTATGATCCAATCAGAAATGATTTATTAAAAGAGTTTTGCCTACTTATATTTATTTGCATTTACTAACATAACATTTTGTTATGTCACTTCACCACTTTGTTAGCTGTCATTTCTTTACTTGCAGATCATTGGCATTTACATTCTATTCTGTCACCCCCTTTACTATCCATGTTTTTCTTTTGATCTGCTAATTTATTTGCAGATACCTCCTAAAAGTTTCTGAAAACTCATCAGAATAATATTCCTTCAGGTTTATTATATAAAAAACTATTTAGTTTATTGAAATACAACAATTTTGACCTCCACTTTGCCCTTCTAGAAGAGGAAGGGTATAACTTCGAATTTGTCAAGTTTATGAATAAGTATTCACCATATAGGTGCTCTCTATTGCCTTCTACATATTAAACAATGTGACATTTTTGATAAATATACAAATAGAAAAAGATATTATATGCTAGTAAAATAAAAAAATACAACCAGGAAGATACCATCATCATGAACCTAACAAAATAATTAAAATTATAAACAAATAAACAAAAAAATCTGACAGAATTGTAGAAGAAATTGACAAATCAGCAATTCTAGTTCAATATTTTGTCATAAAACTTTCAGAATCTGATAGATTAAATAGAGAAATAAATAGAGAATATATTTATTGTTGAAATAACATGAGTAAGAAGCATAAACTTTCTACATATTTGCTGGACATAAAGTAATGTAATGTATCAACATTGTATTTATGTGGGCATGCTTAAGCATATGTAGAATTTTTACACAATCAAGAGATTGCTTACTATTTCCTATAAGAATACATGGACCATTCACAAACACTGATCATGTCCTCAGTCATAAATGATACATCAAAATTATTTTAAAAATTCAAAGTATATTCTCTGATCAGCATACAATAGCATTGCGAATTAAAGGAATAATGTAGCATTAAACATGTGCATAAATTTAAATTGATATTTTACTATTAAATCATCTTTGAGTTAAGGAGAAATTTAATCTAAAGGGACACAGCTAAACCAGTAGTACTTAGGGGAAAATTCAACTTTAGTTATAAGTAAAGTTTAAAAAATTAAATATAAAAATAAACCAAAACTAAAAAACTGAAACAAAATCTAAAAATAAACTAAATAAAAAAACATTAGAAAATAAAGGAAATCATAAAGATAAAGGCATCAATCAATAAAGAAGATAACAAAATATTGAAGATTCAAAAACCAAACTGGTTATTAAAAAAGATTTAGAAAAGATATAGACACCTGTACTAATTATAATTAGGGTAAGACAGAAATGACATGAGAAAAAATACAAAATAAAATGGGAAATAATTGTGTATGTCCAACATAGTAACAATTTTTTTAAAAAAATACTGTAAATGGTGACACCCCAGTACATTTTCAGATAAGATAGATAAAGCAGATAAATTTAAAATAAAGTATAAAATGTTAAGTATGAAAAAAGAGGAACAAGAAAACTTAGTTATATTAAGAAGTGTGAAGAAATGAACATTTTAATCAAATTGTTTTACTCCAAAAAGGCCATGGCCCCAACATGATTATAGAGTTGAAGTCTACCAATTTTAGGAATAATAATTCTCACTTGTATAATAATTCTCATTTGTTCCTGAAGAGGCAAAGAGCTGCCCATTTGCTTTATAAGAGTAGTATAATTTTTTCTTACAAAATTAGATAAGGATAATTCAGAAAGAGCAAATTACAGACCTGTTTTATTCCTGAATATAGATGCAAAATTCATAAGTAATATAGTCCCTAAAATAATCTAATTTCATATTAAACATAATATATCCAAATGAAATAGGTTATATCTTAAAACATGCTATATAATAAAACAATAAAATGTCAATGTATCTAACTCTATCTCTATCAATAGATGTATAATAAGTATCTATTTAATCTATCTACATGCATGTGTATATATACATATGCATTCATATAATGAATACATTTAAAATCATTATAAAATAGTGAAAAACACAGATGATAGGTAGGTAGATAGGTAGATGTATATATTTCAAGAAACAGAACACAAGAACATTGTATTACAGTAGTTTTCAAGATCAATTTGCAAAATCTACAAAACATTTTCTACATAAGGAATAGCCAGCTAGATAATGAAATATAAAGTTGCTGAAAATTATGTTAACAAATAATGCATAGACTTTTATGGAGAACATATTAAAAATATATTAAAGGTTGTAAAAGACAAATAAACATAGATCTATAAGATGTTCATAGGATGACGTCAGATCATAAAGATATTAACATATAAATTTAATACTTCTCAAAAGAAATTAGTTGACTATTTTAAGCATTTGAAAAATTTATAATAAATTTTATGTAAAAGAATAAAGGTCCATAAATAGCTATGACAATTTTGAAACAGAAAAAATGTGGACCTTATTCTACCCTACCAATATTAAGATATTATATAAAGCTATACTAATAAAAACAGTGTAAAAATGATTCTTAGGCATTGGAATCAAAGAGAGAATGTGTGTGTGTGTGTGTGTGTGTGTGTGTGTGTCTATACACATAGTGTGCTGTTTAATTAATTTTGTAGTATATGTAGAGAAATAAATATGGATTTCTCTTTTTCTCATTCATCAAGCTTAAATTCAGTTTAATTAAGTCCTAGAGGTAAAAGTTAAAATTCAATATACAATAAAAAAAATGATAGTGTCTTTATGATGTGGGGGTAGATAAAGACATAGGTCAAATCAGAAACCACAGGGAAAAAATTCAATATATTTCACCATATCAAATATAATGAACTCAGTGGATAAGATATTCAGTCAGAAAATGACCAATAGACTGAAAGAAAGTATTTCCAATGCCTAAAATCAACAAAAAGTTGATATCTGAAAAATAAATACGATTAATGACAGTGAATGAATCATAAAAAGGGAGGAAAACAAAAAGGGCAAACTATTTTAAAAGGTAATTACCACCAAAGTGGTCAAATATCGAAGGATATAAGAATTCTCACAAATAATCAAGAACTACACATTAAAACAATAAGATATATTTGACACCCTTCAGATTGCTCTAAATTGGGTTCCTAAATCATACTAATTTGGCTAACTTATGGATAGAAAGGAAATCTCATGTGCTGCTGGGAGGAGGGTAACATGATGCTTTCATTTAAGTGAGAAAATCAGCCATACTTAGTGAAATACCCCCATCATTCTGCTTTTCACTTCATGAAAATATGCCCTAAAGAATTGCTTGCACAGGGGCTACATAGAAATTTGTTTGTTACAGCATTATATGTGGTGGCTGAGAGTTAGTTATAACTGAAGTGACTATTATTAGAGCAGGAGATATGAGTGCCATTAGATATGTGTATGTGTGTGTGTATATATATGTAGAATCCATATATATAATGAAATATACTTGTATTTTGCTAGGGCTGCCATAACAAAATACCACAGACTGGGTGGTTTAAACAACAGAAATTTATTTTTCTCACAGTTCTGGAAGCTGGAAGTATAAGATGCCATAAAAGTTGGGTCCTCCTGAGCTTATATCCTTAAATTGCAGCTGGTTATCCTCTTACTGCTTTTTTGCATAACTTTTTCTCTGTGCCTATGTGCCCCTAGTATCTCTTCTTCTTAAAAGGTTACCAATCATATTGGATTAGGGCCCTATCATAAGGGACTCATTGTAATATTACCATCTCTTTAAAGACCTTCTCCCAAATATGATTTCGTTTTGAGATACTGGGGTTTGGTATTTCAAAATATGAATGGGGGTGGGGGCAAAATTCAGCCAATAATACCACAGAACAGTTAAAATGAAAACCCGCAAAATATATTTGACAATCTAGACAGAATTTGAAAAACATTAAGTGAAAAGTTCGCTCTGTAGCTCAATAAAAATTTTATAAATTAAATGCATATATTTAAGTATTAAATAAATACATACAATTAAAATAATACATACATAAATAATGACTATATGTTTTATAAGGAGGCATATATATATATATAAATATACATGTATTTATATATATATTTATATATATTTATATATATAAAAGATCTTTTAAAGGAAAGTGAGAGCCAATGAAAGGGGGTGGAATAGAAATAAAAATAAGGTTAAAAAGAGAATAAAATGTAAAAAAAATAATGGCCTTGTTTGGACTAATGATGATTGTATACCATAACTGAGAGTTTAATAAAATCAACTTTGAACCTGAAAATTAAAATTTATAAAGCTAATGATCAAAGATGTACAGACAATTATACAGTAGAGTCATAGATTAGATTTAAAGATATGGGCACTTTTTAATATTAAGTTGCTACTGTCATAATTTCATGTTTGTTAATTTAAAATTTTGTTAATGTTGAAATTTTTGTTAATTTTAAAATTTTGTTGATTTAATTACTAGAGGATCATTAAACTGAAGCCTAAATTATTGGGATTATGTGATTGAGACAAAAACAGAGAACAGAGTTTTAAAAAAGAGTGCTAGATAGAAGAACTGTAATTAAGAGACCATAGTAGGCACCAGAGTACTAGATTAAAGAGTGGCTACAACAAAGCTAAGTTGACATCAAAATTATTGTTAAGGAGGAGCATAGAAACAGAATCTGAAACTGGACATATTTCCATATGTGAGAACTGTGAACTAGAAGACAAGACAGGGTATTATTTATAGCCAATATCAAGGAGAACAATAATATTCTCACCTCAGTTATACTTGAGTATTCTGGCCACAATAAATAAGTAAAGTAGGCCCAATGGCTGACCTTGAAAAATGTTAGAAATGGTTTCATATTTGTTTTCTTCTGAAAAAGAAAAGAGGTCTGTATACCAGCAGGTTTTTAATATGGATAATTCCACAGGAATCTCTGCTCAGAGTGACTTTATTTTCCAGCAGATTTATTTTTTATTCCTATTTTTCCTTCAGGTTAGGCATTCAAAATATGTCCATTGAGATTCTTATATAAACATTCTCTTCTTTATAGTTGAACGGCATAGTAAAATTTATGCATAATATTTACTCATTTATTAAATAAATATTCATTAATCACCTACTATATACCAGGCAACATCCTAAAAAACAAAGTATAAAAACACATAAAACTGGAGTCTGCTAATGGTTTAGCTCATATCCTTGTAAAAGCCAAAAAAAAAAAAAAATCCCATAATGTTACACAAAAAAATGTGTGACGAACAAATAATGCTAAGATATGATTACCTAAATGTCATGGTATCCCAAAAGAAGAAAGCCTAACACAGAGCATGGAAAGGGTGATCAGGAAAGTCTGAATGACATGGCACAAGGTTGCACTTAAAAAGTCAAGTAAACTTTCAGAAAAACACAAAAGAGAATATGTTTTGTCAGAAAAATGCAGGAAGAGAATGCCTGAGCATTCAGAGAAGGGAAGCACAGGGGCGTCACATCATAAACGTGTTTAACATACATGAATTAAAATAAATGTGCAGCAAAAGCCAATGAAAAGAAGATTTATTTTAATTATTGAGGAAAATGTGGCTGCAATAAATTTGTGGATAGAATACAGAATACATAAAATATGAATATTATATTTTGTAGTAGTTTTCGAAGGGGATTTTGACAGTACATCGATTGTTGCTAAATGCACTGGATTTTGCAACTAGAATTTTGTGTAATGTGTACCTACACTGTATTTCAAATGTCTAGAGCATGACAGAGTTTAAGGGATGAAGTTCAGGGAGGCATTTTTAGAGGCCTCATAGGCTTGGCTTTAGGTAGTGACAGGATCTCTTAGACATTAAAAGAGATAAACGTGGTGAGGCGATTGGACAAGAGATTGAAAACAAAGGCAAGCCTGAAGACACCAGGAGCAATTAGAAGATGATTCAGTCATCCAGTAAGAAATTTAGAGAGGCTGAACCAATGAATGAACAATGGTATTTAAAAATGGAGGCAGATCCAATTGGCTTGAAAGTAGGAGAGGCAACAAGACATAGTGACCAAGGAGAAAGAGATGTCTGGCTTGAGAAACTGTAAATGTGGTATTCACAGCTCTGAGGTGGATGTATTTTATTTGGGATACTGATAGGAATCCAACTGGAAAAGTATCAGGATCTTAAAGTTTAGCCATAAGATAAATTTTTAAGCCATCTACATTGTGGTTGAAATTACAAAAGTAGATGAAATTGCCTAGAGTTTGTGGAATGCTAAATTTATATGAACTTTTATTTAATTTTGTAATAACTTCGTTATTTAAAATCAATGTCTGTGCAGGACTTAAATATCTATGAGGTGTATTTTTTGTTCATATGATCTCATTATTCTAATAAGAAGCATCACTGTGCTGTAGAAACAGCCCTACCTATCCACACATTCAAACTAGGGTTGAAATCTAGTCTGACACTTCTATTCTGAATGGCCAAATTAGGTAAATAATGTAAAACACATAGCATGTGGTCTGACTTACACTGAGTAATTTATTAAATATTAGCAGACTTTGTTCTTGGTATTTCTGCTCATTCGGTGGGCATGGGCCATAATTGGTACAGAATCAATAGTTATGGATTATTGAAAGACACTGAGTGCTTTCACAGGATGCAAGGGTCTTAATTAATCCTATACAAGGGACAAGGCAGACAGATAAGAAAAATAGTTCCACATTTTCAACTACACAATATTATTTTTGATTCCTTTCCTCTGAACTTTCAGTTATTATTGCTTTGAAGTTCTGTCAAAAAGCCTCTGATTCAGGCTTTTAGTGCTATTGGATTCCACTAGAAGAAAATTATGCTTGGTCTAGTAGAGAGATTTAGGATTTTGGATTTAGAAATAAAGTCTTATTTCAGAATCTAAACATAACACACTATATGAACTTAGGGAACAGAAATTCATTTGGGGTGCCTAAGTTTCACTCTCTGTGAAAATGGTAATATATACTTGCTCTGTATATATAATAGTACCTATAAGAAGAAAAAAATGAAATTGGAGTATATTAAAGTAATATAAAATGTTAAAACATGACATTAATAATATAAGTATATTTATATTTAAATAACTTATTGCCATATGATCCTTAGTATTTTAAAGCAAAATGAGACTGTCAACCTTTCCTTTTATTTCCTATTATTAAATGTGTTGAATCATACTTGCCAAAAAAATTATAATGGCTGTATTTGACATGTGTAGGTGCTGATCTCAATTTTCTTTGGCTTCTTACTCTATGGTTTCAAATTAGAAATATTTTCTACATTCAGTTATCTTAAGGATTTCTTTCATGAGAAATTGTGCTTTGAAATACTGGAATTTATAATAATTATAATATTCTATTTTTCATTGATTCAAAGATACTATCAGTTTTAACATTTATTTAACATAATTATTTAATGCTGCTCTAAGAACTGGGGTGGGGGGCGGGGAAATATTGCTACTTGAATTCCAACAAATCTCAATCCTAACTTCAGAGTTATTAAAATGTTAAGAAAAAGGACCTGTGACAAATGATAATAGTGTCTTGAATTTGTGCAATAATTATTATTTAAAAATAACTTTTTTGTATACATTTCATCAGTACAAGATATTAACAGTATACTTAATACAGAGGAATAAAACTATAACTTACAGAAAGCAAATTACTTGCATAATATCACAGAATATAGGATAGTTGGGGAACAGCAACCCAAGTCTTCTCCTAAGAAAATTTGTCATTTCCTTGTATCATGCCTTATAAAGCAAGACAAAAAAGATCAAATTTGGAGAGTCACAGAAACTTGGAAGTACAGGAATAGAGGTTCAAACGCACCCTCTCCACTAGGGCAGAGGTTTACTCTACCTACTAATTTATTTGCTGGCATAGATTGGAAACCTCTTCCAAAGTTAATTTGATGTGGGCAATTTATATGACCCAGTGAATAGAGAGATTTAGGACGCTATCACACACAATAGAATCAAAATGCAAATGAAAACATACACATATATACATACACAAACACATATCAATGTCTCAGTTCATAAGCACTTAGTCGTACTTTGTAAACTTAACCATTAAAAAGAAAAAGGAGGTGAGATGGTGACAATATGTGACTCTGGAAATTAAGAACTGAAGGCATGACATAAATGAGATAAACTCAAACCATTTATAACCTGTTCACAGAGAAATTCTGACCCCAGTCAGTAGCCTCCTCTGATACCTAACTTGAATCTCCCTTCATCTAATAGAATATTAAAATGGCTTTTCAATGTCTCTATTTAAACTGAAGATGAAATTAATAGAAACCACATTTTAAATTTATTTTGTGATGTTGATACTTCTTCCTTGGATAGTCAATGATGAACTGACACATCAGAGAGACTCGCCTCCCTTCCAAAACCTCTATAAATATGCAATACAGCAGAACACCAGGGTCTCTCTTCTGAAGTACAATCTATGGTCTATCCAGGTGTACCTTCCCAAGCAATCCTTTCCATGGGATAGCTTAGAGAGACTTATATCTGTGTTATAAGTTCTGCTTTTGAAGCAGGGTCATGTAGTATTTATGGCTTTATCCTCACTGTTCGGTTAATCAATACAGATCATAATACAGAACTTCCAAAAAACATATAGAAGTTCCAATTAGACCTGTATTTTTCAAACTTTAATGTGGATGGTAGATGTATTGCACAAATGGTCTCATTTTTGTACCTCTCAGTATGCATACCCTTAGGTAGCATATTTCCACTACAATTCTGTGATTTAAAATACAATTTGGAGGGTTGAGGGGCAAAGTGACAATAGAAAAAAATTATTCAAGAAAGAAACAGTTGAATGTTTACGCTCTGTGTTCCTCCACATTTATCATCAAATCAGCATCAGTGTCTTCTAGAGAATAAGACATCATGTAAAGCAGGACGAACTTCTGATTTTTGGTTTGTGGGGGTAGGTGAGTAATAGTAGCATTTCAGTAATAAGGAAACACTTTTTAGATAGCAAAAAATGTTAAGTTTCAGGTACTTATGGTACATCAAAGGACAGTCATATGAAAAGTCGGTAACATAGACTTCCAAATTCAGCTTAAAAATGACAAGAGTTAGAAAGTGTAGCACTACTGTAATTACAAGAATAAAAGACTGAAGAACTTTCACATTAATAATTTTTCTTTAGCCTATCAAGAACTAAGTAAGCTGAAATTTGAATAAAAAAGGATTTTTGCAAGGAAAAAAGGCCCTGTGCATCCAATTGAGCAGAACACACTGGGTGGCATGTAAAGGGGTAAGAAATGACAGTTTTTTAAAAAATTGCTAAAGGTTAAGTATGGGTTCCCATGAGAGTATGATGTAATGAGCACCAGAGTTATAAGGAGAGGGGAAGTTGCATTGTCTTGCAGGTTTTTCCTCCAGAAATCTAACCAAGTTCTCACAGAGAATATTGGGAAAATGCCAAAAAAGAAGCTCCTCATGATGCTGGCCCAGGTAGAAGAATAGTATCTACTGCCAAATAGACCCATTCACCCCATTCTCCTAAGGAACAAAAAAATCATAATAAACAGAGAGAAGAGCAATAAAAACTCCTTCTTCAAAAACGCTTAATGAATTCTAAGTAGCATAAACACAAAGATAGTCACACCTAGACCCATCATAATTAAACTGTTGAAAGACAAAAATGAAGATTAAAATCTTGCAACCAGCCACAACAAAATGGTGCATTATGTACAAGGAAAAACCATAATAAGATTAAAAGGTAACTTCTCATCCAAGTCAGTGATCAATGCAAAGGTATAGACAAAATATTAAAAGAAAGGATAAATAAAGTGCCAACCAACAATTCTATACCTAGAAAAACTATACTTCAAGAATAAAGGTAAAATAATGACATTTCTGGATAAAAAACTACTTAGAGAATATGTTACAGAAAGCCAAATATTAAATGAAGTTCTCTAGGCTAAAGGAAAGTGATACAATAATACTAAATAATTTGAATCTGTGAAGAAATATAGTAGTAACTGTAACTATTTACACAATTATAACAACAGCATTATATAGTATTTTTGTTCTCTTATTTAAAATATTTTTAAATTTTACTGTAAGATTTATATAAAAATTAATGAACATATACACACTAACTTGAATGAATTTCAAAGCCAATCTTAAAAGGTTATTTACTCTATAATTTATTTATATAATATTCTCATAAAGACAAGCAATAGTATTAGAGGATAGATTTGTCATTGCCAGATGTTAGGGAGAGAAAGAGGATGGCCATAAAGTGATAGTATGAGAGAGTTTTTGAGAGGATTGAACTGTTTTTCATCCTAATTGTGCTAGTAATTGCATAAATCTATACTTGTGTAAATATTCATACAAGTAAACATCTTAAAAAATAAAATTTATAGTATGATAATTTAAAAAGTAAAATTTATATTGACAAAAATATTATGATAAACATTATGGAGATGGGAATAAAGTATTATGGATGCACAATTAAAGTCCATCATCTCACACAAGTGTAGGAGAAGATAGCAGAGTTTAGTTCTAAAGAATAAATCAAGACTATTCAATGAGGTGATCAGGGGTGGGCAGGGAAAGGAAAGTCACTCTTGACTTAAAGACCTTCATATACATACAAAAGCAACAAATAAAGACTTTACACATTCATAAAATTGTAATTTGTTCTATATGGAAGGACAATAAAGTGAAAAGAAAAAAACAAGTGACAGTAAGCAGACATCAACTCAGGTGAAGCATGAAAGGTCATTCAAAAGATTCCATGTAATTCTCAAAGCAATGGAGAAGAACTGAAAGGTTTGAAAGTTAGGGAGGAACATGGAGAGAGTAATGTTTCAAAATGACAAATTTGGTAAGAAATAAGATCAGTGAGGCATGGAGTATAGGGGGAAAGTGGTCCAGACTGTAAAGTAGGATGAGATAATTTTTTGTGGTGTTGAGCGTTCTGTGTCTTAAGTAAGGTGGTGGTCATATGAGTGCATATATTTGTTGTATGTTTAAAAATGGGTGCATGTTTTAAAAATTACACTTAGATAAAATTAATTATAGCATACCATAGGGCAATTAAAAGAACAAGCCACTCCTATCTGTCTCGAAATGGATGGATCACATAAAAATAATGCTGAGTGAAAAATAAATAAATCTATTTATAGCATATTCAAAAACAGACTAAGCTAATCCACTGTTAGAGAAGTTAAAAAAAAAATAGATTACATTTCGAGAAGTAATAACGGGGTTAGTCCTAAGGGGTCTATGTGTGTCCTAGTGATATTTTATATCTTGAACTCAGTGGAAATTATACCCATGTGTACACTGTAAAAAAGTCATTGAGATGTATTTATAATTTACACATTTTATATAAATCTGCTATACATAAATTTTTAAGAAAATAGAAAGGAGAAAACAACAAGGATGGTATGAAAAACCAAGATAAAATATACAGAAATGTGAAGAAGGAATCTGATCATATTACAGATATATAACATCTGAATGCTGAAGAGTGTGGAGACAAAAGAGAAACTAACCTAAATGACTTTGTAAAACAATATGTTAATGAAATATTGTTAGGCTACAAAGAAAAAAAAACATACACAAAAAATTTACTCTAATTGGTAGATTTATTTTTCACAGGAATCCATGTTAACAATTCTGATTGCTTCACTTGTATACAAGGTTTAGACAGGCAAATATAATATAGATACTGAGACCCAGACTCCTTGTTAAAGAAAGACATTAAAAATAAGCAAAGTAGGGGAAGCTAGTATAAACACTGGAGTGGCATGTCAGAGTGAGAGAGAGAAAAATAAATTCATATTTATTTTGATTGATAGATTAGATGATATACACATACCTAGATATTCAGATATATAGAAACACTGATACATACATAAAGTAAACATAGATATATACGTATACGTGGTTAGTAAAAATACATGTATTTCCTAGCATGTTTGCTGAGAGGACCTAAAATCAGTGAAAAATCAGTAGCAATGAGCATACCTCTCTAAATACCATTTCCAAAATGATCTAAAACTCCTTAGAAAATGTTTGAATCTTGAACTGGGGTAAGGAAATACCAGAAGACCCTAGAGAATCTTGTGAGTCTAGAATATAGAGAAGTGCTATAAAGAAAAAGAAAGGATGAAAAATATCAAAAGGACACAGAAACCTACATGAAAGAGAACCCAATGGCCAAAGCTGAAACAATTTGAGCAACAAAATGATCACAGTATTAAAGTATTACTCAAAATATATACCTATGAGTTCATCCCAACAAATAATGAAATGAATGAATGAATGAATAAAATAAATTCTTTCTTACAGAAGAATTTCAGGTCATAAATGTGAAAAGGATGTGGAAAGTTAAAAAAGAAATCACCATTTTAATACCACAGTAATAACTTGTGAGCAAGATCCACTGTGAATGCTAACATTAGTGGTAAAATTTTAAAGAGAAACAAGATATTCTCATGGCCTCAAAGTATCTCCTACAAAATATTTTTAATTGCAGTCGTGCTTTTTAACATATTCAAAAATGCTTTTAGAGTTCTCCCTTTAGGAATTGAAGCTTAACTACTTCCCTTTGAGTGCAGACTGGACTTAGGGACTCATTTCTAAAAAACAAAGCATGGAAAAAAGAAAAAAACAGTAACTTCACACTGGAGAAACTTGAAAGACATTCCCTTCACCAAGCAACTAATAAGATAAAATAAGAAAGGTACTTATTTCATCCATATGCTAGTTTTCCATATATACACAAACTCATTCTATCCATGAGAAAACATCGGACAAAAAACTGAGAGAGCTGTTCTACAAAGTAACTGATCAAAAGTGTGAAGGTAGTGATAAACAAATAAAGACTAAGAAACTGTCATACACAAGAAGAGACTGAGACATGAGGACCAATTGCTGTGGTGAGTCCTATATTAGATTCTTACAGAGAAAAAGACATCGGTAGAAAACTAACAAAATGCAAATAAAACCCGTAGTTTCATTAATAATGTTGTTATAAATGCTAATTTCTCAGGTGTGATCATTAAACTATAGTTTAATATCTTATATATTGTTATATAAGATGTCAACATTAAGGAAACTGGATGATGGGTACCTGGGTCTTCTCTGTACTATATTTGAAACTCTTCTGTAAATTTAAAATTATTCCAAAATTAAAAAAAAAACAACTTAAAAACATAAAAATTAAAATATCAGCATAATTATGAAAGAAAAAAGATCAGACTGGAGATAGAAATTTGGGGGTTGAAGTTGAACAGACAGAAGTTGAAGCTTGTAGGAGGCAAAATGAGTTACCTGGGGAGAGTATGCACGGTTTTGAGAGAAGAGAGCTGAAGATGCATTCTTCTGAGAGTCAGTTCTGTTCAAGATTTCACAAAAGAGAAAATGCAGAAAACTCTGTGTGTTTGAGAACATCATGGTCATGGTATAGCTTTAAAGACTCCAGACATGTTATCTAAATTTTATCTCAATTTCAGATCCAGAGAATAGCTTAAACTTTCATTCTTAACTCACATTTAAAATGAGGTGCTTATTTTCTAATTATAAGTGACTCTTGCCAAGGATGTAGTGAGTAAAATGCCTAGCAACTAGTAGTCACTAAATAATTGATAGTCATCTGTAATATTCATTTTGAAAGTAGTTGATAGATGGTCATGGGGATGGGAAACACAGCATAGGGAATGTAGTTAGCATAATTATATTGACTATGTGGAAAACGAGAGGAGAGAAGGAGCAATTAAGAGGATTGTTTTATAAGCTATATAAGTATCTAACCAATGTACTGTGTACTTGAAACTAACTAAAAAAAAGAAAGAAAGAAAAAGAAAAATTAGTGAAATAGAAATAAAATAGGGAGTTTAGTTAATAGTAATGTCCCAAAGTTGGTTTCTTAGTTTTGACAAAAGTGCTATTAGGAGAAACTGGGGTGATGGGCATATGGAAACTCTAGCTTTGCAAGTTTTCTATAAATCTAAAATGATTCCAAAATTAAAAGTTTATTAAAAGAAAAAAAAAGAAGTCTAGAGAAAGTGAAAGATGTTAGTTTGATTCCCTTGATAACTACTCTTGATTAATTTTGATGACACACCGGCTGGGTTAGTTCGAAGAAAACCAAGGGAATTAGGATCAGCATTCAAGCATTAAAATATCTGCCTATTGAGGCACTCCTATCACCTAAGCCATTTCTACTGAATCTTGTAGCCTTTGTTCTTATCTTAGATATAATAATCCTACTAGTATGGAAACAAAGGCATGAGGCCCAAAATATGAGGCACTGTCTCTCAGGAAATTTTGTTCTATTTGGACCCAGTGCCTCACTCATCTTATCTTTGAAATTATTACTTTCAGTAAGTACAGTTAAACGTTGAGGTGTCTTCAAATCACCAATGCTTCAAGCTTCAAATAACATACTTGCCCTTCTTTAATTATAGATTTTTAAATTAAAGGTTTATAATAGCAATAGGGTCTTTGTGCAGCTGTCTTGAACCTGACAGATGTAGTATATATATAATAACAAGATTTATTGCCTAAGTAAACAGTCAAGAAAGCCTATAACGTACTGCAGCAATCCAGCCAAAATGTGATGGGATGTGAATTAGTGCCTCATTCTCCCTTTGAAAGTATCATTAGTTTTGTGCTCCAGAAAGGAAGGTTAGAATTGCTATTTTTAAAAAAATGGAACAACAATGACAATTGAAATTAGAAGTTGATACTGAAAATTGTTCTAAATTTTAAATAAAAATTCTTATAAAGAAGTTATTTTAAATTTAGCAAGTAGCTGAAAATACATTCATATGTGTACCAAAGTCACTCAGAAGATAGGTAAAGGGGGAAAAAAAACCTTCCCTACTTTCAATTTCATTTTCTAATAATTTAACTGTAAGACATTCAGACACTCAAGACTGAGTGTCAATTGACTGGAAAGAGCTTCTTTTTGGTCAGGGAAAATAATTCATACATCAATGTTATCTTAAGTGATTCCTCTGAGTGATGATATGTAACCACCTAGGAACAAAGAAGTGAACCCTATCGGACTATGCCTCACATTTATAACTATTGGGAGAGCTGAGCCATGATTGCATATTGTATGCCTGGCATAAAATAAGTCCCCAAACTTTGCTGAAAGTGGCCTAACAGAGTTACATAACATTCCAGGTATTTTATAAGTCCTCAAAATTCAGAAAAGAGTACCTTTTCATTAAAATACACTCTCTTCTAAATTTGTAAGTTTCCACCAGGTACAAGAGTGAAGACCTTGCATCATGCAGCTCTCCTTCTATTCCCCTTTCTGGGTTTCTACTACAGTATCTCCTGTATCAGCAGGATTGAGCAGATCATTACTGACATAGTAGTTGGGTAGAAGCTATGGCAGCAAATACTCCAGAACTGTTAAGTTCCAAAGCTTCATATTCCAGCAGAGACAAGCTATGCTATAGTGGACTTCCTAGGTGTAATTGGAAGATAATTTCTCTTTCCTCTTGCCACCATGAAAATCTTCAATTTTACTTTAGATTCCAACTACCCTAATCTCTGTCCTAAGGTCAATTTTCTATGCCTCATTAAGTCTCTTTTCTGCTTTCCACAGATTCTCATGAAGAAAGCATGTTCAAGGGCAGAGCTGGTACACTTAAAACTCCTAAGACTGTCTAAGAATTTCAATATTCTTGCCCTTTGATTATAAGTTGTTAAGCAATTTTCCATTAAAAAAAAACAAACAAACAAATGGAACCCTTATTACATAAAAAGAATGGTTTCTGCTGACAGACTGTAATTGAATACTGGCTCCTCCCGTTACAAGTTGTATAACTTTGAGAAACTGCATCTCGATTCCCTCATCTTTAATCTGGGTGGATTAATTATGAAAGCATTAAGTGTCTAAAGATATAAGGTCTTCTGAGAATGCCTAAAAACACACAGAAGCCCTCAAAAACTTAGATTTTCAAAAATATAATTGAAAAATTATATTTATATATTTGAGTTATTTTTCCTGCAAATGATGGAAAACATAATGAAAACCGAGTTAGGGAAAGGGAGTATATTTACTGGGTCATATAGCTGAATAGTACAGGGTAGATACAGATTCAGTCACCACTTGACATAAGGTTTTAAACAATCTCATATGAATCTGTTTTTGTTTTTCATGTCTCAGGTCTGCAACTTCCATGAAGACCTTATTCTCTGACATAGGTCGAATGTAGTCACAAGATGGCTGCTAGTAGCTTTCAGGGCTACATCTTTCCCAGTTGAAATCAAGTGAAAAAGAGAGTTTTTCCAGCTAAAGTTTTATTGAAGGCCAATCCTTGGACCAGTTATATGAAGCCAAATAAATGCAACACTAATTGATTTATACGCAATTCATGCCACCTACCACTGAGGTAGACTCAAGACCTTCAGAAACACAGACACTGATATGGATGTATTGTAAGAAAAAACATGGTCCTAGACAGAAATTGGAGAACCATTCATTACCCAGAAGATGAGAAAAGCTTCTAGGCTGAGAAAATAGTTGATATCTGTGAAAATCTATGAAAACCTAAAAATAAGAACAGAGTAACCTAGAAATAAGAGCATAATCTCAGTATAAGCATGGAATTCATTAGGCAAGAAAATGGGAACTTATGAATGGTATAGAAATGATGATGAAAATAATGAAATAAATAATGATTAATGCTATATTTTGCTTTCATATTCAAAAGGACTTTTTGGTGTTAAAAGAAGTCCACATATGCAACTTCCTGCTTTCTGTGTAGCATCCTAAGAGATAGCCATGGATTCATATTTAGCTTTGTACTTAAAAGGAAACTTAGGCTTAGTTTTGTTAACCAACTTTTCCGGAGGTTATATAAATAGCTAACAGTGGAATTAAGATTTAAACCATAGTCTACTAACTTTTAATCTTATATCGCTTTATTGTATTAAAGAGATCTAATCAGTGGTTCGTATCCTGGAAAAATGTCAAGAGGAAGGGGTACCTGTGTTGAATATTGATATCTTTGCAAGATATATGAAGTGGGTAGCAATTGGAAAGCACTGCCTTTTTGATGCTTTAGAATTGTACTATATGATAATGCTATAAAAATCATGCCATTCTCTCTAGGGTGGGCAGAAGACTTAGTTAATGGAAAAAATGATTAGAGGTAGAAGGCTGCTCAGCAGTTCTAATGGTCTCAATTTTGTTCACAAAATAACTTATAAACCATTCATAGTATTCTACCAGTACCTCCTTCTCTTGATTTATAATCTCTTTTTTATGGGTTCAGAATGGAATCAATGGTCTGGAAGAGCACAGGAGGGTAATGTCTCCCAGAAGAGATGATATTAGAAGAAAATATGCTGCCCTTGCAGCTTTTGATGCACTTTCTCATTGGTCCACAGGTTGTTTTCTTTCTCGACTATGATCTGGAAATGTACAACCAGAGGATCTCAATAAATGCTCCAATGTGTGACCAACTAATTTTATTAACATCAGTTTTCTCTGAAAGGATGCTGCATTTAGTTGGTAACAGAAAGAAGAGGCATGAATGAGGAGGTTGCAGGCACAACTCTGTGACTGAGAGAAAAGAGAGTCACCCATGAGGATGGGACATCCAGGCTTCACATTTCTCTGTGAATAACAGTTTCAACAGAACCAAATACTAATGTATCTATCTTTTAAAAGTGCTGAGAAAATACCCTCAATGTATCTGTTTTGTTTTGTTTTTTTTTTATTGGGAAGCGTTACTACCTCTGCCTTGCTAATGAGAAAATAAATTTCTCTGCCATCATAGCCTTTTTCCAGTACTCTTTTGAACTAGTAAAATGCATTTTTAAAACATGTTGTTGAAATTAAAAGTGCCCTGTAACCCTTGACAAAGTAAAACTAACCTCAATCTCCCGAACATTCAATAAACTAGTATCCAGTTATCCCAGAGAACCATCTGTCCATTGATTCAGCCCATAATTATCAATCCTTGAGAAATATAACTACCAGAAATTGAGAAGATTATGTTTCCATTTTTCTTAACAAAATTTGACCGCTCAGAGTTCACTTGCAAGTTACTGTTTCCCTTACTTAAGACAGGTATTTGTCATAAAAAATAATAAAATTAAATAAAATAAATAAAATAAAAAAGTGCATCACTATTCTACTTGAGAGTCAAAATCCATCATACATTTGTCAATCCTACTATGGGGCAGTTATATAAAATAGTATAAATGTTGTTTTAAATACGTGATTTATATCAGCTTTTGCCTTAGGGTGAATTAAATAATTTATGGTAAAACTGCTAATTTTCTCTTTGATGTTTGCCTGGTAGTTATAAAAAAATGTTAAGAAGATGAATTAATTAGCAGGTAGTAAGCACCTATATTATGCCAAGATTGTGTCCTAAGAATTAAGAATTGATATCATTTAGTGAATTCCGAATGCAAAGATAAAGTGCAATGCTTATGATGAGATTTGAGGTATTGATACATAAGATAATCAGACTTTTGGTTGTGGTTTTGAATCATGCTTAATTAAGCAAAGGTGAAAAGAAGAGCTCTTAAGAACTTGCTTTTAAAGGGCAATGCCCCAAATGCTACAGAAGCCTATGACAGCCAAGTGGGAACATACTCTCTATTGATTGAAACTAATCCCTTGCGATGCTCCAGGAATGACTATCAAATGCTGCCACAGGCATCTATTATATTATTGCAAGAAGAATAGTCACACTTAACCAAGCAAAGACACAAGATCTATAAATCAATGTGAGTTGGGTCTCTGTTCTTCTAGCACGTAAGCAAGACTTGCTGGTAACTCTTACGGTTTATGGAAGCCATCATTTTGCTCTACCTAATAGTGTAGGAAAACAGATTCTCATTAACTGCATGAGGATGTAAACATCTCCTTCTCGGCCTGTTCCCCTGTATCTGAAGTCACAGACATTAAATCTGCCTGACTTCCAATTCAGAAGTTCCTATACAACTGAGACTACATACAAAATATTTTTAAATTTGTGATTATGTATTTTTCCTGTGGAAAGGAGACATAAATTTCACTCTGTTCTCATAATCTTCCTAAAAGTTAAGAAAGACTGGTCTAATCCATTTCTATTCAATCACCAAGGAGGAGAAGAAACATAGGTCTCAAATGACACAGTAAGTGTCCACTGCTGACTACAGTCAGAGGCAGAACTAGAGCCCAAGCTGTCACCCAAGTAAGTGCTAGAGGACTGGCCTCTCTCGAGTATAGTACCAGTGAGACACACACACACACACACACACACACACACACACACACACACACACACACTTTAAAAGGAGAAGGAAGGGGGAAATGATTGAGAAAGAGCTAGAGAGCAATACTGGAAAAGCAATGCTTCAAAATATTCAGAAGTCTGTATCTTCTATTATTAGCACAATTGTTTATCATTTGCCAATGTTGGGTTTAGGATTATTATTTAAATTAAAACTCTCCTTTCTTTACAGAAACTACTAAGAATTGGCTTTTTTTTCAAGATAGTTCTGGATCATCTCCAAATTAAATTACATGCTGAATTCTACCTCTATTAAATAGAAAAACTATTGATAAAATATACCAATAACTATATACTGTTCAACTACAAAGACATATATAATTATTTTTAACTTCACTTTTTAATTTTCTCCTATTAAATTTTAGAATCCATTAGTGTGAAATTCAAGATAACTTGCAAAGAATTAATAGACATCTTATTGAATAAGAAATAAATAAAAATTCCTGAAATTTGGCTTGCGTTCTTATCCCTTTTATTAAAAAAGACATATACTATTTGAGAAAAGGCAAAAAGCATTACTTTACCTATTTCGTTTAGCATTTGTAAAGAGAAATTTCACTTTGTTTACTTCTTCCATCAATTAAACTATAGTTACTTAGAAAGATTTATAAGTTCATCTCAATGGGTCTAAATACATAAAACATAACTTATCATTTGTTTTTAAAAAAACATTAAAGGGCAGGCAATTTCTACAAAATTCTGTAAAATTATAACCACAGGCATGAATATAGCAGGGAGTAGTAAAAGTCAGGTCACTGAATTGATTAAGCACATTAGGAACTAGCATTTGACTACTTCATGAGTCATGCAGCAAGCACTGTAATTTAGAATCATAATTTTTAATTGTTTTGTGTGTATAAGCATATGTATGCATGCTCGTATATTCTGTGCAAGTAACTACTTGCCAAATTCCAAGGTCAGTTTTCCGTCTTCCTTTTATTTGACTTTTCAATGTCATTTTACATAATTAACTATCTTTTATGTCTGAAATGTTTTTTTCAAGCTCTTTGAAGGCACACTCATCTGGTTCTCTTACTTCATTGGCTATTCTGACTTAATCAACTTTACTCGTTCCCTTTTCTCATTCTAACCTCTACATGCCCTTTACCTACATACATTTCCTAGGTGAACTCATCCAATCCTATATGATCTAACTATCAAAAATGCTTCTGACATACAAATTTCTATTGCTGACCTTGAGCTCTCCCCTACACTTCAAACTCACGTATCCAATTACCTACTTACCACTGTGACTTGGCTACCTATTCAAATATCTCAAAGTTCACATGTAAGTAAATAATAAATAAAAACAAACAAAATTATATTTCCTCTAAATACAACTTCTGTTCTCTAGACTTTTCCATCTTAGCTATTTGCTCAGGCCCAAAACCCAGCTGTTATTCTTAATTCTTCTCTTTCCTCATACCACTTCCCTCATTGTCCTATCCATCAGCATTTGGTTGATACCGATTTCAGAACATTCATCATATTCGTCAATCTCTTCCATTTTTCACTGCTGATACCTCTGAATAAAATCACTCTCATTGCTCAAAGACTACTATAACAGCTTCTCTTTATTTACTATGTCTACTCTTGAACTTGCGCAGTCCATTCTCCACACAAAGACCAGAGTGATTGCTTTCTACTTAAAATCATGCAATATTCATGCTTAAAATTCTTTGATAGCTTTCAACCATGCTTAGAATAAATCTAAACTTGCCTTTGTCTCAATGGCCATATCTGAACCCACCCTTGCCTACTTCTCCAATTTAATTTCCTGGGACTTTGCCTCTAGTTGGCTGCATTCTAGCTCAAAGATACACCTTCCTACCTTAATACATGTGAAGCTCCCTACCATTTGCATTTCCTTGGCTCTTATAATAGAGATCTCTTTTATCAGACATTAATATAAATCTGGAGATCTCTTTTATCAGACATTAATATAAATGGCACCTTCACTGATTATAGAGGCAAACCATCCATTACCCTCCTATTATACTTGCTATTATATTCTACATTCTTGTTTTAAGACCTCATTGCTCTCTAAATCCAGTTTTTATTATTGATCAATCCCTACAAACACTTAATATAATGGTTCTTACCACAGAAGCAGAGACTTCTTTTATTCAGCATTGAATACTCATCACCCAGATTAGTACCTGTTATATGATAGGTGCTCAATAAATAATTCTTGATTGAATACATATTTTATACACACACACACACACACACATTCACACACATATTTATATATTCAGTCATCATTTAATCACTCACTGCATAAGAAATTTTCTTAGTAAACCCAAGTATAAAAAATTTGACTTAATCAAAACTTTGAATTAAGTAAAAATAAAGATATAATAATTTTCTCATTTAAACAAAACATCTAAATTTTAGGAGGGAAAGTGGTAAAGACCAATATATACCTACATAGTAATTTAATAAAAATAAATTTAACACCATGCACTTGGTTCAGCTGAAATTAAGTTGATCTATCAATACCTTAACCATCTCTACCTAAGAAAATCTAGAAATTAATGTTTAAAATGATGACTGAGGCCTTGTAAAATTCGTAGTGAGAAAACAGTTTGCTTTCATTCCTCAGATGGTATGTGTGAGGTATGCAAAAGTATTTTGAGAATTTAGATATGTTTTTTTTATGGTCAGAAGTAAAAAAATTGTAGCTTCATCAATATTTCTGCTATAATTTTACTATAGTAAACTTGCAAATTATTAACTGTTCTCCAAACTTAACTGTTTTATAGGTCCTATAAATAGCATATGAGAACATTTTTAGCCTTCTAATCTGAAAAATATCCAGGGACACTAGCAGCAATATGAACAAACCTTAAGGAGGTATCTCTGTGGCAAGTTGGTATCCCAAATTTACATGGCCTCATAATAAGGTTTAGACTGAATTGTGCTAAACATCCCTGTCTGACAGGCAGATGGTCAGTGACTTGGAGAAATCATGATCCAGCAAACTATAGAATAGCTCAGATGGATTAGAACTAGTTCTAGATCCAACTCTTCTCACTATTCAAAGTATCTTTATCTTTACAGAAAGGGAAATAACTTATGTAAATAAAAGTTGCTTATTTCACTTACCTTGTCAACCTTACTCAAACATAATTTTCAGAACAGTGAAAATGTCTTTGCCTTCTAAACAAACACTGCCAAAAAAATTGGAGTAAAAAGTTACATTTACAGGGTCACTTAAGGTCTCATTCTGAGACAATATTAAAAAAAGCAAAGGGAACTTTGTAAATCATATAGGTTTCAGAACTGAAAATAAAACTCTTTGAAGATTAGGTCATTGGTTTTGATATTAGGGAAGGTATGAGATGCACTTTGAGGAACTGAAACCTAACCAAGCAGCTCACACATCGTGGTTTTCATTAAAAAGTTGCCATTTATCTTATCATGGCAAGTTTATCTTACCATGAGCTGTCATTGAAAGGATAGGGAAATACTGTGACTTACTGCAGCACAGCGGATATCAAAAAAAGACAGATGGCAACTTTTTAATGACACACACTGTTCTCCAGGGCTTATTCACATTTCCAGATTCAGGAGCAGCCTCCATCAATAGCAACCTCTGGGGCTGAGCTGAAAGGACATATTAATAGAGTAAATTAGTATTAGAATCTGAAAATCTTTGGTAAAATTTGATTTCCTTTGGAACCTACTCTTTTCGCATGGAAAAAAAAATAGCACAGTGATAAGAGACAAATTTGTATTAAATGTATTAATCTTAGCTTTTTAAACAATCTATATTTTCACAACATTTGTGAATTTTCTGAATCAAATTTAACAGTTAAGAGCCTGTGGTTTTGAGCCACACACTCTTGGAATCAATCTGTTTTTCTCTATCTCTGATATATAATGTGGTAAAAGAAGTGTTTCCAAATCATGGGGTCATGTTTAGGACTCAAGAAAACAAAAAACAGAATAATAGTGTTGCCATTGTTATTGCTATTATCATTAATTAACAATGCCCATTGTATTTGATATTGTATTCAGTAAACCGAATCTCAACTCTCTAAAGAAGGAAAGCAGCTCTACTAACTGTGCCCTAACCAAATGAAGACAATTTAAAAATATCCTGTATTTAAATCAGTCAGTTAAATTCTGCACACTCATAAATCCCAATTCTGCAACCAATGACACTCATCCTTCCATCCTTTTGACCATTTAGAGAGAACTCTTTACACTCTTCTGTGTCTTCCCAGTTGGGCTAGCTCAATGTCACCTCTTCCTTTCTGAGCCACTGCAAGAACTTATTAACCATTTTAGTCTTCTTTAAAAATTACATTCTATCATTTTTGTACCTGAATCTCTCTCTCTCAGCTAGATATATATTCCTTGAGATTTAGTATACACTACGTACTTTTTCATAGGCTTATGAAGCAAGCTAATACAGTGTGAAACAAGAAATTAGAACTCATTGACTATATTTTATCTTAAAATATTATAAATTAATTTACATAGACTAAATTTGCAACACCATCATTTTGTCTTTCCCACATTCTTCAATTTAACAGTGGAATGGAGAGAGAAATATTAAGCTCAAAAAACCTTCAAACCTGCAGTTTAGAACTGACTTTTAGAAAAACAACTTATATTCTCTGAGACTCAGTATCGTTATCTGTTTAATAACAGCATTGAACAGATGATCTTAAGAGTCTTTCCAGATTGAGTATTATTAAATATCAATTTACTAAATTTGACAATGCTTGAATGCACTCACTTATTTCAATGTGTATTTCAAAAAACTGACCCAGCATATGTTTTAAACACATATAATGTCATTAGCCATAGGCTTCACAATTTTTAAGAAAGGAAAAAAAATAGCAAACTTCATATGACCACTAGTTGTTTTACTTTCAAACACAGAACAACACTAAAAATATATAAAACTTGAAAGTCATTTCCTTTCAGACAGCTTTAAATTCCCTTCCGTGTTTCACTTGGAGTATTTTTCTTTATTTCTCCATTTATCAGATGCTTAAGAACTCTAAAGAATGAAGTTAACTAATTGTCCATTAGATGCCATGGATCTTTTATCTATTTAAGGATGTCTACTTGATGCAGCTCCTCTCATTAGACAGAACTGTGAGCTTTGCTTTGCACTCACAGATGGCATCCTGGCTTCTGCAGCAATGGGCACTTAAGCTCCAGGAAGCCCTGTTTAAAAGGGGATGTTTTAATAGAGCAGTCCACATCCAACCTCTCACTCTTGTCTAAGTACCTGCTGGTGATGATCACTTTGTTCCCTGCTGCTCTAAGTGGAGTCATTAAAAGAAATGCAACTTTCAGCATGATTGGGAGAGAGTGGAAACTTCCTTCTTCATCTGAAGGTCAGTTCCACCAAACATTTACCTGACCACTTCCATCAATTGAATGAGTATGAAGAAATTAGATAATCCTTATAATTAAAGAGTCCTGAGAAATCATTAAGCCTCTTACTTTCCCCAGCAGTTGGGGGGGGGGGGGAGGCGGGGAAACAATAAACTAAAATTTAAAAAAAGTTAATGGTTATTCCTTTTTTTTAGATATAGGTAAGATTATAGTATTTCCCAATATTTATTTCAGCATTTGATATAATTAAATATTAGAGATCTTTTTCTTCAGTATCCCCTGAGCTGTGTCCTGGGTAACAGGGTGAATGGTGATATCACTTCCTAGGGGATGTATCAAAGAAGCAACTGATATGGCATCTGTTCTATTTGGGATTCTGAAGTTTATTTGGGTAAGAGGAGCCATACATATATAAAGGATAAAATAATCTATAAAACAAATAGAAAGAACTATAAGCCAGCATAAAGGCAGTCACTAAACTTAATATAATCAAGTACAAAAATAGAGCATAAAGCTTAGATTTATAAATTGTAGTTATGATATTCAAGATATAACTGTTATTTAGATTAATAACATCCCTATGGAATTTTGGACTTGAAATAATTCTTAAAGAAGCAGAAGAGGTAAATAAATTTTAGGTGAGAAAATACAATGAATAAGAGCCAAATCACCTTCTTTAACTCAGTGAGTCTAGTGCAAACACTCATCTAGATAGAACCCCACCTCTTTATATAGCTCCTGAAGGAATTTATCACTTTATTACCAACATGGTCTCCATGCCCATCTGTTTTATTTTTCCTTATTTCAATTGTATATTTATAAAATTGCACCCTCCACTTTCAATAGCCTCAGGGTACAAGTACCAATAAAATTCCCATTGATTAAAGTATTAAAATACATGAAAAGGAACAATAGCCAGCAGCAATAATGATTAAACATGTCGGTATCAAACAAAACAAAATTGTATTAAAAATAACAACCTCCTTAAATCTACCCCTTAAAATAAAGCAGGCCAGCTTAGAATGTAAGAAAAATTGGATGAGTTGTACACAAAAACCTTGGCTATAAATGTAACAAAACTTTCACAGTACTCTCTCACTCAGTTTCTGGGTGATCTCTGTATAATTTTCTTCCTCTGTGTACCTCTGTTTCTTTAGCTGTCAAATGGGAAGAATACTGCTCATCATAGGAAAGTACTGTCTCCTAGGGATATTTTGAGGAGAAATGAAAATAGAAATTTCAAATGACTCAAAAAGTGAATTGGCACAAATATTTGTTATTCTTAACTTTATTTATCATTCTAGCAGTTTTGGAATATTTAATCTCTAACTGTGTCCTTACTCTGATAATAGAATCTGTATTTTTAGAGAGAAACTCTGTTATAGATATTAAATACCATAAATAGAGAAATGCGTTGTAAATACTTACAGTTATTAATTAGTACTTATAGCTAATGACAGTGTCAGAGATAAAATGACCCTACCTTTCACGATACATTCCAAAATTTACTAGGCACATTCTTAAAGGCTCTTATTAAAACAATAGAGACCAAATCATACAAATTTTGTGTTGACTTCAAAAGCAATGAGCAGGTGTCTACACAACCACTTTTCTATCTAAATCAGTAAACAACTCTCAAGATGAATTTATCTACCAAGGAGAACAAGAGACTTTTTTCCTTTTAAGCCTTAATTTCCAAGTTATATGATACAAGACTATTCTTTATTGTAGTGTTCACAACGTCTGTTTCAAACACTTAGCAGACACTCATATGCACAAACACAATCCCAGCATCTGCCATTCTGAATGCTCTGGATGGCATGTCCTAATTTTTATTTCCTTAGGGAGAGGGAACACCACTTGTCTTTATTCTCATTGAAAAAAAAAAAAAAAAGATGTTACAAAAATAATGCTGCCTAATAACAAGAACAATTGATAGAGATGTATTGTTCTCCAAGTCTCACTGTGTTCTTTGGATACTACTTGACCATTTTCAGGTAAAATGTTCTTGGCATTACCTGTTATGCCATTTAATTCAGCAATGGGGATAGTAATCACAGTATTTCCTTCTTGCCTAAATTTGAGGCCATAGTTGAGTTCTCTACTTTTTCCCATACTGCAAATTGTCAAAGAAAAACCTTAATAAAAATTTTTGGTGAAGTAATTAAAAAGTACATAATAGTGTTTTCACACCAAAGTTTCCATTTCTACACACTATAATGCTAAATCAGATAAAGAAAGTGTTGTGATAAAGCACAGAGATTAGTGATACATATGTCTGTTAATCGTAGAAGTAGTAGGCTGAGTTCTCTTTTTAAACTGGGCACTGATGAGATGGTTCCCATGCTCCTGGCAACCATAAAACAATACAAGAATATAATGCCGTAATAGTGACTTACACACTAAAAGCACTATAAACTCAGACACATCTCTATTGATGCTTATGACATGTCTTATGGTTAAAAATAATAAATATCTTATATAATTCTAAAATCTAGACAAATCTGTGAGCAGCAAGACTATACATAGCAAAAACATTTCCTTAAACATGTGGCAGATCTTTCTCAAACTGAGTTTTTATAGCAGGGACATGGGGATGCATTGCTGCTAAAGGAAAGGGGTCAAACATCTATGAATTTAAGACCAATTCTACATGTTGTTGGAGCAAACACTTTGATATAAAGAATGTCTGTAGATTCCTGTAGGCAGAAAACTAGATATCCTCCCACAGTAATAAAAACTGAAATTTACATTTTTTAAACTACAGTTACTCTTTTAGATTATGATTACCTTTACTATATTATGAACATATCATTATATATTTCTTTTAACAGACAGGTATTTACTGGATGCCTTTTAATGGAATTCATTACTCTAGAATAGAATTTATAGCAATAAACAAATGAACTGAAGTTTTGAGACGTTAAATGTAGAGACTTAAATGTATAATACATCAGGTGATGATAAGTGTTAAGAAGGAAACTAAAGCAGGATAAGTGAATGGAGAGTAATGACAGTAGGGAAAAATAAATTATTCTAGATAAGGTGGTCAGGGCTGGCTTTGTGTAAAGACATGGAGGAAGTGAACAGATACCTTTGAGAAGACTGTTTTATAGAAAAACAAAACTAAACTAAACTAAACACTCTTCAGGACTCTAAAAGCAATCTTAGGGCTTTTGTGAAATATAAAAAAAGCCAACGAAGTGAGTTAAGTGAGTAAAGTTCATGATCCCAGTGAAAATTCTTGTACCCATTATATATTATGAAAACTTTTTATCTCATCATCTCATTTTATGTTTACAACAATCTAATAAGAGTACATAACACAGAATATATTGTCTATTTTCAGATAAAAAACTCTGGATTCAGGTATTTAGTTCTGGTGTCTAGACTATTGATGGGAAAATGGTAAAGCTCAAAGCTAAATTTATTGACTTGAAGTTTACTATTTTTTGCCAATACTCCATACATTCTCTGTTCTGAAGGTCATATTCATATTTTCTAGATTACTTTGAAATCTAGAAGTCTATACCTTTAAGAACTTGTTTTCAAAGAATGCACATAAAATACAAATATGTTCATGCAAATGATCACACATTAACATATAGATATAGAAAAAAATCCTGAGATATTTTATCCATGATAGCAGGAGAGCTGAGGACCACTGGATGCCCTGCGGGTAATGCATTACAAGATGTCTAAGGCCTTCAGTAAAAAGTCTTACCTCAGAGAGAACACTTGCAGAAATAAAATAGCTTACACGATGAGATGTCTTGCATCCAGAAGATGTCCTGAAACAAATGAAAGAGCAATTAAATGAAAACTACAATTAGTTACTCCATTCTATTTGTGCAATTAGAAGATCGACCACTAGCAGCCAAAACAATCATTCCAAAAGTCTATCAACAGTGACAATATCTGTCCTTTCTCACAGTTGACTATCTTGTCCTGTCTTTGGTAAACTAAGCCAACCCATAGCAAATGTAAAACTGACGATATTTGTCTACATCAACTTCAGCTTTATATATGAATTTCAACATGCACACACAGTTACCTCTATTTGTCTGTACTGCACTTTAAATGTGAAGTATTCTTTGCTGTCTCTTTACTTGTCTTACTCTTTTAATCTAATTTCAGAATGCAAGTGAAAACAGGTATTGGATCAAAATATATTTTACATATAAACATATCTACTGCAAAGATTTCCACAAATCTGAAGCTACTTTGTTTCCAAGTAAATTAAACTGGCACATCCGTTATGTAGATAATGTGTGTGTGTCTGTGCTTTTGAAAACTCTTTAATAAGTATACTGTTTATAAAACCTTGTCTATTTCTTTTTCTAGGAAGATTAGGTTTGTTTTTTTAGGCAATACACTAAAAGACAGGGTGAGGGGGACTTTTCTCCCTGATGAAATATGCTGCACTGAACAAATCCAAGAAACTTTGGAGAAGATTATATACTCCTGACAGCTCAAATGTGATAAGTATATCAAGATTTAGTGTCTCTTTATTAGTTTCTCATATACGAGAACACCACAGCTGCCAAATCTGAATCATTACCCTCATTTTTCCTGATATAATCAGTATGAAAATGATGACTACCTGGATATTGCCTCAATGTGAACCTCTAACTAAATAAGGTGAGATCAACCTTATTGTATCACTCACTGATTAGAGTTCTGATTAATGCCTCTTCTTTTATTTCCATTCCCCAGGTTAAGATAATGCATATGCTCTTGAATTACTGGGCTTGACACCTGTTTCTGAATCAGACCCTTTCCAATAAGTTTGCCGAGTTTGGGCAACTCATAGCCTTCTGGAAATGTTTAATTACTGCCAGAGTCTGCCCTTTCATCTCTCTTTTATTTTCCATAACTTCAAACAAAACATAACAAAACAAAACAAAAACAAAACAAAAAAACAATGCCCAAAGCTGTGCGGTGTATTTATTTCATTATATTGAACAATGTTCAGGTCCAAAACAGCACTAGTCCAGCAGCTCTAAATACAGAATCTGTACATTTTCTGCTGAAACACTTTTAAAAGAAGAAAACAGAAAGGCTTTGAAAACTCACCACACCCCAAAAATTCAACTGACAGAAAATCTTTTGCTGTTATCTGAAAAGATTTGGCATTAAGTAAAAAGACAATTGAGCTGGGTTGAGAAAATAATAAGTTGTTCTCCTGTTGCTCACTTCCCTAAGTGGAGTAGTCTGTTCCCCTGGAAATAAAATGGGGAGAAAGTATCTCCCTCAGAGATCCAGGGAATGAATGTAACATTCAGAGAACAAAGCAGCTTTTTGTCCACTGCAAGGGCACTGCTTTTTTAAATGGACAGATTACTGAGTAACAATATCACTATTCTTTTTTGTCCATTATAATACTGCATTTATTTGAGAAAGCATAGGAAGTAGGGCAGGGAAGGCAGGTTTAGTGATTTCAGAGGATATGCCATGCATGGAAGGTTTACTTTCCACGAATAAGTCTGAAATTTTTCTCTAAGTCAAGCATCTTAGGACATCAAATGACATATCTATATCCAATTCTAACAAATTTTAAAAAAGAAAAGAGAGGAGGTTTATTATTTTATAACAAGGTATATCTACTGCCACTATTCATTTTTATAAATAAAGTTTTATTGGAACAATGTTAGAACCATTCCTTATGTATCATCTATTACTGTTTTCATACTACTATAGCTGAGTTGAATAACTGAGACAGACTATCTGGCTCCCAAAACTTAAAAACTTCTCATAAAATTAAATTATTCAGAGATATTTCTAGATTCAGGGATGTTTATTTCTGCTAGGGTCTCTCTCCCTACCAGTTCCAGCTCTCAGCACTGTATTCCTAAATTAGGGTTTTTCCCATGCAGACCTTCTCTAAATAGTTACAAAGAATGTAACTGGTAATTTAAGGTTCATACTATCATGTTAGCAACACTTGGGAAAGCAAAACTTGTTTCAAGTAGGTGCAGGTAAGCCCATGGAGGCTTTTAGCCTAATAGGGCTAATATTTCCATCCTAAAAACTATTTACTGAGGCCAGTGAGATGGAGCAGTGAGATCGTTCAGGCCTGTGTTACCTTTTCTAAGGTAGTGACAGGGGCAGGAAGCTAATTCAAACCCCATGTAATGAACATGACTATTATTAATTTATGAAAGAGTGGCAGATTGAGGCCAAGTGGGGCAGATATAAAACATGTTCGTTTCAGTGGCAATGGAGAGAAAAGGAAGAGTGCTGTAGCCCAGCATGCTTAGGTTTACAGTTTTTGCTTTCTATAGAAAGGGTTGAAATACTAGTTTGTGTGTGCAAGTTTCTCAAGTCATCAGGTATGCTAGTTGAATGAATATGTGATACAAACATTTGGACCTGCTATTATTCTAAAAGAAAATTTAAATCAGTATCAAAATAGAAAATGTGGTATTTTTAAAAAAGTTATTCACATATGCTATCTATTGACAGACACAAATTTGTATTTTTTTTTCCTGCTGATTTCATATATTCATGCAAAAAACATTAATTGAGTCCTAATTACAACTGTGCATGCTATCTTTTTAAGTGCTGGTATGAGAAGGTGAGAAGACACTAAAAAACAAGTTATGCAACTATAAACAAATTCCCAGAGAACTTATCATGACTTCTAATTCTTTAAAGTCCTCTATAAATTCTGTTAAGGAGAAAGATATCCATTCTGAAATCTCAAAATATGAGTACAGTATATCTTTGATTTATTAAAATTATCAGATTAAATTTTAGAGATCTTCATGCTATCATAATAGCGCATAATATTAAATATTAAAAAGAAAAAACCTCATAAACACAATAGATTAAGGCATAATAATATGGTAAGAAAGAATATGGGATGCATGCAAAGAGGTGTAATAGAAATGAAAAAGAAGATCATTAACATAAAGAAGTATAATATACTGTTAAAGAATAGGCTTCCAGGTTTAATAAACCTCATTTTATTTTCAGGCTTTTATTTTACTTTAAAAAGTTTCAACAAATCGGTATACAAATAGTATGTACTTATCATTTTCAACAGATAAGATTATATTATATCATATATATGTGTATGTGTACATATATAGAGCATGCAACAAAAGACTAAATACAACAAAAAGTAACAAGTCATAAATAAATGATATTCAAGAATATAGTTGCAAATATAGTTGCATTATCAAAATAAATGTAAATTAATTAAAATCTACTTATAAAATACCAAATCTCAATTGGGAGAAAATTAAGGCTAATAGGAAACATTTTTTAAAGAGGTAATAGAATAAATAAAAATAAAATAAATGAATAATATTCATTGGACAGTACTGGTGATAAAGTGACCATGGTAATCTTTAAGAAAAGTAAATCTAAAGCAACTTTCATTAAAATGCAATAAAAAGAGTATTCACTATATATAGCTTTCCTACATAATAGTCACACAAATTTATGTACCAAGTCACTGAACCTAGTGATTCTGCTCAGTTGAGGAGATACAGATTGTAGACCAAGGAGTTTGAGGCAACTGAAAGTTGTGGAGTAGAGGTACAAAAGGATGGACTATTATTCAGAGAAGGACCTCCAAAAATCAACATTAGGCCCCCTTGAGTCTTTGGTAATGGAGAAAAAGAATGAAACTCCACATAGCTGGTCACAGATGTCCAGAGATAATACGCTTGGTAAAAGAATGAATGCTTTCCATTTAAGAATGAATGAAGCATGGATGTCTGACAGAGCTTCTATTCAACACTGCATTTCAGTCCTATTCTGGGAAACAGGCAAAAATAAAAATAAAAATAATATTTTTAAAAAATTAAAAGATTATGACAGAAAATATTGACAGTATAAGGGGACATATTTGCATACTTTTGGTTTTTAATACTCCATTATAAGTAATTATCAGTAAATATTTGTAACATTCAATAATATTACAAAAGATTTGAATAGCATTATGAAAAAATTTTTACCAAACTAACACTTATACAACGACAAATTCAGCAATGCAAAATAATCATTCTCTTTAAGTGCACAAGGAAAAGTCACCAAGACATACCGTATACTGGGAAATTAAAGAAATCTCAACAAATTTCAAAATAACATAATCATATACAGTGTACTTTATGTTAACAGCTAATATTTAAAAATATAGCAAAAATATTTTAAATAATTAATGGGTCAGAAAAGAAATAATAATGAAAATAAGAAAATAGCTTAATATGAATAATAGAACACAGTGTATTATCATTTGAGGAATGTTGCTAACATAGAAATTAGAAATTTGTATTTTAAAATGTTTATATTAGAACAATAGGAAGTTTTACAATTAATGATCTAAGCTTCCAACTTGAAAATCTAGAAGAATGAACATGAATAAACCCAAAATAAGTAGAATAATATAAATAATAAACATGAAAGAAAAAAATCATTGTAATAGAAAATGGAAAAATAGAAAAAAATAAACAAAAAAAACAAATGATTTCTTATACATATTTAAAAATTTGATAAAATCAGAAAAAATGATAAAGAAGAGGGAAAATTAAAACTTCCAGTATTAGAAATTAAAGTGGGAACATTACTAAATACCTAACAAGAATATTATAAGAAAATTATATTAAGGCTAATAAACCTTGTGAATATAATTAATCTCAAGAAAAGGTTTACAAATGAATCCACATCTTTTTCCAAATTTGTTGATTTTGACACAGATATCAAGGCATGTCACTGGAGAAAAAAAGTAAACTTTTTAGCACTGGATGTTGGAAAATTGGATCTCTGTATGAAAGCAAAAATAAAAATGAATGAACCTCAACCCTCTACCTGCCAATATACACAAACTTTAATTTGAAACTGATCACAGATATATCTAAACAGAAAAGCTTAAATATAAAGCTTTACAAAGTAAAGGATAACATTATATAATCTTGAAATAGAAAGGTATTTTTTTAAGATAAGACAAAAAGGCACTAAAAACAAAAGGAAAAAGATAATAAGCTGGACTATATCATAATTAAACACATCAGTTCTTCAAATAATTATTATAAAAATGAAAATATAAATTACAGATTTTTCCATAAATATATCTGATGGACTTTTAACAGAATATATTGATAACTCCTACATATCAATAAAAAGACAATAATCCAAAAATTTGAAACACTTGTGAACCTCACAAAAATAAGACAAAAGAACAGCTAAAAAGTAATCAACATTGTTAGATATCAGAAAACAGCAAATTCAAAATATTAGATACCACTTCACATCCACTGATGTTGATAAATACTGGCATCTCAGTTACAAATGTAGCAACCAATTTGGAAATCAGGGTTTTCATGAACTTTAAAATCAGCCTAACTTATAACACAGAAATTCTACTCTTAGTAGTTACCCAAGAGAAATAAAAACATATGACCTGAAAGAGACACTAGTTTTAATAATTTTAAATTGGAATAACTTAAATGTCTATCAAGATATAATAGAAAAAATTGTGATATATCCATATATAAAATATTCCTCAAAAGTTAAAAAAAAAGGAATAAACTACAGATAAATGCAACCAAAAATAAGAATGTCAGATGTTATGTTTAGCTGAGGAAGCCAGACACAAGAGTGCTCAGTTACATAAAGAATTAAAACAGATAAAATTCTATGCTGATACAGATCACAACAGTGGTTGGGAGGTGGGAAATTGCCTGAAAAGTGTTCAGTACTACATCTGGGCTGATGGAAATTTCCACCAGGGTTGGTGGAGTTGGTGTTTACACTTGTTTATACAGTCGTCAAAACTCATCAAACACCATACTTAAATCCATTAATTTTCAATTATGTACTACTTACAATGTATAATCAATCAAACAAATTAATAAACAAATAAAAGTAAACAAACAAAACAATAATTACTGGTGGGTGACTAGCTCTTTCTAAAAGAACTTTCTGAGCAAGTATATTGTAAATTACTTAGCTTAAAATCCCAGGCACATCACTTTTAGTTATAACCTAGACCAAATTTCTCAACTTTTCTTCCCCTAAATTTTCTTAGCATCTTTAAAATGGGACTGTTGATTAAAATATGTCAGGCATAAACAACAAAACCTAGCACGTAGTTTAAGTTGAATGTCTAATAACTATTATTAACTTTTAAAATGACCTTTTAAGCAAAACTGAAACTAAATAAGTCAAAATGCATAGGATTTTGCCAAAGTACATTAATAGCTTCACATACTTTATTAAACAAACAGAAAAAAGTTGTAAAATATACCTTTTGGCAGTCATTTTGGAAAAGAATAGCTAAATAAAGACAACCTAATGCACAGAAAAAATAAAATAAAAAAGTACTGAATATGTAAGTTTAAAATGGGATGTTTTATGTAAATTAAATTCAAAAACCTTTTCTTTAAAACAAAATAAAAATGTACAAAACTATGACACTTTAATGAGACAAAACAAAAACGATTTGAGACATGGTGTTTTATAAGATTGTACAAAACTATATCTATATATGTATCTAGATACACAGATATAGACATAGATATATAGATATACCTATATTTATATGTGTGTGTGCTTTATAATATATTTGCTAAAAATCTAAAAAGCTTTTTGAAATACATAAATTTCTGGGAAAATATAAAATACTATAGAAACACAAAAGGTGAATAATAAAAAAAAGTCATCAAAGATACTAAGAAATTTATGATAGCTTTAAATTCCCCAAAGGATAGTTTTATCATTGAGTAATTTCAAATAGAAAATATTTTTCAGAAGATGTAATTTGTTAGAGAATATAAGAAAATCTCAAAACTCGCTAATTATTATTATTATATTATTATTATTATTATTTGAAACTTACACTCTACTATCTAGATAACAATCATTTCAACCTTCAGATTTGTGTGTGTGTGTGTGCATAAAATTCTAAAATATCTGTCAAATAATTTTAACAATATGTCAGTTGAATCATTCTAAAGAAAGAATTTTCATTCAAAGATTATGATTTAATATTAGAAAATGTATAATTTAATCATTTGAAAATCTATAAGTACACTGCATCTAATGAGTCATTAAGAATAATTATGATACTTATGATAGATTTCACAATTATATTATTATTCAAAATAGTATTAAAATACATAAATAACTAAAATCAGAAGTGTACTTCACAGTGCAATATATAATTATATATAGTATATAACTACTGCAATGCAATTACAGATTTTAAAGTAACCATGCAATATTAAAATTCTCAATAAATTTTTAATCACAATTTCTAAGAAAACTTTTTAAAGAAATTCTGGCCAGTTCAATAAGACATGAAATAGTATTAAATATAGTACTTAGTAGAAAGGAGGAGACAAATAATCATTGCAAATAATCTTTCTAAATTATATATGTAGAAATGCAAATATATAGAAAAAGCTTAAAATTATTAATATATCTTAGGGTTTCAAACAGTGGGCATGTCCTGTGTACCATAAATAACTAGTTAAAACATTTAACAATTCTGTGCAGCAAATTCTTTTAAAAATATTTACAGGTAATTTATATTGTAAGTCAGTCAGTTTCCCAAATAAATGCATAATTAGTCACAAAAGTTATGAGCGTAATAAAATTTATTAGGTAGCTATTTAAGACAATAGAGCAAGTATGGCTAGGCAATATTGACTTTGATAAATTATTAAAAATTTTTCCAAAACTAAATGTCAAAATAATTTTTAAAAACTATATGGTGAGCAAATCTTGCCTCAATATCTGAAATATTAAATGAGTTATTATTATTAAAATAAAATAAAATAAAGACCAGGCTGAAGATCCCTCAAGCTGACAAAAGCAGGTAAGCAAACTTAATCTAGTTTATTTCATAAACATAATAAATAAAATGTAACAAGTTATTCCTTATAAATTAATCATAACTGAGATTTAAGTCATCTTCTAACGTGGTATATAAGAATCACTTTTAACAAATTTTCTCTTGTCTGGAAACTCCCACTACAATAAGCAACCATGGTAAAGTTTAAACAACTTCCTCATTTATACTTTATAAGCCATCCTATAACATTATGCTTCTAAGCATCTTACCAGTTTTATGTTTGAAGTATCCTTGTTTGAGAATACTTTCTCTCTCATCCAATAAAATATTCATATCAAGTAAAGACCTATAAATATTCGTTTGATATAATAAATAAAATGACAATAATTAAAAGAAATATTTAGAGTAAAATAGTTTTTCTGAAACAGATATGTGTATATTTGTATGTAGCATAATATACAAGAAAGATTAACATGTCATAACTAAGAAACAGAATTTAAACTAAAGAAAGTGATAAAATCATTAGAGTCTTACTTAGCTCATACCATCTAGAAAACAGATTGTAGTAGATTAAAAAGTTAAATGTATCACAAAATTATATGATGAATGAATATTTGAAAAATTAACAGGTAAAACATATCTGAAGATTGACAAATACTAAGAATAAAACATACAGGAAAATATAATATGTTCTGCCACCCCAAATTTTATTTATCTGTACTTTAAAATTTGACAAATAAATCAAAGCATAAATGAAAAGATTTGGAAATATTTTAATATATTTGAGAAAAGACTAATAGCATAAGTTAAAAAATTTTAAGAAGAAATGAGTAAGAAAACTTTAAGTTTATAAAATAAAATATAGTAAATGGTATAAATATTTCAGAAAAAAAACAGAAATACCTAATAACATTTGAAAAGTATTTTCCATCAAAAGTAATCAAAGATATATAAATTACATAACTGGGTTTTTATCATATTAGAAAAAATACAGAGAAGGTACATTAAAATATTTGTCAATCCCCTTCCAAGTGTAAATTAATATACTATTGCAAGAAATCAGTTTTTGAGATGAAATTTATAAATGATAATAACTTTTAAGTTAGTGATTCTTTAACAGGATTATATAAAAGTAACAATAACACATATAGACAAGGATTAATGTAGAAAAATTTATATTTATTAACAATAGAAAAGAGAAATAAATGATGAACAACTGAAGTGGCTGAATAAATCAGTATTTAAATAAGGGATTGTTGAATAAGCAATTAAAATCATGTGTTTGAGAACCATTTATAAACAGAAAACAGGCTCACAATATAGAATGGAAAATCAATACATGAAATTAGGCCATTTGAAATTGTCACTGTCTGGCTTGTTTTAATCTAAAAATGGTAATATCATATGATTCAACTTAATAATAATATAACTAATAGATCCATGCAGAAACTCCAAAATATTTAGAGCTATTTAAAATATAATTCTTAGGATAATTCTAGGATTTCAAATTGTTCAAAAATATGGATACTATTTCTACATTAGAAAAAATAATTTAAAATACTATCCTGTCAAAAATCTACTCATTAACATTTTGACACTTGTCCCTCCTCTCTCTCCCTCACATACACACACACACAAATAAAAACACACACACGGATGCACAAACAACATATGCAGAAAACACAGTCTCCTGAACAACTCCTAAGTGCTCCAAGCAAGGCTATATATTTTAGGAAATTCGAAATGAACATTAAATAGAAGTCACATATTCTAATTATTTTATAGGGAAGATGAAGCATATTAATATAAAACATTAGATTAATAATTTGAATTTTACACATTTTCACACCAAAATGAAACTAATATAGAGATCATCATGGAAAGGCTATACTGAACTTGACTTGAGTTTGTCTCTGATAAATAGGATTTGAGTAAGCAGAGATCACAAAGACTTTCTAACACAGGTATCTGGTTAGTTTCTTTCTTGAGAACCTAAGCAAGGTAATTTGGACACCTACATAAAACTCATTCTCTAATTCACATGCTTTACCAATGGAGGGTCAACAGAAACATCTTTTTCTGTGAAAGATGGCATAGTAATTGTGGGCCCTTCAATAAGTAACATAAAAAGCAATCATGAAGCAGCCTCCAGAACCACTCAGCCAGGAAATGTTGAGATGCATTCTGTACCAGAAAATAGCAGCTGTCTTAAAAATAGTTTCTTATTGATTAGAGAGTTGGGCAGGCCATTTTTAAGGCTCACTCCCTGGAAAATTTACCATGTTGTTTGTCATCATAAAAATGTGTGTAATTTGTTCCAGAAAACATACATGTAACAATGGAAGAAATGTTAAGATTAAGAATCCAGACACTAGCTTGCTTTCTTTCTTGTCCCATATCAATAGTAAACCTATTGTATAACACTCATTGGATATCCCCAAGTAAATTTCCTTATGGTTGAAAAAGACCATCTATATGCTGTGAAGACTCCAAAATCTATTTCCCCATTCTAAATGACTTCCTGAATCATCAGGAATAGCATTTATTCAATCTATTCTTAATGACCTCTAATATACCTATCATATATACTCAAAAGATAACCCTGGATTTATATTATAAATCTGTAACCCACATATCATTGTAATCTCAGTAAGTAGGCACTACATCGTTGCTCAAGACAAAAAACCTAAACAGAATCCTTTCTTCCACAACAAATCCATCAGGAGATCCTGTTAATTTTACCTCCAAAACACATTATAAATGAATCTACTTTTGATCTTTACTATTAACTTTCATATCAATCCATTTCCCAAAAGATTTTAGTCGCCTTCTAGTGGCCTACTCCTTTTATTGTGACCAATATCCATTTTCCATATACCACACAGACTGATCTTTAAAAGATGCAGATTGAATCATATGACCATTTTAAAGCATACAATAGCTTCTCACTGCACTCAGGATAAAATCCAAACAACTAACTCTTAAGCTGACAAAACCCCTAAAACATCCTTACCTCTATCTCTAGCCTCACAGGGCTTTCTCTTCATCTCCACGTTCCAGCACTATCCATTTTTGTGTGTGTGTGTTCTTTACATTTTTCAAGCTGTGTTCTACCTAGAAGAGATATTATCAGGGTTCACCAATATCCAGTTCTCTGACTCCAGTCATGTCAAATTTCACTTCTAAGTCCCTCATTACAATTGAGCAGGATGTTTGATAAGATCGGGTCAATAAAATATAAGCAGGAGTGACATGCCTCTTACAGGCTAAGTCAGTGAAAAGCCTATATGTGATTCTCTAGTTTCTATCTCCTTGCCTTACCATTCATAAGAGGTTTGTGTTGCAGATGGCACAGCCATAATATGGTAGCATTTCAGTCAAGAGAAGGCTAAGCTTGAGATCCTAAGAGGCTTTGATATAGCAGAAACCTTGCCAACCCCTGTTGAGTAAGCACCTTGAGAAGTAACCTTTTATATCTTAAATAATAGTAAAATTAGACTTTCCTGACTGGTAGATTACCTTTAAGTCTTTGAATGAGCTATTGTTTTTGCCTTAAAAACAAAACAAAATGAACAAAAAAACCTCTCCCCTTGTTATTCCATGCTTCACTTTCTGTCATTTAGATTTTAGTTTAAATAATCAAAATTAGACCTATCTATCTAACATTCTCTATAATGTCACCCTTTTAAAATTTTTCTATATATAGTTGTCTGAAATTTTTCTGGTTCATTTATTTATTTCTCTGCTTACTCTTTGTCTTTTCTTAAGTTCCAATAAAATGACCTCAAGTTTTGTTTGCTGCTTTATCCCTAAAACTTTTATTGTAGCCTGGGATATAGAAGGTGATCAAAACTATTTCCTAGAATATTTGTCAAATTAGCGATTACTATTTTTCTTATTTTGTATTGAAGAATCCAACTTTATAATTCTTTTTTATGGTATCAAACTTACAAATAAATAAAGTCAAAAAGTCAATAATTACCTATCAAGTCAGTTCAGCTAGTTTCTGAAAATCCTATAGAATTATATCTAGGCTTATGGAAGAATTACAATAGTATTTTGCATGTGGATGACTTAAACCTTATTTTTCAGAGAAGAAAAGTATATTCTCCTTGAAGTACTTATATAAGTAACACAGTGTAATCATTTTGATTTCCGAATAATAATATGAAAACAGCTTCTTACAAGCCCCAGCAAGTACCGCCATAAATAAAGCCATATTATGCATGTAGCTTATGTGCATGATGCCTGAAGATATCTTAAAGGGGTAGTATAAAAAGCACAAAATTTTTGAAAGCTTTCTAGTTCTGTAAGCATTCAAGGCAAACATCAGAGATAAAGATCACTTGAGCTATGTTTGTCTGCCTTATGGTGTTAATTAAATGCCAATATATTTTTTTCTCTTGAGAAGCTCTGAATTAGATTCATATTCTCTTCTGAGAAAGACAAGATCATAAACTATGTATGTCACATGGTATAAAACCTCCCATCCTTATATAAAATCCCCAGGAGGTATTTTTCATTTACATATTTCTCAACTATTAGTTAAGACTGTTATTTTTTTTAAGTACTGTAAATATTTTATCACAATGGTACATCTTACAGTTTCATATAAATTAAAATTGAAGCAGGGTCAGATCTAGTTCAATGTTATTTGGTCTAATGTTATATCTCATCCTATATCTTTCATCGGCAATAAAACTATATGTTTATCTACAGAGTATATAAAATGAGCTAGGTGCTATGGATGCTAGAAAAGTACAATACATAATCTTGACATTAATGAACTTTTATGACTATGCAATTAAATTTAACTGTAAAAGGCATAGGGTCCCCATATAAACCAGCACATACCCAATGATCTAAGGACAGCTTCAGGGATGTCATTGGCAATTATCAAGACTTAATGGGATAAGATTGAAAATATATTAAAGAATGATAAGTGCTAGGACAAGAATCCTAAAGATTTGAAAACAAAAAACTGTTTCATAAAAAGTGACTTTAGAAGTGCTACCCAAATAAAGGAAATGTTATATCGATGTTCCAACAGAAATTGTCAGTCAAAATGATTAAAATAGTCCAGTTATCTGTACTTGTGCCACTGGCCAAGATGGAGAAAAAGTGACTAAATTACTCTCCACCTGAACCTCATTCTCTAAAAAACGTATAAAATTTAGAGAAAAAAAAATATGTTAACATGTTTTTAAGACATGAGACATCAAGAAATAGAGGACAGAGATTCCTGAGACACAAGATGTAAAACAGTGTGAGCTCTGTGATTATCTCAGATTACCACTTTGAGAGAGTTTCTAGGTTGCAGCATAGGGAAGTGGAAACTAAGGCAGCCAAACAGACATCCTGAGTGAATCCAGGAAGATCATGGAAGCTAGAGGTAGCAAGACAGAGTGCCAGACATATGACACTGCACAGTAAGAGAATTCCAACATCTGTAGATATGAGTATTCAGCATGGTACATATATCAATGTGTGCATGTAGTCCAGGCAAAGAACCACCAACATGAATTATGGAGCCAGTAGGTGACACTAACACAGAGATGGTAATAGTGCCTAATCTTGCTAGCTTGACTGAAAAATTTCATAAGAATATAACATTGGAGTAATTTGTGTGACATTAGAGTAATTAGACTGGTCTTTCCTTAGTATTGAAAAGTAATTAGCCATGAATTAAACACAGCTGTGGTTCCACCTAACATCTTAAAACTGAGGCCTAAAATAACTGAACTGTGTATAAGTAACTTACTTGTGTGTCAAAAAAATCCTCAAAAATATAAAAATTCAAAAATATCCACCAAAAAAGGTAAAATTAATATTACATCCAAAATTGAGGTTACATCCAAAGAAATGTTAGCAGGCATCTGAAGTAGGAAATTATGATCCATATTGAAAAAAAAGCAACCAATCAGAACTGACCTAAACTCCAATTAGCAAAGGTATTAAAACAACTCATATAACTGTATTACATATGTTTAACAGAGAAGTAGAGAAGACAGTTTATTAAATGCAAAAAAAAAACTGCTCAAGATTAAAACTATAATGGCTGAGATAAAAATATATTGGAAGATATTAATACAGATTAGATGCTGTAGATAAAAGGATAAGTGAACTTGAAGACATTGTGATAGAAACTATCAAAAATGAAAGATACAGAAACAGAAAAAATGAACAGAGCATCAATGATCTGTGAAAGAACTTCAAGAGTACTGCTAAAGTGTAATTGGAGCCATAAAGGAGATAAGAAGAAGGGAGAGAAAAATACTTGAATAAATATGGCCAAAATTTATCTAGATGTAATGAAAATTATAACCCTGCATATCTAAGAAATGCAATGAATCCAAGCACAAAATTACATGAAAGAAACTACATCAAGGTACATGATATTCAAATTTCTCAAAGTCAGTAACCAAGAAAATCTTAAAATAATATAGGGGATAAGAAGACACATTACATACAGAAAGAAATACAGAATGTAAGAGGATATTTCACAAATAGTGCAAGCCAAAGGAGAGTGAAGCAACATCTTTAAGTGTTAAAAGGACAAAAACAAAGTAACAACATAAAATGCTATATCCAGTAAAAATTTTGTTTAAAAATGAAAGTGAATAAAGGCTCTTTCAAATAAACACAAACTTAAGAATTTATCAACAACAGACCCTCACTACCATAAATGTTAAAGAAAGTCCTTCAAGAAGGAAAATTATACCAGATGGTGAAATAGATCTATACAAACAAAAGAGATACTAAAAAATAATAACAATATAAATGATCATATAATTATCTTTTTACTTTCTTTAAAAGATAATCAAATGTTAAAAGTTAATAATGTACTCTAAGTTTTATAGATATGCAAAATAAAATGTGATAACACAAAAGATAAAGAGTAAGAGTGGAAGTACACAATTGCAAGGTGCTTATACTTTATGAGTAGTATAATATTACCACAAGGTAGACTGTAATAACTTAAAAATGCACACTATATACCTTAAAAGAATATAAAAATTAAAATGGCAGAGCTAACAAGTCAACAGATGAGACATAATAGAAATTTTTAAAAATAACTCAAAAAAGCAAGGAAAATAGAAAAGGCAACAAACAAAAGATGAGATAAATAAAAAAAAAAAACAATTGTAAGATGAAAGACTTAACCTACCAATTTAAATAATCACATTAGTTGTAAATAATTTTAAAAGATTACTATGCTGCCTACTAGAAGTGAACTTTAAATTTAAGACATTACTACATAAGATAAAATAAAAATAAATGATGGGGAAAACATGACTAGCTAATATTAATCAAAATAAAGCTGGGGTGCCTATATTAATATCAGACAAAAAAAGTTACGAGTTTTGAAGGTCATTTCATTATAACAAAAAGGTCTTGCAGCGGGAGGACACAACAATCATATGTATGCATGCATTTAATAACAGAGTTTCAAAATATTCAAAACAAACTTAAAAGAATATCAATAAGAATTAGATACATCCACAATTATGCTCAGATATTTTAATATTTCTAAATAATTGATAGAACAAACACAAAATCTGTAAAGATATAGAGCATGTGAACAACAATATTTATCAAGTTGTCTTAATTAGGATTTGTAGATCATGCCAACCAGCATCAGAATACACACAGTCTTTTTAAGTACATGCATGAAAAACATTTTCCAAGATAGACCATAAAATAAATGAATAAAAAACAAAAAATAAATAAACAAAAACCTTTCATTAAATTTAAAATACTTGAAGTCATTCTCTGATCACAAAGGAATTGAATTAGTAATCAATAAAAACATTTCTGGAAAGTTCATAAATATTTTGAAAATAAAGAATATACTTCTAGATAATTCATGAGCAAAAGGAAAAACAATGAAGAAACATCGAGATATTTAGTTCTGATTAAAAACGAAAACACAACATATAAACAGTTGTGAAATGCTGCCAAAGCAATATTTGAGGGACAATTTATAAAGATTAAATAATTAGTCCATTAGCAATATAACTAAATCTTAAATCTCTTAAAAGAAATGGAAAACAGTTTCCTAAAGTTTAGATCAGCTCCTTTCTTATGTACTCACTTTAGTGTAGTTATGTTACCAATTTGTAATACTATCAGCATTATTTGGCACAATCTTTATTCCATCCTTGGGTTGTCTACTATCTTGATTGACCTTTTCTTTTGATTTTCATGCAATATAATTTATCATTTGTGGTTATACAGTTCTATAGGTTTGGACAAATGCATACACCCACGTATATATCATCACAGTACTGTAGTGATCAATTCCTCCACTCCCAAAATGTCTTCCTGCTGTTACTTGTAAATAATCATTTCTCCTACCTCAAACTCTGGCAACTTTAGATACATTTTCTAGAATTCACCTTCTGCAGAATGATACATAAATTTTTTTAAAAACCTATATAATATGCAGTTTTTTTTTCATTTGACTTCTTTTACTTAACAAAATGTGCTTAAGATTCATGCATGTTATGCGAATAATTTGTGCATCCCTTTTCATTATTGAGTGGTATTCCATTGCATAGACATACACAAAATGTTTATTTATTCACCTGTTGAAGGACATCTGGGATTTTGGTGATTATCAATAAAGCTGCTGCAAACTTTAAAGTACATACTTTATCGCTTCACTTGGATAAATGCCTAAAAGCGGGATTGCTGAGTTGTGTGATAAATGCATGTTTAACTTTATAAGAAACTGCTAAACTGATTTCTGATGTGGCTTTAAATTTTGTATTCTAACCAGTAGTTTATGAGAGTTAGACTTGCTCTCCATCCTCACCACCACTTAATATTGACAAGCACTTTTTTAAGACTATTTTTTAGAGTAGTTTTTAGTTCACAGCATAATTGAGAGAAAGGTATAGAGATTTCCTGTATAACCCTGCTCCCAAACATGTATAGCCTCCTCCATTATCAACATCTCCCACAAGAGTGGTACATCTGTTACAGTAAATGAACCTACATTAACGCATCACAATCACCAAAGTCCATCGTTTACTTTACAGTTCACTTTTGATACCATACCATCTAAAGATTTAGACAGATGCATAACAACACATATCCACCATTACAGTTTATACAGAGTAGTGTCGCTACTTTAAAAATCCTCTGCCCTCTGCTTTTCATCCCTCCCCCACACCCCAACCCCTGGTGAGTAAACTTTAGACACTTTCTAAATGATGAGTTTTGAAAATAAAATAATACAATGACTCAAATATCTAACCTAGTTGTGTAGGGGTGAAGTAATGAACAAACTTCTAGACTTCCTGTTTGTTTGTGCCCCAAAATAACTGTAGTGTTCTGAATTTTCCTGTATACAAAGAATAAATCTAATTCATCCCTGAAGTCTGGGATTTGAGTTAATTGTTGATGTAGTTTATATAATTACTGGGTAAACACACAAATAGAAAACATAGGCCCATTCTATAAAAGCATGTGTTACAGGGAAAGAAGAGGCTTTGGTTCAATGTTTTGCTTCACATTTTTAATTCTTCATTACATTCATTAAAAACAGTGGGAACTTTATCAAATAGCTTGGGAAACAAATTTTAATTATACACAAAGTAAGATAGAATGTAAATTCCCCGAGGGAAGGAATTTTGATTGACTTGCTCACCTCTGTTTATTCCAGCATTTCCTGTGCTTAGGATATTGTCATGCACATATAACCATGCAATGAACCATGTATAAATATAGCCCCTAGATATCGTGATTACACTCCAACTTGCTGACAACTTGCTATGTGGCCTTTGTTAAGTCTGATGACAATACCAATCTCACTAGATTGTAAAAAAGATTGAGGGATACATATATATTAAAGATTTAGTACAGGATATGACATACAATAAGCACACTTTTTTTAATTTAAGAATTTCAATTTAAAATTTCTATTATTCATAGCATGTATTTTAATCCCCAGTTACTTTGGTTATTTTTGCATTACTGTTTCAATCTGCTGAGAAAGGTTCTCAACACTATTGTTGTTCTTTTACACAGATGACTAAATATTTATTAAATCTCTATGTGCAAGGAATGATCCTTGGCCAATATGGCCTTGACAAACTCTCACGCAAAATTAAGTATTAAAATTCTAAATAGAATTAGAATATAAAATTTTAACATGGGGGAATTGAACACCCTCCCTCAGTTTATATTAAAAAATGCTAACATACTATAACCATTAAGAACTATTAAAATTGATATTAATTGGAGTCACACAGCCTCAAGAGTCAGAGAAAATAATTCAGTCCAATTTCAGTGATTACAGATTTCAAAATGTCTGATGTTCTACTGTAAGTTAGAAATTTTCCATATTCCTTGCTGCATTTGATATTGTATAGCCCCCACCTTTCAGCTTTCTCCTTATGGTCCTATAAGAAAATAAGGTTTTATACTACGCCCTGGTGAAGCTCCATTTCAAATCTAGGCAGCAGACAGGATAAAGTTGTTACATGACTCTCTTCTCCTTAAAAACATATTATCCCCTAATGGGTATATCCTCACCTCTCTACCCTTCGCTAGGAGAGAACAGTGCATGGCATTTTAGAAATATGTTCTGTAAATTGGCAGGCACAAGCACCCTAAAAGACTATAAAATAAACATGAATCCCCTTTGAAAAAAACTTTATATTTTCATCACATCCCCTGTAAGCTAACACACTGCACTGTTTACAGTCTTCCACTACAATATATTTTGAAACGATTACCTTCTTCTGAGTCATTTGTGTCATAATGCTCTCCATAGGTACCCATAAAATGAAAATGTAAGCCGTTTTTATTGGCCATACTACATCTTAATTGAAAATATTAAAGGGGATTGCTCTCCTACTGATTTTTTTCCTCCATTTAATTGGCTAATCATATGATATTTTTAATGGAATAATCTTGAAAGAAAATATGAATCTAATTTAAATTCAAACTGAATTTGGGATATTTAAGAGATTATCCCAGAGTAGCAGAGGGTGCATGAAGCAATAAACATCTGTTCATTCCTGACCACTAGCCTTGGTGTTTATGAGCTTGGGGGATATTTATTTTCAGGAGACATGATTCTCTCCATTTGAGCTTCAGCTGTTTTACTGCTATATTTTTAGTGAAATTTTCTAAATTTATCAGCAGATTTTTGTCCATTTTTTTCACCTCTCTCTTTGTACTTTTATCAAACTACAATTCCGATAAATGAGAAATTGTCCCAGGGAATCACTACACCCTACTGCGAGGAAAAATTCAGCCATTTATTTATTATTGGCTAGAATATAGTGCAAATAGATGAACCAAACCATGTAACAGCAACTGGACATGTTCTTCTGTCAGACCATCATAACCTTAGTGATGGAAAATTAAATATTCCATTCATATATTCATTCAAGTGCTTGTGACTATCCACCATTGCTGTAACACAGTAGAAAATACTCTAAACTAAATGCAGACAAGTCCCAACAGAGTTTGTAGTCCAGCGAGGGAGAGATTATTCTTGAGAAATCTAAAAGCACATTACTATAGTTTTAGGATTTTACGGCAACAACATAAGCAATGACACAAAAATGGGTGTATAATAATGCTCACTAAACGAATGCTACAGGTGATAATTGATATGTAAATTCAGAGAAGAGTCAGATCATAGTGGACTCAGGTAGCCAGAAAGTGTTCACTTTAGAATATTGGCTTTGATTTTCAGGGATGTAAAATCTGAGAATTTTATAAAAAGAACTCAGGTGCTATATGGTGCATAAATGCTGATGGCTGGCTAGTGAATAGCTTGCAATTTATGTCAACTGAATGGCCTATCTACCAATGAATACAAAAGAACACTGGTTGACAGAAATAATGGCTATTTAATGGGTCTCTACCCTCTAATCCAAGTTGAAGTCCCCTGCAAATTTCCCTAGAATACATCTAAGAATCTATAGACAACATCTCACTTATAATCTCACTCTGTCAGGCATTGCAGACCTCCTCTAAGCAAAGTTGTTGCTTCTCTAAGCCTTGATACTCTTTCTCCAGGTTGCAGTCACATTTTGGGGACTCCCACTGCAACACTGGGCAATGTAATCTTAGCCACAATGTACCTCTGCTAGGTACCACCATCTCCTGGAATGTTTCAGTGTGACCTGGTGATGAGAATCCAAATCCCTAGAAGCCCAGGTGTCCTTCACCTGTTTCCACTGTGAATCTGTTTCCAAGAGGAATCTCAAGACAATAACACTTATAACCCAAAGCCATCAGAAGCTTTTGGTAAAACTTCTGTGTTTCTTATGGTTTCTGCCTTAAGTATCCTGAGACCTCAGCCCTTAAGCCTTTGGGTTCTAGGCTATTAGTTTATTTGAAGCCAAAGCTCTGTTACTGAGTTGAACTTCTCTTTAGTTAAGTTCAAACTAGGTGGGTTTTTAAAAAATACTTTTATAGAAATATGTTTCTGTGGAATCTTCCAAATGGTCACCAATACTATGAAGTCAAACATTAGGCCTTGCAGGAGTGATTATCACATGGGCTTAAGTATCTTACATGGGACACAAGACATTAACATATGCAAGCCATTATCATTCTACTGGGCTTATATTTCACTAACCAAAGTAGTCTTATGAAGTGTCTCTAATATGTGAATTCAGTTACAACATAAGGAATACACTGGAACAGTTTTGGGTACTGCCAAGTGACTTGTGAGATCACAAACCAGCTTCAGAGACTGGCCTACAGGTTAGCATTTGGTTTGAAAATACTAGTAAAGAAATGCATGAGATTTCAAATGGCTTTAGAGAGCTGAAAGAAATAAGAATGACACAATTTTTGAAATTGTACATTATTCTATTAAATAACATGCACTCCAATTTTTAGTTAGATCTTTCACCGCAACACACACACACACACACACACACACACACACACACACACACATTGGACAGGGATTTAAGCAACCAAACTGTTATTGATTGTCAGTGGTATAAATAGTGATCTTAATTCACTATAGCCCACAGCAAAATTTCTTCCCAAGGTGAATGTCTCATCAAATGACCATTTATTTTAATTTTGGGCCAAGATTTCAGTGGTATCCTTGCTCAGAAAATAGAAAGAACCTTTAGAAATAAATAATATATTGGGTGAGAGATCAAGTTAGGTTAAGTGAATCATGAGACAGAAATGAGTAAGCAAATGTGGTCTGTGACCTCATAATATTGTTCCTGTTCTTGTATATCGAAGGTCTGTAATTTAATGTCCTCTGTACAACCAAGGACTTGAGAAGGGTAAATAGTATAAACCTCTTAAACAATTTATCCATATATGCACATTTAGTATTAGTTCAACACTAACCTCAGATGACTGTTTAGATAACTAGGCTGAAAATTAGGTAGTATGGTTTTGTTCCAGATCTTACTTTAACATTTTATGTTTTCCTAGGCATGTGTTTTCTTTATCTGGGCTCCAGTTTATTCGTGTATAAAATGAAAATTATTGAGCCTGGTGATATCAGAGATCTTCTATTCTATCATTTCACGGTGCTCTGATTCTCTATGTCTAATCTCACATACTGGCTAAGAATCAGTTCTATCTACTAGGTTGATTTCTGCCCCCTAAAAACTATATAAAAGATTAGCACAGGAACTTTCTTGAATAATCAAATATTTTTGATGCTATTTTCCTTTATGTCGTGTATCTATATTTTTCTTGGCCTACAATTACTTATGTAAGTGTTTGGTTTAATTTTGTAAACAAACCACCTTTTAAAGTGTCTTCCTGATTTCTTTTTGTTTTGTTTTGTTTTTCTGATGATATTCCAAAACCCAGGACTTCTTTGACTTCCTAGTACACTTGTTGGTCTTTTAGATTTTTGTGCACTCCATTCCACTCCTAGACAATTTTTGGCACCCAGATCTCAAGAATGAAGTACATTTTTCTGTTTTGTATCTAGCATGTTTAAAAACTGTCTGAATATAAAATACACATTTTCAAAAACTCATGAGATCAAAATCATAATCACAGGGAAATGGCTATTCTGTTTATTTCTACTTGAGAATTTTAAGGTTTTATTTTCAAAATGTTAGAAATATAATATGAAATGTTATTTATGAAGCTTCCTGGTGACTTCTAAACCTCATAAATTTGAGATACTAGAGACTGTCATTTCTTGTCAGCCCATGTAATTAAAGCAGTTCACTATTTTAGCTATGGTATAAATTTATACGGGGGGGGGGGAGTGAATATGCTTCCTTCTTTGAACCACACCAAATTAGGAAATAGAAGACATACATTACCTTCCAGACAACAAACAGGGTAAGGTTCGGAAAAGTGCCTATATGAACAAGTATGCACAATTCTAGTGTAGAAACCGAAAGAATGCTCTTCCAAACAGTTCCACGTTTCCCTAATTCATAATTTCACAAGCAACAGGGCATCCTGCAAGACATGAAAGGATGGAATTATTTTAGCTTATTTTTATTAGTTTCATTCTGAAAAATCTCTGTTGTTACTTATAAACGCCAGTGCAGAGGTAGTTCTGCTCAAACGTAGCATGGAGCTAGAATGGAATATTGCATGTCCTGCATATTTTAGCCACACATTTTATTCTCTGGTTCCTCAATATACTTTTTGGGTCCCTTCTTATAGGTGATAGTTCTAGTTGTGTAAATCCATGAGATAGCTCAAGGAAATAGAAAAGAAGAGGCAGAAAAGGAGGTCAAGATCATAACCCGGAGGGCTACTTGTATTAAAGGGTTATATTAAAGAGAGATAGTCAAGGAAAAATAGTATCAGTGTTATAAAAGGAGGACAAGAAGTCTTGCTTGAGTGAGATTACAGAGAGGAAGAAAAAAAATTTAAGAAGGTTAAGAGGCAGTCAATACTATCCAATATTACAGATGGTAAGTAGGATAAAGCTAGAAAACGGACAGTAAATCTAGGAACTGGATGAAACTGTGTCTGGACAAAATTGGGGAAAATATGGCATATTTCCTCGACTTAGTCCCACCCCACTCCACTTCACCACACTCAGAATACAAAGGGCAATACCTTGTATATAGGGAGAGTTTATACTCACCTGTTGAAAGAAAAAAAAATTGATTGTCGATGGTATATCAAGTAAACACACTGTTTCTCTCTTTGAGGTACATAGGAGACATGGTACAAATGAATGATAATTATCAAAATTTAACTCTGAGATGCTTATCCATAAATATTAAATTTTGGTGTACATCATATGCCTTTAATAGCCAATATCTTTGCACAACCTCTTTTTAGTGGTAGACACTGCCTCTAAGCTTCTTACTTAAACTCTCATATGCAAATGACTCATCTTCTTATGAAGCTTATTACTCTACTGAAACTTTATAGGACATGAAGTGACATGGAAAATTTAGAGTCCCCTGCTGTCATTATGATCACATTAATTAAGCAATAAGACCCAGCAGTGCAGGAACTACATTGTATTAATTCATATCTTGGGATGAATGTTCAAAGTGGTGCTTGGGAATGAAGCCACAAGACTCCCATTAACGTCATAAGACTATGTGGATTAATGTTGGACACCTGCTCCTCGACTCTGCCATTACTGGTACTGTTAGTCCTGACTTATCTTAATCCTTGTGGAAATGTGATTGTGCCTCACTTCTCTTCTTTAATACCTCTGTTCATGACCATTTTATATGACAATATTTTTTCCTCACATTAAAGATATGATTCAAAATTTTTTATGTAAATTCAGATGCATAATTAGAAAATCAGGATGTTTGGGGGGACACCTTACTAATTTCAGGGGAAGACAATTTAATAATGTCATGTTAACATGTGAGCAGAAACAAAATACCACCAGAGCAGAAATCTATTTAAGGATAGATTTGGAAGATACTATAGTGTCACACAAGATTTGAGACCACTGAGACTGGGAGGTATAGCAGATGTCCTAGATATGACAGGCAAAGTTCAGAATCTGGGAACCTGTGAATCCAGTAGTTTCAGATTTCTCAAATTCCATAAAGGAATCTCATTTTTTAGATAAGTCTGTTTTATCTCTGCAGTGTTTTCTGCTCTCTGTTTAGTGTTGGTAACTTTGGATCAATTCTTATTGGTGGCAGTCAAAAGTTTTACTCTAATTCAGGGGTTTCCAAATTGTGGACTCTACTTGACACCATCAGTATCACCTGGCAATTTGTTAAAAATGCAAATTATCAGCCCCCATCACAGAAATACTGAATCAGAAACTTTGGAGGTGGGGCCTGGAAACCTATACTTTCACAAGCTCTCAGTGTGATTTTGAGAAATGCTCAAGTCTGAAAAAAAGCTGTAATTAAAGCAGTAATAGAAATGCTGTCATTATTTTTGTAGAGCCTCTGACTTTTTCTATTAGAGAATGAATCTTGGGTATAGGCCTGCTACAAGACTCCTTTAGGTGTCTACATTAAATGTTAACATTGCTTTAATTTCAATAGGATTCAATAAATCGATTTGGTTCTCTATAAAATGCACCCAACAGTTCTTTTCTTTCAAAAGTCTACAGCTATATAGACATAAGGAACATAAGTTCAGCTCTCTAAAAAGCTTATATCTTAAAGCAAAAAGTTTGGCATTAAGATGTAATTATTTCAATTGGTTCAGCATCATGTCAACAGTAGTTCTAGTTTGTCTCTGACTTTGTACCTTTTTCTAGCATACAAGATGCCTGTCTTACTCCTGAGTTGCAATCAGCAACTACTTTCTCTTTTGTGATTACTAGATCCCTGCCTGATATTCTCAACATCTGTTTCTGTCTTGATACATAGTCCATCTAGGACCAGAAATGTACCTTCCTCTACAAAGTGCCTCTAAAAGACTGATCAGCCATAGAACTGAACTTCAAATACTGTCTTATTGGATTTCTGCATATGGTTCAAGTTCTGAAATATGTTCATGCTCCATCTGCTCCTCTTTCTCCTTGTTAGATCTGCCTGAGAGTAGCTCCTTGCCTGGACACGCAGCCTGAAGTTCTTCTTTCTGGACTAAGTGTCCAATCTTCCTTCCTAATTACTACAGTAATGCCTGTCTCCACCACTAGACTTTCCCGATGCTTATGTCTGGATCTATCTAGTCTTTCCCAGGTGATACCACTATATTCTGGTTAGCATTTTTGTTACTAACCCGCTCCCCCATTATGAAAATGCTATGCCAATTTTTATCTAGAATTCTCTCCATCTCCTAAGATGGAGAGATTTCTGCAGGTTTATTCCTGCAGAAATAGTAAAATGAATCTCCACTGCCAAAGGCTAACTTAGCTCCAGTTCTTGGTAGTTATATGATTTCAGCAAGTTGCTGAACCTTCCTAAATATCAGGGTTTTTTTTTCTTCTTTTACAAACTGGGAATAATATTATGCCTTTGACACAGGATTATTGAGAAGAACAAAAAAAGCCAAGGAGCAAGCCTCTGACATATACTAGTCCTCAATAAATGTACATCATTGTGGCTACCATCTTTCCTGAGGATACCTAGGTGAATTGCATTGTGGTCCTTGTTCTTAAGAAGCTGACAATGAAGCAGAGTAAATTAAAAAACATATTTAGATATTACAGTAAATATTAATGAAAATGTATCAATATAATTATGTATTAGACTTAGAGAGCAATACTTTTGACTAGAGAAATCAGAAAAAGATGTTGGAGGTGTTAGCATTTAACTATCTTGGCATTTGGGTGTGATTATCTGTTCAGCAAAACTAATAACAATGGGTGAAACAAGGGATGGGGATTACAATGAATTCCAGATGCTGAACTAAGTATTGTTAAGATACTCCGTAATTTAATCCTCATAGCAAAATGTGATAGATTTTATTATTTTCATTTTAAGATGAGGAAACTCAAAGTTTGAAAGTCAATGGGAATAGTGAGAAGTGGGGGCAGTACTGCTGGGAACAGGAGTCCCGGAGTTTAAATCTTGATCTAAATCACAATTTCTTTTCTAGCAGCCTGGAAAGAACAAGGAGGTCACCCCATCTCTCTCTGAAAGTCTTTGCTAACAGGGTACTCATGAGGTAATTTATTCTATCATGGGAGAGTTCTGATTTTTAAAAAATATTATTTTAAAAAATAATATTTCCCCAGTTACTTTAAGTTATTTCTCTGATCTTTTCAATATTATGTTAGGAAAACCTCTGACATTTCAGGGTTGAATCCTTGTGATTGGACTGGTAGAGCCTATCATATGACTCATATGAAGCAGGGCATTTTGACAATTTTTAAAGGTATAAAATAGAAAGCAATAAACAAAACAAACAAAAAATCTCATAGACACAGACTAACAGTATGGTTATTACCAGAGGAGAAGCAAGGTGGGGGAGTGGGTAGAGGAGGGCAAACAAGGTCAAATACATGGTGATGGACGGGGACTTGACTCTGGGTGGTGAACTTACCGTTCGGTATACAGATAATGTATTATAGAGTTGCACACTTAAAACTTATATAATCTCATTAACAAATGTCACCCTAATAAATTTAATAAAATTATAAATATATGTATATAATGTTGTCTCAAGCAAGAAATAATTGAACACCTAATATGTACCAGATGTATTCTATGCAAAGTGTGACCATTGCTTTTAAAGGTCTTATAATCTAGTTGAATAGATAATAATAACTAATATTTTCTTATCCCTATTACATGTCCACTGACATCTATAAATTTTGTAATTTAAAGCTTTAATTAATCTACAGAATATATCCTATATACATGTGAAGACACTGAAATTCTGCCAGGTAAACCATGGATCCAAGGGGAGAGATCTGAGATTAAACCCAAGTCCATTTCCTCTTATAACATCAAGGTCTCTCAACTCTGACCAAGAATCAGTTCCAAATGAGGGAGCTATCTTCAGTGTTCAGAGAAAATGGTTGCCAATTTTTTTTTGTTTTTTTGAGCTAAACTTTTTGAAGTCAGTGAAGAAAGAACAAATGCAAAGACTTCTTCCCACAAAGGAAGTAGTCCTGTTGTTTGTCTCTCCGACTCAAAACCACACAAATTCTCCAAGCTAGAATCGGTCCCTAGCACTTCATAAGAAGGATATTATGCACTGTTCAACAGCTTGTACCTCCCAAAGGCTTAGTAACTTACTCTCACATAACTCATAGACCCTTGGTGGAGTATAGTCGATTTGTTATTAATTTAAAGCAAACCATATTGTCTCAGCTTTGGGCAATGCCAACAGCTCTATTACAAAGTAGAAACACTAGACTGCAAACATGCTGCTTCCCATATAAATTAATATGTTATTTTATTTAGGTAAATTTAATGAAACCGAACCTGCCAGAAATTTTCTTGAGCCAAAAATTGATCTTGGGGTTAGAGAGATTCAATTTATGATTTAAAGAGCCATTATTTGGACTTCTAGACTTCCAAAAGAATGAAGCAGAACAAACATTTACGGCAAGAAAAATCAAGTACTTCACCTCTCCTCACATCTAAGCTTGAACTTCCACTCTGGGGCATAACTCAAAATTTGATATTAAAGTGTTTCATTTGCAGCCAATTAGGCCTAGGATTAGATTCTACAGCCTCCTTGCATAGGAAGACAATAGCACGATTTCCAGCGACCTTATTTCCATTCCTTTACCCCCTCACATATCACTTCAGAACCATCACCGCCTTCATCAAAACAATTTCATTTGTACTTATGAAAGCCTTACAGTAGGTAAGTGAAGGGTAAGGAACAAGCTTAACCACTGTAGCTTTTTCCCATCTGAATATCGCGAATCTTGTATCTCACCGTGGTATAAGGTCTCTGATTACATCAACCTCTCCAAATTATGCTGAAATGAAGGCCATTCAATTTGCTACAATCAGTAACTTTCGAAAGAGCCCACATAATTGATTTCACAGTAATATAGGAATAGGTGACTGAGAGCCTCAGCTTCATTTAGACAATGTTTTCTTTCATTTCAAAGTGCAATATTCAATAGAAATCAAATTTTTCCCCCCAACAATTGGCAGCTAAGCTTTGGCACATACAAAGTTTTTTTCTTCCTTTTTATGGTACAGAAACATGAAAATTGAAATTAATGCCCAGGGCGATCTAATAGAAGTTGACAGGCTTTAGGTGAAATAACTTCTTTTTGGAGCTGGCCCTGATGAGGATTTCAGCCAGCAGGCAAGATGCCATTCTGAATGCCATTCAGACCTCCAGTGACATTTGCTACTGAGGTAGTTTCTCAGCACCTAGCCGATGGTGAGTTTAGATGTGAATGTGGCTATTATTTCAAATGTTGCTCTCGATCGTTTATATGGCGATCTGATTTTCACTCCGTGTTTACCTTCAAACTGCTGATGATCTCTAGGATTTCCAGATGCATATATGACTGAATAAACTGGGCTTCCTCCTCTGCCCTTCAAATGGATAACAAGAAATACTGAGTGTTTACTTTTACTACCCAGATTGAGCAGTAAACTCTATGAAAGTTATAGAAGAAGTAGGTTCTGACCCAAAGAAGCATATAGTTAAATACTCTTTAAGTTTTCATTAAGGACTAAGCAGATGATGAATTTTTAAATTCATGACTTTATTAGGCAGACATTTGGTTTGGGGTTGGGAGAAAACATGCCTTAACTCAAGATCCTGGCAGCCCTGGATTCAATTCTCAGCTGTAAGTCTGGCATCTACATGGCCTGCGGAAGTTACTTATCTTCCCTGAACCCAGTTTACTCAGCGATAACATTAACATGATACCTGTTTTATAAAATTATTGTGAAAATTAGGTCTTCAATAATGGATATCCATCATAACCACTGAGTACATACTGGCTACTAGCTAGTGATCTTGGATAACTTACATAATTCTCTGAAACTCAATTTCCTCAATGATAAAATTGAAATAATAATGTCCTTGACAGTTTTTAAAAAGACCAAATAATGTCTGTCAAGTGTTTACTACAGTATCTGGCATCAATCATAAAATATTTCATATTATTATTTTTAATGTGGGCATAATAGAAAAAAAGTATGTTCATTTAAATTTACATAGTATTAATGTATAATTTTCAAAGGTTTTTCCTATTAGAAACTGAGGTATTGAATAAAGAATTCTGATATTTTGGGCATTTGTAGAAGTCCTGGTTGGCACTAATCTATTGGGATAAGGAGGCTGATAGCACCAGAAGGAGCAAAATGGCAAAACTGTATCAAGATCTAGAGGAGAAGCAGTGCTGTGATCTCTCTCTGGTATATTTCATGGGAGAGAGACATATGTGATAGTATAGATGCCATGCCTTTTCCACTCCTGGTTTGACCTTGTATTGTCTGTGCACCTTCAGACTTTACCACACATACTGTGCAAAATAAATCAGTTTCTAATTTTATTTGTTCTTTCTTTAATTCAAGTTCCTCTTCTCTAGTGGCCTTTAATATCTACCACATTGAGAAGATATTAGTGACAAAAAATTTTCATAATTAAAAGCTTTTATATGATTATGTGATATCAATAAAATCAGAGCTATATGATAAAAGAGAGATTTACAGAATATATTGAATAAATAGTCTAGGAAATAAATGCAGAGATAGCCAATTTTAAAAGGGCAAAATTTGATATGGCCTATTAAAAAACAGTTTCTGCTATTATTTCTGCTAGCCTGAAAAATAAAAAGAAAAAAAAAAAGCCCACAGTATCCATTTTCCCTGCAGTAAATAACCATGGCACCATGGCACATATATTTAATCAGTTATTTACAAATGATAACATAGTACATTTAAATAACAATCAGTTACATCTTTAGAAAATATATTTTTTTTAACCTAATAGCCTTGATGTAAAATGTAGCATGAGCCTCAAGGCACATAATTTGAGAGGAAAGCAAGCCTGATATCCTTGGATGTTGAAAGTGGAGTCTATTGTGGTGAGGAAAGCAAGATTATGAACAAAAATCCAGCAAAATCAAATCAAGATATCACCAATGATAGAATTTTCCCAGGGAATTCCAATATTTATTCTCCCATTCATATACCCAAATAACAAAATTGTTTTTGAAATTGTCGTACTGATGTAGTAACTCAGGTTTCAAAAGTTAGTCCAAATACATTTGACTAAACTGAATGATTAGTTTGGTTAAAAAATCTAACTTCAAAGTAAAATCAAAGAGATAGTCTATAATAAAGATTCATACCATATTTCCAATATCATAATTTTTAAAAATTTAATGACAAAATTTTTCACTTGGAAATATATAATTTTCCACAGTAAATAAGTTTCTGTCTTTCAAAGATTTGTCTCCTGGTCTGTGCTACTCACTTATTTGTGTTAGCTATTTCTTATTTGTCTCTCCAGACCTACTCCTCACCCTTCTCCATCATGCTTTGAGCCCCAAGAGACCAATCTTCATAAACAAAAGAGCAATCTCCCTCTGGCTTCACCAATGGAAGATTACTTGCAGAAGACACAAGGATAGACAGAGTGCTGAATTGGGGTATTCCTTCTTCTTATTCCTGTCTAGGTAAGTTGTCAAAGGTTGGCTGTGTCTCTCTACTCAAGGTCACAAACATGTTTAGCATTCCTACTCTATAATCCACTTGTCTACTTGTCCCACTTAATCCACCTGTCCCATAAGGAATGGTGATGACTCTTCACTGTCACTAGTCCTGAAATACTGTATCATCCCTTGTTGATTTCTCTTAATCCTGCCTCTATTTGTAAATGTTCCCTTTATTAATCTCTGCTCAGTTACTCCATTTGAGTGTACCATCAGTTTCCTGATGGGACCCCGAACGATACCCTGAAATATGAGATACTGGTTCTTACCTGAGGAGTAGCCTCCCTGCCCACCACACGTTGTCCTATTCATTGGCCTAAATTAACATTCTCAAATGCAAAGCTTAGGGACAGACTATACGTCCAAATGCAAAGTGAATCATCTAGGCTCTAGGAAGTCCTGGAGTAGGAAGGATGGCCAGAAGGAAAAGCAGTGACAGATTGTCATCCCATATGCACATACCAGGCATCATCAGAATAGCAATTCTATATCTTGCTTTTTCACTTAGTGTATGATTTAATCATTTTGTCATATTCTTATGGCTTCACTCTAAAACATCACTTTGGCTATGTATCAGTCCAAATGAAAGGCTGGGTTTCTAGGTTTCATAAATTCTGGAAATATAGGAAACATCTTTCAATTTTATTTGCTGCCTTCCTTCTCCCATTCCTAGCAAATATTGTTCATCCCCTACAAAAGAAGTCAATGGATGAATGAATGCATAAACTAATGTTTTCTCCAAAGACACCTGTATTCATCCCAGGACACTCTATCTAGGATGCAAGTATTCTCTTCCCATGGTTTCATACCATTGAGTCAATAGCTTCATAAAAGTTCTAATCTACTTGGTAAGTCATATATTTTAAAAGTGGTTCCTGTGACTTTTCTTCCAGAAATGAGCAGTGTGAGAAATTCCAAATATAATGGCAGGTGGAAATGAATAGATACTTTGAAAGCTTTCATAGTATTTTGGAAGGTAGCGTATCCTATGAAAAGTAGTTTCTGGGTAAAATGTGATTGGCATTAAACCTGTGCCTAGCCTGCATAGTGGAACTCTAGTCCACTGCATCAGAGTCTGGCCAAATAGAGGAAATGTAGGCAATACAACATTTATATCAAATTATGAAGAAAGGTAGGAATGATTAACAAAGTAAGAATTTCTAGAGGATAATTTGGTTTTGTTGATTAGCAAGTCTATAACTCCCCTATTTCCTTCAAAGACATTCTTTAAAGAATGTAAAGAATAGAAAAGAGTACTTCACAATTTTATAATGGACCAGCATTGCCTGTGAATAACCATAATAGCTCTTATAAAACTGGGAATAAAGCAAGTGTTGCTCCTCTACCTGTTCTGTTTTCCTAGGCCTAGATCAGGCAACCACTGGTTTGAAACATTGGTCATCACTGGTCTTTGGGTACCTGGATCAGATATGCCACGATATCACCACTTTGTCATTCTGACCCACTGCCATTCTGATACATTGCCATTCCCCTCATGGGAAATCTCTTTGGATGCAAAGCTAGTTAGACAAATTAACCTTCTCTTGGATCAGCCCCACATTTAGACACATCTGAGAGTTGTTTAAATAAACAGGTCATCCTCTATTCTGGAGGCTTTGACTTTAGAACAGTCAACTAAAAGAAAATCCTTCCACAAAAATTATTTCCACATGCCATGTAGGTATAAAAAAATCTGGCTTTTTCTGTGCATCAGTCTACAAAATAAACAATTTAAGGGCTGTCTGTTATTGTTGTTGGTGGTGGTATTGGTGGTGGTGGTGTGTGTGTGTGTGTGTGTGTGCGTGTTTGAATATGAAAGTTCAGTTATAAAGTAGCCAGGAGATATATTACTACACAACAAATCTGAGCAGCATTAAAGTTTATGCTGCTTAAAACACTTCAGATTGCGGGATATTCAGATCTCTGAATTTTATGATAATGTCAAGAGAGCTTCTGGTGAGTCCCATTAATTTTTTTTGGTATTGTTTAATTTTACATGAGTAAATATAATTACTCCTTTTGTCATGAAGAGCAAGTTCTAATACCAATTTATAATTCATGGAGCTAATTATGTTAACGAGGAGGCAACCGTTCCTCAGCTATCTCCCCTGTAATTTTAAAGGATTTTGATTTTTTCCCCTTTCCTCTACAATTCCTCTTCCAGCTATGAAAAGGAAGTATACACAATTCATCTGTGATATAATTATTTACCATGGCAACAGTTTGTGAATGGGATCGGGAAGTTGCACAGAAGGAGAAAGGAGCTTAAGGGAAACAGCCGAAAAAATCCTTTCAAGACAAGCGAAGAAGCCTTTCAGGTGGGGATGGTTTTTGTTTTCCTGACATTTTAAGGAGGGGCTCGGGTTTGCCTACCATTGTAAAAACTGTTGTTGATCCTAAAATGAAAGGGTCTATTTTCTACAGTTGCATTTCAGAAAATCACCTTGATTAAGAGAGTGGCACAAAAGGCAAACCCACGTTTTTTGCTTCTGCACTTGAATTAACAGCCCCCAGGAAAGCAGAGGAAAAGTGCTGCTAAATTATCAGATGGAATTGCCGGGGGATATTTGAGAAGAAGGAGACTCCTGTTCCCTGTATTTCTAAGACAAGTAATAAGCTCCAACCCCGCTTAGTGACAAAAATCTTCCTTCTTGGGTGACAGACAGATTCTAAGAAAAGTAAAGAAAATCTATCCAATCCAGTGGTCCAATGTTAGGGCTTCACCTGAGGGTATCACAAATTCTCTCCCTGTTTCCCTGTTCAATGAGATATTGATGATTTTATCCCCAATTGTGTGATGCCAATTAATGTAATCAGTAAACTTCAAAAAGACACTAGCACACATTTTAAAATAACATAATGCAAGCCACCCTCTCCTAAGTGTCTGCAGCTTTGTGCTCTTGTCACCTGAGAGCAGCGTTCCTCTCATATTCTTCCTTTCTTCCAGTGTTCAGCAATAACTAACATCAACCTTAGTTGTATATTCTTGATTGCCTGATAAAATTACTTCTGTTCAATATTCCAGGATGCTAATTGCATCAGGAGCTGTGGGGAAAGCTCACCACTGGGAGCTGTATAAGGAGAAGGCTCCAGACAGCTTGATCTCCTCGGAAACATGCATAAACCAGATGAGGCTGAAAAGAGTCTGGTGATACAACATTTTTGAATGAAAATGTTTTTAAAAAATCCAATTGGATTCTACTAAAGCACAGAGCTTCTGTGTTCTAGATGCAGAACCAGCAGAGCCACTCATGAGATGATTGCACTGGGTTGAACTCTTGCTGTGTTGCTGCATTTGTAAGGCTGTCACTTGAGTATGCCTATGGTGTGCCTAGAGCCTAGTACTAAGTATTGTGCTGAATGGTGTTCTGCTTACACTGAATTGAACACAGAGTTTTGAAAATTAAACAAAGAAAAATATATTTCCCTTCAAGGAGAAGGACAAAGGAAACACAATAAAACTTAATAGAATATTAGAACAGAAAGTGACCTTTAAGACCGATATTCCCATTTCTTCATCTTAATAGGTAAGAAAATTGAGTTTCCAGGAGGTTAAAAGACTAACTTTAGGTCTCAGAAACTTCTTAGCTACAAGCTATAATTGTTCATTCAAGCAAGATGTACAAACAAGAAACACAGGAAGAACTTTAAAGTCAAACACAGGTAATACATTAATATAAAAAAAAATAAATTCTACAGAAATTTAGAGAAGGAAATATCAATTATGATGGTAAGTCAGGGGATACTTCATGGAGAAGGCCTTGAAATGAACCATACATGATGTGTGAGGTTTTGTTATGGGGAGAGAAGATGTAGGTCCTTGCCAAACCATCAGAACATGAGAACTGCCCTTCAGTTGGCCATGAGCAATACTGTTAATAAAATCCCTTATTAGGTACAGCTTTGCCGTTTTGCCTTCTGGCCTGGAAAATGAATAATTGAGGTTATTCTTTACATATAAAATATTTGATGCCCATAAAAAGGGAAAAACTATCCTTAAGCCAGTAACTACAATTAGGAGCAGCTGAGGTATGATGTGACTACAAAATGAGTTATTCTTTTAACTGCATCTCATCTAGCCAACCCAGATACCTCAGTTTCATTACTGACGGGATCATCACTTCAGCAACCAGAGTGTTCAAGTCATATTTTAGTCTGTTACCATTAGGAGATAGAAGGCATAATTATAGCCCCTTGATACATCTGGTATCTTTCTTCCTTTTTCTTTTTTGGTCCATCTTCTTTGTTCTGTATTCTCCTCTTTTAGGTGTTCATGGCTTTTCTTCCAGGTATTCTTATTCTTACTTGTTATGGCAAGTTTCCCAAAATGCACTGACTTCCATAGACCCATCCCTATTTAGAAATCCCTGCTTTGAACAAGAAACCCTCCCCCTTAAAGTATCCCATTCCATCAGTGTATTTTCTAGCAGAATAAAATCAAGTAATGAATTTATTCACATTTATTCATGTCTGCAAGTGGCTAGAAAAGCAGAAAAACCTGACTGCCTTCTGAAAACTGAGCTCTGACAGCAACACATTCTCTCTGGTGCAAAGTGGAGAGTGGGCAGAGGGGAAGGTGTTTACTACTGAAGACTGAATGAAGTTAGAAGCAAGAGAGCAGTAGCTGGAAGCACCCATCCCAGCATTCCTCAGGAGAAAGGAGGTTTTTCAGTGAGGATGCTATGGCAGCTCCTTGGGCAGTCCTGGATTTGGTAAAGCCAGCCCTGGCTACAACTACCCCACCAGTAAGAGGGCAGAGTGTTGAATTCATCTTAACTTCCCGGATACCTTCTGTATAGGATCTGGCCGGGTTACTGTAATGACTGCACTGATCATGTCACCTTTGCACATTCCAAATCCTGTTGCATATATTCCTCACTGTGGATTACACAAATTAGCATTCTAGTTCCATATATCAATCTCACAAACTTAGCAGGTGTGCAAGTGATGGGACATTTTAGTGATGGGGCAACAATCAGCTGATAGAAAGCAGGCTTCAGCCCCAGCAAGGACAGTCAGCCCCATGTCCAGTGTGAATCCCTCAGAACAATGAATGTCAATGCTCCAGGCCTTTTACCACATTTTATCTATTTTGGGTATGTTTGATTTTTTTTTTTTCTAAAAAATAATGGTGACTTATTTTAGAAACCTTAGAAGTACAATGTTTTTATTTAAATTGATGTTTTTCTAATGATGGACTCTTAGACATTGAGGGAGATTAGTGGCAAAGATAGCTCAGCTCAGGACAGTGGTCTCCTTCTGGGTCACAGCTAACCCCTAATAATCCAGAAGGATCACTTATTCTGTCTGTACATAAAGTTACTTCTGGTGATTACTTTACCATTCTGTGAACATGTGGCTTGTGACTCCTCAAAATGTTAGATTGAGCCTGTCAGGCCAGACATCAGGGTTCCTTCTGGGCTTAATGGGGTGGATATATAGGCTGTGAGAAGCTTCTGTGCCTTGGGGTGGGAGTAAGGGAAGAGAATATTCTTATTGGAATCACAGCATGCCTATATCCAAATCGACAGTTCAAGGCCACTCTGTAATTATACTAAAATGACCCACTGTAAAACATTTCTCTTGTCCTTTTCCTGACCCCCAGGTAGAGAAGAGTGGTTGTTAAATGGTACTGACCATCTACATCCTTATCCATGGGGTAGCTCAGTCTATAGCTGCTGCAAGATGATGTTTCCCAGCCCTGTTCATGTCCAGATGGCTGGTTTAAAGCATCATGAAGTGAAAAAAGAGAGAGAGAGAGAGAGAGAGAGAGAGAGAGAGAGAGAGAGAGAGAGAGAGAAATATTAGCACAGACAGAATTGTAGCTTGTTCATGGAAAATTAGAAGACGCACCCTTTGATTTCTTTGTTACTCCCTACCCCCACCCCCAAGTGGTTTAGAATTAAAATAGGGACAAAAAACATCTCTAGATTTATTTGGCTCTGCCATATTAACCATAAAAAAGATCTAGCCTGTTCCAATCTTAACCCAGCAGTGAACTATAAATCCAACTTCTCCTCTCTGCTGGGGAAATAAAATCCAAATACAGTAGCATCCAAATAATTATCAAGAGTTGAGCTGTGCTGGCAGGGTGCAATGTACAAGATTCAATTTTAACTAGTGATTACAGACCGGCAACCTTCTAGCCCCGAATGTCAAACGGCCATGTCACTTTCTCCTGTCACAGAGTATGTCAGGACTCACCGCAGCCTGGTGACTTTTCATCAGAGGTAATGAATCTTGTACTCCTGAGATAGGAAATGTCACTGTGCCTCCCCACCCCTCCCTCTCCCCCCCCACTTCACCCCTCATTCACTTCCTGCCACCTGTCCAGGTCCTAATAATTAAGAAAAGGATGTTGTATGTGACATTGCTTCTCACATCCCCACCAGGGCCCTAATGCTGTCGATTTAAATTGTGTGGTCAGTACTCAACTTGCAACCATACGTGGAAATGGCCACCTCAGTAGACGGTTTATGGGGCCAGAATCTCATGCATCAAGTTCCCTTGTCCTTGAGCAATAAAATGGAAAAACAGTTAAGATCTGACCTTATAGCCTATATGGTTTGGGGCTCCAGTCCAACTCCTGATAACTTGCTTTTAAATCTTACGAACTAGGAGCTTTTTGTTTCTGACCTTTCTGCTGCTGAGTGCTATTCCTGACATCAACGAGGACAGAGTCTAGTAGGTCTGTGTAGGTGGTGACAGAGGAGAGTGTATGGTTTGCAATGACACTGTTAACTCCAGGAGTTCGGTGTACAACACACAAAGAAACTGGACAAGCACTGAATATTTTTTTTGACCCAGTGAAAACACAGATGATATACCTACAAATATAGCCACTGGTTTTTTGAATATCTTAAATTTTTAATATAAATCCCAGAATCTTGGAGGCTTATAAGTAGTATATTGTAAGTTGAATTAGAAATACTTTTATTTCTAATAAGAAAATTCCCTTTGCTTTTTATACATTTTATATATTTCATATTTTTTAAAAATATTGAGTACCATGGAAACATAGAGCAAAGCAACATATGACATGCCCTACCTTCAGTTAAAATGAGCAATAAGATACATGCATATAGATGTAAAATAAGGAATATGGAATAAGTGAAAAGAGACAGCCTGGCCTGTATGAATAACAAAGCCCATAGGTACAAGCAAGTTACTCATCTCAGATGATAGAAGAGACACAAAACCAAATATGGCCTGGAGTCAACTAAGGAAAAGGCATCAGGATAATACAGTGCACACCAACATAAGACCACGTTTGTTAGTGCATATGTGGCTGTGGAGATTAGGTATCCCATGGAACACAGCAGTAAATAATAGGTGAGGTCAGTTAATCCACTGTCATGCAATATATGAGTCAGACAGATGGAAGTCAAAATCAAAGCTAATCATAGTGTAAAGATGGTTCCAAAGCAGCTTTGGGCCAGCTGGTTTACCTTGCTAAGCAGGTCTTCTGCTTTTCCTGAAAAATTCCGCGTTTTCTTATGAGTCAAGATTCTAAAAGAAACTTAAACCTAAATGCACCAGTACTTATTAAAGAAAGTTTGTGATTTCTAGATGTGAGACTTGCTTTCCTTCCTTCTTTTTTCACTTGCCTGCCTGCTGGCCTTCTTTCTGTCCTTCTTTCCTTTTTCTCTTCTTTCCTTCTTTCTTTCCTTCTCTCCCTATCTCCACATTATATTCCAGACATTGAGCTAAGCGCAAGCGAAACAATAGTAAGCAAGGCAAACAGGCTTCTTGTCATAATGCAGCCTAAAGCCTGGTGGAGAACATGGGCACATATCCAGGCAATTATAATCCAGTGTGAGAGGAAAATGAGAGAGGCTGCAACATGCTAATGGGGCCCTAATAGGGGCACCTGGTCCAGATATAGGAGGGTGCCAGGGAGAGCTTTCCAGAGGTTACTGAAAGGTAAACAGGAAGTGTCTATCACTGATCCTCTAGGAAGCCTGGAAACTCTAAGTAAATCTGAGATACTTTAAGGAGGGTCTGAAATTTCCCCTCTCAGTCATGGGAGTGGGTTTTCTCACTGGGGCAACGGAAAATTACCCTTACAATCATCAGTGTCTTTATCCTCAGTGATTTAATGTGGCATTTAGAGGAGCTTCGAAAATAAAAGGGAGCAAAATTTGAGGCATATATAATATTCTCATCAAGGTTTTATGCCACGATATTACAACCTTCTCCTTCCTTTCATCTTTTCTGTGTCATTACAAATTCATTAGGAGTGAGGATTGGGTAGCAAAGTTAGAAATTTTTGCAAAGCATCTCCTTAAAGCATTACAGAAAGTTGATTTTATAGTTTATTGTCCCCATATTTTTTTTAAATTTGTTTTTAGTTTTAGGTTTTCAATTCATTCAGAAGTTCAAACTCTATCATGTGGCAGGCAATGTTAAAATATTTGAGGGAACCAAGAGTAAATAAAAACAATAGTTTTCTTTCCATTATGTAACTTGCAGTCTGGAAAGGAAGACAGACATAGACAAATAATCACAAAATAATCTGATGCCTATGTTGATATGGAAGGATTGCTCCTGTGTACTAAGTAGGAGACTATGGTTCACTAAAGGTTCATGGATCTTTTTAAAAAAAAATGCACATAAGCCAGTATATCTGTTTTGGTTAAATAAGCTGGAAGCTGCCTTTCCAAAATATAGAGGTGATTTTCCACTGATGGTTAGTAGAACCATTTGTAGCTTCACAGATAGGGTAGATGGTGCCTATGATGTTCCCGACCAGCACAGAAGTGAAAGAGATGATAGGTGTGGCAAATAAAAAAGGTGCCAGAATGCTCCCTAATTAGACAAGATGCATGACAGGCACATATATTTTAGAATGCCTCTTGTAAGTCAAACTGAATTAAATTGCAAATGTCTTTTTCATCACCAACCCTTAGACCCTGGCCTTATCTTCAAGTCAGGTTGAATGAAATGTATTGCTCTGGGGACAGAGAGATTCCTTGCTCAGTAGAGCTGAAAAAAACCTGATATTTCAGTGTTTGTACAGTCACCAAAGGGACACAGCTTCCTTGAAATGCAGGTGTGTCTGGGACAAAGGTAAGTGGATGCAGAGAAGTCAAACCCTTACTAACTGACATACAAGAACATATAACAAAAGAAATTATTCTATATGATATTGAATTGGTAGATATATGTCATTAGGCATCTGCCAAAACATCTAGAGCATACATCTTAAAGAAAGAATCCTAACGGAAACTGTGGACTTTAGTTAACAATAATGTATTGGCTCATCAATTTTAACAAATGTACCACACTAATGCAATCTGTTTACATAATAATAAAGGAAACTGTGGAGAGGGTGGGGTAGAAGGAGGCAGGTGTTGTACTGAGGAAGTATGTACCTTCACTGTACCTTCCCTCAAATGTTTTGTAAACATAAACCTGCTCAAAAAAGCATATTATTTTTAAAAAATACTTGTTATACTCTCTAGGAGTTATTCATGTAATCTTGATCCCCTTATTAGTATATGAACTATGAGATAAGGATCTATGTTTTTTTTTAATTTTCTACTTGTTAATAAACATTTATTGAATGATTTTCTAAAATCTAGGGATTAGAAAATGCTTCTCTGTTATAAAATTGAAATGCATAAGAATTATGAGGCAACGTGAAAATGAAGCAGTTTGAGTAGCAATTCCAGGCAGAGATAACACTCTGTACAAACATCTGGGTGCAAAGATAGATTGATTTGAAGACCTAAAAGTACCTCTCCTTCAATGAAAGTCTTTAGGGAAATTGAACCATGACCTTGGATCATTGCTATGAGAATATGCAAAGGCAGCTCTTCTTGACTCCATACTCAATGTCCTGAGATATCCTTTCTATAGTCAAAGGTCTATTTGACTACATTCATTCTACTATCGTTAATTCTGTAAAAATAAATAAATAAACAAAAATCTGGAATTAAAAAAAGCTGTTGTTCTCAAAGCTAAAACACCATCATGAATATCCTATTTAAACTCAAACTTCAGAAATTACATTTCAAATAGTCCTAAGAGGACTAATTAATAATTGTAAAGTGCTTTGAAGATGGAAAGTGCTCAATTAACATCAATATTTATTTATTAATAATCAGAGGAGGTGATGCTGCCATCTTGAAGTTGCCTCTTTTACGATCAAGTGCCGACTACCACCATGATTCCATCCCGTTAATTGCCTTCTCCAGCCACCATTGCCATGTGGGATTTCCACATGTGTTTAGTATTTTATTATTTAAAAATATCACCCGTTCTACATACATAATTAGAATTTCTTTACTTTGTGTGCAGTGAAGCTGTGCATTACAATAAAAATTCAGTCCCCATATAAAAATAAAATACACTTAACAGTTAACACTAATCACAGTATCCATAAGAGAGTAGGAGCTAAGTAACAAGTTTTTGAATGAATAAATAAATAGATAAAATTAAGTCATTCTTTTATACAAAGTATAAATGTTGTTTTTAGCTTCACATTTGCTTTTTTAATTTTCTATTTCTTAATTTAATAAATAATTGTTGAGTGATTTTTTTTAAATCTAGGGATTAGAAAGTGCTTCTCTGTTATAAAATATAAAACTGAGATGTATAGAAATTAGCAGGCATAGAAAAAGAATTTGTATCATTTGGAAACCTACTTCATATATTAACTGGAACTTAAAACATATGCTACTCTTTTTTCCTCTCTTGAATGTTAGGTTGCAATCTCCACCGAATACACACACACACACACACACACACACACACACACACACACACACACTTTTTTTATAGCTCTCCATATGTAGAGTGTGTTCTTTCCAATTATATTTGAAGGTATGCCAGTGGATAAAAAGTTTTTTTAAAAACCCAACATACAATTAAAATATTAACAATGCCCAAATAACTGGCACCACTGAGACTGATATTCAAGAGGGCTTCTTGTTTTTGTTTTTTGTTTTTTTAACCTTAGAGTTAGATACTTTTCATTGTCCACAGCGGACATTGTTGCAAAAATTGCTGACACAAACTGAAGTCTATATCTCAATTTATACATTGTGGTCACCTACTAACTCTAAACCAGAGGGAGTCAGACCTCTGGGGGAGAGATTCCTGTATGGACTAGTGTTTGTTATTAGTCAGAAATCACAACCCCTTCTTGGGGACTGCACATATCTTTAATCAACTAGATACAGAGACCAGGAGAAGAGAGCTGGGGTTGGGGGGAGAAAGCAGCAAATAGTAATGATTCACCTATAATTTGAAGTTGTGGTCTTTAAAACCAAAGTTCACACAAATAATGAAAGGAAAGAGTGAGAAGAGGAAACAGTAGTTTGCATATGGCATATCATGTCCTCTCTGATATGGAAGGCTGAGTATCTTGGCTCATTTGTTGACTAAATAAATATATTTTAAATGCCAAGCACTCACAGCCCTAAATTAGACTTTCTGACAGATACACTTATGTGGTACTTTGAAGATTTGAAATTCTGATTGTTTTGAGGAAACCTCCACAAATAGTATTTAGGCTAAAACACTCAGCAAATGAGTGACAACTCAACCACTTGTCAAGCTTTGCCATCTCCATAGGGCTTTGCTCAGTTCTTCCCCACTCAATTACTTCCAGAAAATGGCTTAGTGAAAAAAACCTTCACAGATTAGAGAAAAAAAAATGTACCTGAAAATTTAAAAGGTAGATATAGAGCATATGCCTCTTGATAGAAAACCTATTCTGGAGGAAGCAAGAAACCTGGACAGTCATTTCCATATAGGCTAAGTATAGAGTTTGCCAGGAGCTAAGGATGCCCCCTTTGTGACTTGTAATATATTGTGGTCAAAGATACCTATCCTTTATTATTCTACATTTGAAAAGAAATTTCTACATTTTGGGCATCTAACCACAATGAGATAATCATTTATTTTTCATGTTTATAATAAGCTTTATCTCATCTACCAAGTGACTAATTCTTTAAAGACAAGGGCCAATTCTTGCTTGACCCTTGGGCACATTGTCAGATACAAACTCAAGATGGACTATGGCTGACTGATCAATACAAAGCAGACACAAAACAATATAAGCCAGTCTACAGCTCAATTCTAACATCAACACTATTTGTGCATGGGAAACCAGAGAATTTCCAATTTTACTATTTTGTAGGATCTTAATGCCCCAAAGAAATGAAGTTAATTTATATAAACTAAGTTAAATTCCAAAGCCAGCTCAAATTGTATATTATGAAGACACTACTTTTAAACTTATTTTTCTGTCTTTACCTACCCTGTTGTAATGTTCAGCGTAACTTCCCACACCAACTGGGTGATTTTATTGGCTATCTTCCCACTCACAGGACATTCATCCTCTAAATATTCAATGCAAATATTTTTTAGAAAATGCCTGGCATCACTGTTGTCTGCCACTTCTACTTAAAATGTCCTTCCGTTTCTCTGGTTTCCCATATAGCCATCCTGTTGATCAAAAAGTGAAATGCTCTAAAACAAGCATCTAAATAAATATTCATATAATTTTTTTTGGTTTGGTATCTCCCTATGTTCCTTCTACATATTCATAAGCAATATACAGTGGTCACCTATACTTACTAGGACCTGACACCTTATTCCAGCCCCCCTTGAGGACTATCTATGGAGTAAGAAGGGAAAAGTGAACAGGAGGATGGGGAAAGCTGCCTCAAAATATTATCGAAGAAATTTCCTGTAAATGATAAAGTTATGTCTCAACTACTACTGAGAAATTATGTTGAAATAAAGTTATTGCAAATTCGCTATATTTTGTTTTTTTGAGAAAAACATTATTTCAGTTTGAGGCAAATTTTTTTACTACAGTAATAACTACCACCTTTGCTCTACATTTTCCATCCCCTTCTTCAGCTCTTTATCACCAAATTTGTGTTTATTACTAAATAAGATATCTCATCTACTGTCTGTCATCCAGTTTGCAGTTTTGTAGTGAGGATGCTTCTTTCCAAAGGAATATCAACTATATTAAACTGCTGGATATTTCACTTCTCAGATCCCTTATGTAGTCTCCTCAGTTATATCTTATCTTTTAAATTCCTAAAGCACTTTTGGTTTTTCTCACATTGTCATTTTAAAGTTATGTGTCTAGGTAAAAATTCATTAAATTTCATAAGAAAGTAAGTGCCAATCTTGGAAAACTTTCTTAAGGAATAGAACTATGGTCTATGTCTTCATATCCTCTACCATATCTGGCTCAGAACTGCGTACATTAAAGATAGTCACACTTGATTTGACATTTGATTGATAGGTCTATTGATTGGCTGAATCTTTATGGTAGAGAGTATACCAGAGACAATTGTTTTTTAGTGTGTTGTGGTTATGTTCTCAGTAGATAGATGGGCTGTCTAAGTATAGTTACAACAGAATTCTGAACAGAGGGAAAGAATCCTAAGAAATACTATTGGAAGTTACATGATGTAATTTTAATGAAAATAGTTTCTATCATATTTTACAATCTCATACAAGGTAATAAAAAGTATTTTTCTTACATTTACAAATAAAAATTGCAAAACAACTTTTATTGTAAAGCCATAGCAAAACTGTACTGTCTGATATACACACACATTTGGACACACACACACACACACACACACACACACACACACACACAACTCTCTATATCAAACAGACATCAAATGAAACACTAAGCATCTTTGTTTGGCTTGGACAGTTAAATTAATTCAATTTAAGTTAAATCAAATACCTTGCATTGTATATTTAAGTTGCCATTCAAGTAGTACAGATTTTTCTGCCTGTCATTTAGAATGAATTCTGTACTACGAGTTTTCCATTGAATGAACAGAGCTAACTGAGGGCATCCAAGAAGAAACCTTCATAGATAATTGGCCAGCTCGGGGAGCTAGTGTAGCAGAACATGATTCTAGATTAAATCAAATTCTGGAGCTCTCTTGAAGAAAGGACTAAAGTTTGGGGGAAAAACAAGGTTATATGTCAATTAAATGATTGTACTTGTATTTTTGTTGTTGTTTTTTTTTCCCCAGGTATACAAAAGTCTTTAAGAAGATATTTAAGAAAACTTGGTCTCTATTTTTTACATATTTTGAAGTAGAACAAGGGCAAATTTATATTAATTGAAAAAATGAACACATAAATTAATAAGAATTCTATTTTGTTTTCTTTTTTTTTAAATTTGGAATAAAAGTTAGCTTAATGGTGACTTTGATAGAATTGTCCCCATGACATTCAGCAAGCAGAAGGATGTTCTATGCTGAAATTTACCTCTTGTGAAATTTAAATACATCACTGACAGTATCAGAAATTAAAAAGAATATTTGGTTTGGTTAAATTAAATTTAATTTAATACAATTAAATTTAGTCAATTAATCAGTTCTGTTTCATATTTGTGGATATAATTCTAAGATTAAAACTGGTCCCTTATCATCTACCCCAGCTATCTTTCTATCATCTATCCATCCATCAATCTCTCATTTATTTACTTTTCATCATAATCTCTCCACATTTCTAACAATGCACTGTGTTCAGCATTCATACTTACTTGTTTTAAAATATATTTTGGTGTCCATTATCTATCTAAAGCCACACAACAGCATATCTAAAAACTACAAAGACATTTGAATGCCCTGTGAATACAGATACTTATCATCACTTATGATGTTGGTTTATGTCATAGGTGGTCCACATCGTAAAAAACTTTGTTTCTGTAATCATGAACCTAGATACTTGTATGATCAACTCACTCCACTCTTCTTCTCTTTTATTGCTCCATCATGTATGTATTTGTCTTATTCTCCTGCCAGATCCTTGGTTTCTTTGAGGGCATTGCCTTACTCATCATTGAATTGTCCATAACATTAGCAAAATGAATTGTAAATAATACAGGTCTATTGTAACTTAGATAAATTAATGAGTCATTCATGTTTGATTTCAATGGATGAAACTAAAATTTATATTTTAAACATTCTTTTCTTTTTTTTATAGGCATACTAATGTTACTAAAATGGTATAGCCTGAATATTTGATGCAACATTCTGTTCTATGTAGCAATGAGATGATACCTTTCCCTAAATAAATTCCCTGTTTCGTTTTGCTGTTTTGGTCAAAGAATATAGATGGCGTAAGTCTTCCATAGTATGGCAGTCCCACTTGTGGTCTGCAAGTGTTGCCCCTGAAAGTTGTGCAATGCTCAGGCTGAAAACCCTGTTTATAGTGTGAGGGAAGCCTTTCCTCACAATGTGTCGAATCTCACAAATCAAAAACCAAACAGGTCCCAACTGACCAAATCTGTGTTATGAGCATCACAACTCATGTTGCATGCTATTGTTACAAGAAGACATTTTCCTCTCTCGCTCCATGTCCTTGGAAGCTAGAACTGCAGTAATTTACCAGATTCTTAGAACACTAAAGGCAGGGACAATGAAAAAAAGAAGCAGTTCTGTTGTGTAGAACAACTAAGCCTTATATAAAAATGGCTTGGAGTATTCTAATACGGTAAGGACATTAACCACAGAATGTCCTTTCCTTTGGCAAAATGGATAAATAGAAGACTTTACACAAAATATACTATAGGAGTATAAACAAACTCATTAGTGAACAGAATGCATTGAAATGTATAGCTATCTAAAGAAACACCTAGAGCTAGACCAAAAGATCACTGGCAAGTCATGGTTCTTGTTAGCTTTAAAAGAGCATTGAAATAGTAGAAAAGTATTTTCAAGTTCTCCTGTGAGAAAATAGATGGAAAGATTTAGACTTCTAATTAGACAAAATAGCTTGCCAGATGGCATAATTATTTTTATTAAGGAAGTATTCTCATCTTATAGGCAAACAAGAGTTATTAATAAGAAATTCTCTTCTGGCCACCTTTACACACTTTCAATAAATGAGAACTCTACCTTATGTCCTGCCATGGGCTATTATAGAGCTAGCTGGCAAGATGTTCTTATTGTTTCTCATCCCTCATGTGCTCCCAGGGTGTATAAGGGTTGCCTTGATTTTGTCATCCCTTTCTTCTCTCCCATCACTCTATTACATGTGTACTTCTCTCTCTCTCTCTCTCTCTCTCTCTCTCTCTCTCTCTCTCTCTCTCTCTCTCTCTCTCTCTCTCTCTCTCTCTCTCTCTCTCTCTCTCTCTCTCTCTCTCTCTGTCTCTCCTGATAGATACTGGTTTCTTTGAGGGTAATTCCTGAGTCACTAGTGAATTTTCCATCATTTTTACTATAATGCATTGTGCATAGTATGTGTCTACTAGATCCTTGATAAATACATGAATCATTCAGGCTTCATTTTAAGGGATAATAAGTAAGATGAGACTCAAATTTCAATGTCAAATATTCTATTTTAAAAAGTATCACCATACACAAAAGTACAGATAAGAACTAGAGCCCTTGTTTCTGGTAATCACCTAGGCCACTTTCACTTGACTTTCTAATCTTTTTCTCCTTGCACCAGTATTCTCTAGCACTTTACACACCTTGCACCACAACTATTTTGGCTCTGACCAACTGTTTTTATCCTTCAATGCAATCTGATATTTGACTCTGGTTTGCTACATGGAGCTCAAACTAAAGAAATCTATTTCAGTCCTTCTCTCTATCCACATTGACCTGTACCCATCGGTCAAACTTAAAAAAAAAAAAAAAAAAAAAAGCTCAGAAACATGGAGTCAAAAGAGGCTCAAACACATAATTGTGAATAAGACAGACAAGGTTGCTAGAAACGAGAAGAGCCAAATGAGATATCAAAGGGAAGGGGATTCTTAGGTCAATATAAGGAACCAGACTACATCATGAAGAGCCTAGAAGTTTAGGAAAAGTAAAAGCAGGGTGATTTAATAAAAGCAGGTGGCCAAAAGGGAGGACTGGATGAATTATAAAAACCATACTGCTGTTGTGCTGGACATGTGGAGTAGGCACGATTTCATACACTCAAAATAGGATGGATATAAGCACCAATAAATCACCCACAAGCATTTGTGAAAATATTTTTTTTTCAGAAACACCAGATGTATTTTTTTTCTAAGAACTGAAGAAAATGAGTTGGGGAATAATTATAGAAGCAGGAAACTACAAGAATAAAACCTGAATTTAAGATTCTTTGAGATATAACATCTTTTAAGATGCAAACAAAAAAAACTATTAAATTGTTTTAGTTTTCTGATACTTACTACTTTTATTATTTTTTAGTTTCTTTTCAATTAAGTTATTTTTCTGATACTACTTTTATTATTTTTTAGTTTCTTTTCAATTAAGTTATTACAGTTAGGTATGTTCAAAAATAGAACTGCTAGTTTAATCACAGAATTTTATATTGGTCATATACAAATTATCCAAGGCTTTTAAAAAAAATAAAGAAAAATATGGCAAGAGAAAGGGCTATTGATTAAAATCCTGACTTTCGTCTTTCAATTTCCTACAGTGTTCTTTTCAAACAGCTTAAAAACCATGAAAAGATGTTGATGTGCCTTGTTTCCAGGAAACACTAAACATATCCACCTGTGTTCCAGCTATCTCAGCTCATCACGCATGGCCCTTAGTGAGAACGCAGTTGATAGTACTGCAAAGACATAAAATGTAATCCAGTCCTTTGTTTTCTACCAGTGCACAGGGTAACCTCTGGTTTAATATGGTGATCAAGCACCTTCATTTACTTCCACTTCTTATTAAAATAAAAGAGAATAACAACAAAATTAAACCCATAAGCCTTACTAGAAAAGAGAATAGGAGAAGAACCATTATTCAACATTAGATTTCAAAGCATTTCTGGGAGATGGAAAATGGATGAGAACCATGTAATTGCACAAAGAACAAAAACAACCCAAAATTAACATAGGAAAGGATGGCAGGGAAAAAGGAAGCTAATTGTCCATGCAAAACCCTAACGGCTTTTGGATTAAAATTAATAAGTATGGGGGGGGATCATGAAAGTGTGCCAAAATCGGTGGATGGAGAGGAATAGAAGATCTGACTGAAATTCTGTCTCTAGAACAAAGAACCAACCACCTCCCCAACTCCTCTCCTCTCTCTCCCACATTCCTAGCTATAACAAGAGTACAAGAAATTGCATACCGACCCAAGTCAAAAGATAACAAAGCAAAAAAAAAAACAGTAATCACCATAACAAAAACAAATAAAGCAATGTAATGCATTGCTTAGGGAGAATTAGGACCATTAGCTGGATGCTGGCACCACATAATAAATTCCTTCCCATTCCGGATCTCTTACAAAGCCTGGCACCCCAGTGATTCAAGTACTACTTGGCCAAGTCAGCCTCTTTAATGAAGGAAAAATCTTGCAGGTAAAACAAGACATATACAGCAGAGAGAAAATCTAATCATTTACCTGAATAAGTTAACTCAATATTTTCTATTTTAAATATGTACAAATAACTTACAATTACTCAGGCATATAAAGAAAATTAGCAACATAAAATGGCAAAATAGACAAATGAAACAATCCCAGTGGAAATAGAAATAACTAATGGAAGAGAAGAACCTTGAAAAAAATCTAATTAGTATTCTCAGAGAGATTTAAAGAATAATGCCAAAAAACAAACAAACAAACAAAAACAAGATGAAAGTCAAGGAACTCTACATAAATGTAGAGCAAAAAGGACAAAAAACCCCAGAAGATACAGGATAATAAATAAAAAGCATAGGAGAATAATCAAGAATACTTAACTTCGACAAACATGAGCTCTAGAAGAAGAAAAAATTAAAGTGTAGAATAAAGCAAAATAAAACTCAGGAAAATTCTGCATATCTGAAAAAAGATATGAATCTTTCTAAAGGTACCTTGATTCCACAAAGGATGGGTGAAAAAAAAACCTACTCCGAAATATGGTATAATTTCAGAACATAAAAAAAAAGAAAAAAGAAACCCAGCCATCTCACACTTTGCCAGTTGCTATGGCAAAAGACTGAGAGCTGTGTAGTTAAATGTCCAGGTCTGAGAATGACCCCTTCCCTTCTGCTCAGTTTATTGTTCAAACCTAGGCACTTGGTTTCATCAGCTACAAGGGATCTGAAGTTCAATAATCCAATGTGCATAGAAGGCGGAGAGGAAGAAAAATTACTTGTGAACATCAGTGTCTGCAGCAATTGCTGCTACATTATCTTTATGAAAGTTTGTACATGGAGTTATTCTAGTACATTAAACGTGAAAATAATGCAGATGTTAATTTTAAATGGAAGAAGCCAAACGGGAGGAGAAGTTGAATAATAATAAAGAAACATTTTTGTATTTCTATTGTGGTAAAATATACACAACAAAATTTATCATTTTATTTTTAAGTGTAGTTAGTTCAGTGGCTTTAAGTACATTCACATTGTTGTGTAACCATTACCACATTCATCTCCAGAACTTTTCCTCTTCCTAAACTAAAACTCTATACCTATTAAAACAATGACTCCTTACTTTTCCTGTTCCCCTCAGCAATCATCATTCTACTTTGTTTCCATGAATTGACTACTCTAGGTATCTCACAATAAGTAGAATCATATAATAATTATTACTCTGTGTCTGGCTTATTTCACTTTGAATAAATTCTTCAACGCTCTTTAACGTCGTAGCATCTGTTAGGATTTCATTCCTTTTTAGGGCTGAATACTATTCCATAAAAATAGCAATTACTTCACAATTTGCACGTCATCCTTGATCAGGTGTCATGTTAATCTCTGTATCATTTCAATTTTAGTGTATGTGCTATTGAAACAAATACTAAATATTTAATCAACTAAAAAACTAAAATATTAACTAAAAGTTGAATGGAGAAGGAAAAGTTGGGGTCATATAAGTGAATTAAAATTTCATCTTCAACAGACAGAAAATGATAATGCCTATATTTCATAAATCAAGAAACAGTTATATCACCATCTGGCTTAGACCTATGGATGTAACCTCCAAAAAAAAAAAAACCAAAAAAATCTAAAAGTAACAAGAACAGAAACTAGGTAATTAGTTGGAGAGGTAAAGTAAAGAAAAGGTGTTATTTAAGGCATTATGTACAACTGTTCTTTATTAAAGCTAAAAATGTCATTATGTACAACTGTTCTTTATTAAAGCTAAAAATGTCACCAACCACAGTACTATTTAAGGATCAGAACTGCAACCCAGACACCTGACATTTAACAGTGTCTATTTTTCATTGCAATAGGGTGACTCTCCCAAGATACTTTCTTGATGACCATATTGCTATAGACATCAGCAAGTCACATAGAAAAGGCTTAGCAATAGCTTAACTCCACAGGCCCCTTTTTCTCCTTATTACCATGCTTGACAACTTATGCTACTGATATTATTCTATTATACATAATGTCATTTTATTACTATAACTACTACTTATACTCCTATTTTCCTCTTTTAATAGGGGTCAATCTGCTTCTTTTGGCACCAGTCTTGCTACTTGCCTGAATATGTATGAGTTCTATGAAAGCATACTAGCTTACTTCCCCCATGTACCTCTCAAATCCCTGCTCTTGTTCAGTACAATTTCCATAGCAGTATCAGAGCTTTCTTGAGCACTCCAAGCAAAGGCTTCAGCAGTCACTAAATTTTGTAATGGCCCCAACTCCCACTATAGCTGTGGAAATATGCCTATGCATCTCCTGCTCTTTGATTTTCCTTGGCCACCCAAAGACAGTCACATTTCTTTGACTAATCTGATAGCCTAAGCTCCTCTTAGTAACATTACTTCTGTCCAAAGCTTACAATGAATCGACAAGAATGATGCACCTACTGTGTGTTTGCACCTGGGTAGCTGAGATGGGAGTGCATTTATCTAAAATTTCAGGAGATAAAGGGAGGTATAACACCATGTCCTCAAATGATATAGAAAATCATTCAAACTAAGTTCTATATTCAGTTTTACAGAGAATATGGTGATGTTTCAAATAAATAAAAAGAATCCTCCTAATCTGAAAATAGTGTCTTCTCAATTGTATTTTCTACTTCAAGTTTTGTACTTTGATGTTCTTCTGATGTCAAGTATCATTTTTGCTATTAACTTTAGCAGATGTAGAAAATTGATTTGGAAAGTGATTAAGGTTGGTGAGAGAATCCTCTATGTGCTGCATATATCAAACCATACTTCTAGTTTTATTTCCAATTCAAGTTTCTGTACTTTAGGAAAGAAACTAGAAACTTCTAAAATAAAATCAACTGTGATCATGTGATGACTGAAAGTCAAATTAATTAAGAAATGCTTAAGGGAGCTGGGATATGCAACCTGGAACAAAAATGAGGCAATGTATTTTGTTTGAATGTGTAAAATGAGGAGCTAGAAGCATTTTTGTGTCCAGTATGCAAAGCGCCTAAGGACTTGAGTTCTGCAATCAAAGAGAACAGGGCACAAATTCTAACTCTCCATTTATTAGTTGTGCAACCCTCAACAAGGTCACTCTAACACTCTAGGTCTCAATTCCTCCTTTTGTAAAATAGGACAAATAATAATGCCTATAACACAAGATTTTTATGATGATAAATAAGAACATAAACACATGCAAATTTTATTTTGTACTAGTATGTAGGTAAAAATTCTATTCATCATCATCATCATTACTGTTTTTATCATATATTATTATAATTCCAAAGGAAAAAGCCAATACTAATGAATGAATGCCTAAGATCAATAAAAGGGTGACTTTCTTAGCAAATGAAACAACTAATCATGGGACAAAGAGTTCAATGAAATAATGAGCTTCCAATGGCATCTCACAGGAATTCCGTAATTAAAAGGAGCTTATGTATTAAGAAAGAGGTTACACCTGATGATCATTAAAGTCCCTTTTACTTTCTAGAGATAATGTAACGATTAAGTTCATGCAGCTCATTAGTGCCAGTAAGTTTGGGGGTGTCAACGTGGTCCCAAATTGTTCCTTCTTTTAGTTAATAAGGAGAGAGGGTGATTGGGAGTTTCCAGTTTCTATTTCTGCACAGCACTGTCAAGTGATGTTGTTTCCTGTACCTCATGAACCAGCAGCCTTGTCGCTTCTTTTTTCATCATGAAAGCCTTAGGAGGCAAGGCCGCCTGTTCTTCCCTTCCAGTGCCCCAAGAAAATGACAAAATGACATTCTTTCCCACTCTCTGTGAAATGATTTCTATTAACAGCTCTGGAAAAAATGCTGCAAAGATGTGAGTGAAATGATGGCAGGATTTGTTGACAAGAAGGCAAAATGAGAGAATTCAGAAAAAAAAATCACCCACATTAGAGATTGAGGGACTTCTGGGTTTCATTTGCCTCTCTCTCCTGTGGCCTAGGGTCTCAGAATCATCTCAGGAGATCATCGGTCTCCTTTTAAATGACTCAAATCAATGAAGCTTCTGATGGAGTCTAACAGATCTCACTTATTAGCAGACTTTTTTTTTATATATTCAGTCTCAAATTTTCCTTTCATTAATTTAAACTATTTCACTTCATTAGATGATGGCAGTAATTTTGAAACAAAAGAAAACATGCAAATTTGAAAAGAGTCACTGTGGAAACTTCTGCTTAAAAAATCTTATTTTTTCAGCAAAACAGCACATAATCACTGTTCCGACATCCTCTGGATGAGTGAGTTTTCCCAAACAGGAGGAACAACCTGAGCACCCACCCTTGCCCTGATGTGCACATTCCTACACATGAAGCTGTGATTAAGATCCAGAAAAGTTTACCTGCCCACCCACATTAGGCCAGTGTGCCTGATATCATCTGCTAAGACTCTAGACGTCACTCTGGACATTTCTAGACTATTCCTAGGATATTTCTGAAAGTTATTATATAAACTGTGAGAGGATAATGGAAAAAAAAATCACTCTGAGAGGAATGGTCAATATAATGTGAGATAAACAAGGGCATTGGGGTCAATGACTTGTGGGTCTTGGCTGTGCCACCAGCATTGTCTTAGATAATTTACTCATGTCTCAAAACTTCAATCTTTGTCCTATAAAATGGTCACAGTAATTCACATTTCACAGAATAGTTCCAAGGAAATTTTTATGAAGCTCCATACATGGTATAAGGCAGAAGTCTGACACTCAATAAATATAACAATCATTCTCTCTTTGTTATAAATAAGATTATTAAAGACATAGGTGTGAAATTTGAGAAAGATTTATTAAAAATGTTTCAAGATGACTGAAAGCTGACAATAACAAACAAAATGCAATTGTTTGTGAATTTGCATGAAACTGAGAGAAGGGAACTCATTTAGGAGCAAAGTGATTTGGGGATAAGTGTGTCCCAGAAAGGCTCCTTCTTGGTATTCAATGACAAGAGGATAAAAAAGTAGGCTTCCAGGCCAAGAAACATCTGGAGAAATGAGCAAATGGTCTGATTTAAACAATGATGACTATTGGAGAATGAGAAAACAGAAAAGTGGAATAGGTGGGAGAATGTCAGGGTAGGGAGAATGTAAGAGGCTAGGTAGGCATCATCCTAAATTGAGTTATCCCCTTTGAAAATGCTCATAACTTCTATAATCAAGCTGCTGGTGTGTATCTCAAAGAATATCACAAGTATATTACCCTGTGTGATGGGCATAGTAAGGCAGTACGCATAATATAAAAACTCCATCCTTGCAATCAGGAATACTGAGTTAAATTAAAATGTTTCCTTGAAATGCGATCATCTCTCACAGAACTACATGCATGAGAAGCTCATAAAACGAAGCTTGCAAAACCCTCTAACATGGTGAACAGCAAGTGACCATGTTGACTACAGCAGGTATGTGGGAACAGAGTGTGATGGTGGAAGTGACTGCAGAATCACCCTGCGAAATTTGGGATGTGGTCTCAGTACACAAAGGAGGCACTCAGTATATTTTAGTAGAATCTGGAATTCAATAAAATGACAGAGAACGAAGTACCAGAAACGCAACATTCTATAGGTGTTACATGGTACTACAGTGGTCACTGAGAATTTTTATTAAATGCTATTTGAATGAAAAGGGTTGTAATCGCCTTTTCCCACCACCTTTCTAGTGCTTGTACTGATAATAATCTAGCCACTTTGTCGCTGACCTAAACGGAGCTCTCCTTTCCCATCATATTTTCCTTCCCCACATCCACTAAACAGTTTTTAATCCGTGAAGATGATTGGTTGGGCTTGTTAATTCACCTCATAAGTGTTTTTGTTGAAGATAAGATCCCAAGATCTGTTGTAAAACAAAGACTATCCTTATGTTTTATGTAATAAAACCATTGATCACTGATAGAGAGCAAGCCATATTTATCTGGAGCCCTGTCTCTAAGGATTTATTCATAGCAATAATACTTACCTATAGGAAAACAGCAGCTTCTCTGCATTGCAGACTCTGGCCAGTAATAGCCTGTGCAAATAAATTTAGAGATTTTCTCAGCTTGTATTCCTATACTACAAAAGGGAAACAGCCCAAATTGCACCTACTTGGGCCTGAATTATTGACTTCAGCTTTGAAGTGCAAATGAACTGAATGAAAACATACTTAGATTGCAACACAAAACCTGTTCCTACTAGCTGATTGATGGTGCATTAACTGTCTTGTAAGGAAAGCCTTGTATTGCTATGGATTTGTAGTCCCTTGGTCCAATTATCCCACAGGTAAAGGCAAACTCTATCCACCATATGAACCAGTCAATAGTGGTCATTTCTTAAACTTCTTTACTTTCTCTTTTTTTCTAACAATTCGGGTTACTGGGTTGCTCATAAAACAGTTATTTTGTGGTTGACTGGCCCTGCTGCTTCTAAAACTAGACTTATGGTCTTCAGCTAGGAAAACAAACTGCTATAAACAACTTCTCAGTAGGCTAAAATCATCAGTATTTATTGTGAATACAAACTCCTTTGGAAACTTCTAATCACCATAATCCGTCTATATAAAAATAATCCCTGACTAAATGAATATGTCTGGAAGGAAAAATGAACAGAGCATTTAAACGACCACACAAAATGCCATGTGCAAATTATTAAAGGGTCTTCGATATTTGCAGCTTCAAAGAAAATGAACCTTTTTATAGAGCCTGCCCATATATGAATTGACTTTGGAAAATAATGTTAGGACTTTTCGTGACTCCTTCATAAAATCATAGATATTTAAATTAATCAAGATATTCTTTGTTCATCACTTCCCATCTGTACCATCTTAAATCATGTATCAGGCATAATTGAGAGGCTCTGCACCAAAATGCCTCCAGGGAATCTCTCAGTTATGTTAGCATAGTAGAATTTGCTTCAGAGGAGGGTCCTTTTCTTTTTCGAAAAGAGTAACAGGTAATGTTTAACATCTGTTTATGTTAAGGTACCATAAACATCTCTTTTGTAAGATTATGATTTTTAACGACTCATTAATTCATATTTACTATTCATTTAAGAGGACTTCTTTTTCATATCCTGGAAATAATGCTTAGAGCTTTCAGGAAAGAGAAAAAGAAACCAGATAAAAATGGGGGACAAATAAGGCTACATTTGTTTTCCCTTTTATAGGCTCCTGGACAATTATTTAAGACTCAATGGAAATTTTACTACTGAAAATCTACCTTTTTTTACATACAGATTCTTTCTCCAGAAACGACAACAGCCCCAGGAAGTGTTTGGATATAGACTCTAACATTGTGTTCCCCACTAATAAAACAAAGGAGAAAGTCTAGAAAGAATGAAATGTAGAGATGATAACTTTAACCAGTTCTCTCACAGCATAGTCAAGTATATATGACAGAAGAGCAAGCCTCATTGAGTTAAATTCCTATTCCTCACCAAAAAAGGACAGAACAAAGGGGTCTTGCTAGCCAACAAACGAACTATTCAGACTCCAAATAATTAGCAGGTATCAGTTCAGTGGTGCTGAAGTCTGAATTCCTTAATAAAGGGGTAAAATTATCATGCGATGGGAACTAAATGAGAAAGAAGGAAAGAAGATGAATCCATTTGACTATAAAATTGTACCTCAGCCATTTCCCCAGATTAGATAGACCTAAAATCCCACTTTTTGCAGCTTCAAATGGTTTCAGAAAAGTTTTTATTATTATCATTGTTCAATTTCATGCGTCTCTGCACTTGAACTTCCAGCCAGGAGCAGGAGTCGAACTGCCAGAAACGCTGTGAAGAAACAGTGTTTCTCGTGGCATTTTTAGCCAACATTTTCAGGCCCAGAAGATTTGAAGACATATCTAAACTTTTGAGTGCTAACGTGATTTGAACCTCTGAATCTTCTGAGATTTTTTTTTTTCTTTCTCAATCAGAACTAAATTATGAGCTAGGAAGCAGAAGAAAGGAATACAATTTCAGAAGTTATTTTCTATACTGGATGAAATATCTGCAGGCTCGAGATTTCTGGTATGTTACTTCTCTACCCCGAACATTAACTGTAATAGCTATAAAACTAATTATGATGCATATTATCAAAAGTGACCAATGTTTCTTATGAATAGCCTCTTTGTGAAATTTCTATCTCTACCTGAATGAATATTCAGTTTAATTAGAAAATGTATATGCTTAATGATTATCATAGAACAGCTGTGTTCTATACAGAACATATTACATTATCATTTAATTTATCTGGTATTATAAAGGTACAGGTATTTCCAGATAACCAGGATCTAGTTTCACAAGTCTAAAGTAAGCTTATTTCTATATGTGCGATAAAAATCTTTCTAAGCTGTCTGATCACAGCAAACGCTAAACATTATTTAACCACTGCTTGATAAATCAGTTACCACTATGATTATTTTTGTGCTATCTGGAAATATATACTTTATCTCTAGTCTAATTTTTTGGTATGACATTTTATTGTTACTAACTATAATTTCTTGCAAATGTCTGCCTGATTTAAACAAAACCTCTATCTCTCCTCTAATTTGAAACTTAAAATACCCTCTGCTATGAATAAGCAGATAATCAAGTGCAGTATATTAATCAAAGCTGTTACATGTTGAAAGGAGAGCCCAAATGCCTGATGTTTATGGTGGGGTTTTTGTGACAATTAATTTGTGTTGTCAGAGGGTTTCTTTTTTCTCTTTATTTTCAGAAATGGGTCTATGTTCCCATGAGACAGAATTATTGCAACACTAATCTCTGTACACATGTATTTACCATTCATAAGTGATGGGCATCTTAGTTAGGAGGCTGGTAATACAAAAGGCACATGCCTATGCTTTAGACAAAGGAAGTGAGTCCATGTTCACAAAGACAAAGAAGACAGCTCTCTGCAGAACGTGACTTCAGGGATGCGGGCACAATCATACCTGCCCGGGAATCTTGTCTATCTTTTGGTTATAGTAACCTGTTTGTTAGGTTTAATGTTAGGCTTTCTCATCATAGAGTGAAGAATTGTCTTTAAATGGTTAAAATCATCATAAAAAGATTACAATTTCTGGAGTAAGCCTGAGTTCAAATACTGGCTCGAACACTTCCAAGTTGTTGTTGTTGTTACCATAAGCAAACAATTGAATTTCTATTATTAGCATTGTTTGAGGATGAAATGTATTTATGTGTACATTAATAATAGTACACCCTATATGCACTCATAGTTCTATATGTCAGGCATTGTTCTAAGTGCTTTGTGTGCTGAGAAACTGAATACTATAATGACCCTATAGGGCTGGTACTACTGGCACCTACATTTCACAGCTAGGTGAATTGAGGCACAGATGTTAAATAACTTGTCTAATGCCACGTGGCTAACAAGTGGAGTAGTCAAGATATGAATACAAGAGCTCGCTATGATTCTGGAACTTATGCTCTTAATCATCTACTCATACTATAATTAGAATAATGCTGAGTAATTTTTTAATTGATTAATGTTATGTTATCCATGGAAGAAAAGAAGTCCTGCTCTGTCATATTACCTTCACCTTCTCTTGTGACCTGTCAGAAGTTTTTGTCATGCTGGTTAACTGCCTCCTAGAGGAGTCTAAGACTCTAGCCAAAGGGGATTGAACACCGTCTCATAAAGATATCAGTGTTACCATTGGATAACATGTTGTGAGGAGCAGGAGAGAGAGAAGTTGAAAGTGGGAAGGAGGAAGAAAGAAAATAAAATAGTAGATTTATAGTTTAAAGACAGTATATGAAGGAGAGGCAGGGGCTTGCTGGAGCAACCTTTGGACAGGGAGGTGAAAAGAGTAGATTGTTTTGGAATAAGATTGAGAGGGAATAAGAGATTTGCAGGAAATTTAAAGTTGTCCATTATTCATATTTGTCTTACCATAATCTTGATTCATTGTAGGTTAACCTTTACAAACCTTGCTCCCCACCTGTGTCATGGCACAAGAAATGATCAACAAACTTAAAGCTCTATGGTCACCGAATTCTATCTGTCAATGATATTTCTTAATATAAGCAATGTCTGGTTGGTGTTTTAAAAAAAAATTATTGGGTTAATTAAATTAATTAATGATTATACTACATATTCACATTAAATTAAAACTTATTTTTTGAGGAACAAGGTTAGGTATAATAAAGCACTTAAACACCATATTTTAAGTTTCCATATACAAGATATACACACATACACAAATTCACCCAACTTACAGTATGTAATTGTTATAAGCAAAAATAAAATAATTCATAAGAATATGTTTTTGGAAGTATAAAAAATGTTGCACAATTGACATTAATACAGTGAGAGCCTTCTCTTTTGTGTTCTGGAAAATAGATACTTCTCTGTATGTGGAGAGTGATTCCATGTGAGCTTTGAAGGAAGTACTTTACTATCTGAAACTAACATCCAGAACTTCACCTAACTTCATGGACATAAATCATACTGTCGTCACTCTAGGGAATAAAAATTGCATTTTGTAAATGCAGTGAAACATGCTCCTTCTTTCTTCGTCATCATTTTGATCAAATAACTGTGAAAAACATGACAGTATAATCATGGTCACATGATTGAGCGATCAAGAGGCAAGACTTACATATTTTTTTTAGTTCTGCACCTTACTTTTTTCCTCAAATCTTACTTATATCATGATAGGTTTTCAATTTATGGTAGCCAAAAGTGAATGAACATGAAAAGAAGCCTACATTAGAAGAATTTCTATGTCTAATTTCTGGGATACCTTGTGTCTTAAACAAATGAAAAATTTGTTTAATCTCAGTTAAAATATATTTTTTAGTATTTTTAAAATATCAGATTCACAGGGAAAGGGTCAGAAAAACAGTTGTTAAAAAGGTATGGGAACTAAAATTTTGTTTATGTAAAACTTCTCTTCAACTTTGAGATGTGCTATAGATCTTCCTTTGTCTTGGATACATTTTAAAAGGCTCATTGTAGGGCATCCATTTTGATTTTGTGGCCCTTAAAACAAACATCAAAAGTGGAAAATATAGCAGTTAAATTGGAAAGTACACTGGGAAGAATGTAGAGGCTACTGGCTTCTAGATTTGGATTTGCTACAAATACTTATTTAGCATGTGAATTCAGCTTACTCGTGTATCAGGCTGAAAAGCATGCTCTTTCTGACTGTAATAGCCAATGTGAGCATGGGCTCAATTAATATACATGGATCTGTTTTATAACGTATTAGGCATGATAAAAATAGTAATCTCTCATTGTTATTATCCTTAACTCCTAGAAACCAGCACAGCTACTGGCGTACAAAAATTGCCAATAAGTAAGCCAATAAGTGTTTAACTGAATGGAATAAAACTATGTAGACAACAAAAAGTCAAACAACTAAGAAATCAGTTCATTTACTTAAACTACTGGGGTAAAATGACAGTTTAAATTATGAAGTATGATTATCAGAATGTTTTTAAGGAAGTGCATTTCTGATACATTCAGTTATAGATTTAACATAATATTAACAAGTATAGATTCCAGAAAAAACATCTAAAGAATAATATTTCAAAATTAATAAATTAAACAAATAAAACAAAAATTGGTGTGTCTAAAGCATCTGAAATTATTCTCTAAAGTTTTTCAGAAATTTTTCTGAGTACCTAATTAGACTCTGAATATACTGAGCAAGTACTTTTTAACAAATGCTTTAGCTGCCCCGTTCCTGAGTCTGAATATTACTACGTTAATTCCAAAATAATGGAATTATCAGTGAGGGAGATATTTAGTAGACTTCATAAAGTTCTGCTTGATTGGTATTTCATCAGAATCATGGTGCCTTCCAGCAAGAAAAAGATACTAGAGGAAATCAGTGCATCAAGTTCCTTTTGCGGATGATGTGGTAGAGGGTAAAAGTCAACACACTTCCTGACCTCCTCTTCCTTCCCTACGCTCTCACCAATGTTTACCCTGTAGAGGAACATTTTAGCTCTCATTTGAGTCCCTAGAGACGCAAATCTACAATCTATCTGTAGATCAAACTAGATCAGCAAATAGCTGTGAAATGGCTATTTACCACCATTGGCCACATGTAGAACGGCTTTAACTGAAATAAAGTGGGAATAATAGATCCATTGATGCTAATTGAGTCTCTGTCCACAATGGCTATAGAAACATAATTTTGTTCATGTAAACCAACTGTTAATATAAAATTACCTCCCTATAAAATAGATGATTGCACTTAGTAGAAGACTTTTATGTGTCTTGATTATTTACTGTATTTTACAGTGTTTAGGCATTGTTTTTATTCTACTTGGCTTGATCTGGAAACTTCAGCATTCTAAGGGTTGGTATATATTAGCTCCAACTGAACATGTACTGGAGACCTGAGAACAAAGTCTGTGAGGCAAGTGAAAAGGAGCTCCAATGCTTCTGTGTGTGTGTGTGTGTGTGTGTGTGTGTGTGTGTGTGTGTGTGTGTTTGTGTATAAAAGTGTATAAAACAGCCTCAGAGGTAAAAATATTGCAGGAAGTACAGATGACCAGCTTGACTTTGGTTTTCAAGGGCTTCTTAAACCAAAAAAAGCATACTACTATAACCCTGATGCCTTCTGTAAAAACTACTCAGTCTAGAAAGAACTGATTTTTGAAGAACATGTGATCATGAACAGTCTATTAGAAATATTACTTACTTGGTCAAAAATATACAATATAATTAAATGTCTTTCTGACCTTGAAATTTGATAATGCTTATATCGCTCTGAAATGAAAGGAGTTGGTGGAAAAGAACTGCAAATCATTGCTTGGGAAACTAAAAAAAGCTAATAATATTGATATTATTCTGCTCCTAAATAAGCTTGCCTAATGTTATATTTATGTCTGAATTCATAACTGAACCCCATACAATACAATTGCCTAACTTCAAAGTTCAGATGTTACTGTGTAATGGCAGAATTAATTTCCTTGATTGCTAATCCATCAGGCCTAAGTGTGATGCATGCGGTATCAAACATGGGTATTTCTGCTATCATTAATTGTGGCATATTGTCACAACCAATAAGGAAATGTAGTAAGAGAAAAAGAGAGACCCTGGTATTGGCAGTTCAGCCATGTTTTCCCATAAGCCATGGCAGGTACAGCCAGAGCCTTCTAAATAAAGGGAGAAAGACCTTGTGATTCTCAAGAGAAGAGAAGACAGGCATCCAGAAGCATCAATCACTGGGTGAGCCTTGCTCTCCATTTGCAAAGCTGTTGTTTATTGTGAAATAATGATTGATAGAGTCTAAACAAATGCTGGGCAAAATCACCAAAGGTGCAGGCACTTAGGTGTGACATTTGGCCACAAGAAATCTGCAGGGAAGAGGCCAGCTGGCAATGAGGACATTCTGAGGAAATTAACATGGGTGCATTTTAAAATAAGAGCAAATAATGAACTGTGGGTTAAATGACAGCAAGGTAAAAATGGCAATTATGGATACTAGGTAGAGAGTATGTGCCAGACAGGAAAGAAAATGGGAAGAAATAGGGCAATAAAAACTATTTGGTTGGATTTCATTAAGAAAAGGGCATTTTTAAAGTAGCCACTCTTAATAAAAACGGAACATTATGATAGGAGGGCAGAAGATTTGTGAGATAAAGTGCAAATAAAAGTAGTCTTGAAAATTTTTGTTATGAATATAGGCACAATTGAAACAGAAAAGAGTGGAATTATTGCTATACACGTTTTTCTCCATTAAAATTCAATGAAGGGAGGATGAAGGAAAGCCTAAAACTTGTTTGCGAGCACAGCACCATGGGTTCTTCTCAAAGTAATCCCAGCTTCCAAGTACTGAGAAATGTCTGTACACTGGTGACATATAAACAAAAGTCCATATGACTGACTTAATTGACTTCTTTACCAGGGGAGATGAGTATTATATAGACCAACACTCAGGCCATAACTTTAACACAAGGTCTACCTTCACACTGGTTAAAGAAGACATTTCTCCACTGCAAACCCTAGTTTTTTCAAATACTAACTCTTCAGTTTAGCCATTGATGTCTTTTAACAATAGCTACAATTAGCTCACTTATTCCTCACTAACCTCTTTTCATTTCTCTCTTAAACATGCATTTCTCTTAAGGATCTTCTCCCTGCTGTCTTTTGCACGTGGCTTTTCTTTCCTCTGTCACTTATTCCTGATCTCCTCTTTTTTGGACCTTGTTCCATGCCTCTCTCAAAAGGTGATGCCAGGGTTTTTTTTTTTTTTTTTTTAACCTCTCCTGTTCTTGGTTTTATCTTTTTAAAATGAGAATATATGGAAACTACACAGAAAATTATGAACATTGAATGAGTTAAGCTGTATAAAACTCAGTGCACAGTTTCTGGCTTAAAAAATAAACTTTTTTCTGTTATCTTATGTATTTCTTAAGATATTAGCGATGAGTATTAAGGCATAGTGATAAGGTTATTGGGCAATCCATTATGCTAACATACAATTAATGTTTTATACAATAAGGAAGGTAGAAGTAGATTCTATTTTATTTCAAATCTCTTTGCTGGCATTGCTGTTGCCAGGCTTTATTTGTTGTTAGCCCTGAGGTAGCCAAAATGGCATGTGGATCCTGTGTCTATATTTGCTTCTCTGTTCCTTCGACACGTAAGGACTCAGTTTGTGCTGTGTTGATGGGTGGTTCATGGGTCATCTTAGGAGCCTTCTGAAGCAAGAGTCATAGGACAGAAGCCAGTTTCTCAACTGAATCTGACATGGAAACTTATCCATCAAGTGGTAGTGAGAGCAATCAAATGGGATTTCAGAAGTATGGTCCCTAGTCAGGCCTAATAGAAATTTCCCCAAAATAACAGGAATATTTCTGCTCAACAAATTGCATTTTTGATACCGGTCCCTCTGTTTTTTTTCCTCTAGCTTTCGTTTAGGGGAGAAAAAAGGTCCTGCTAGAGAAGAACAGGAAAGGGAGGTCAGAAACAGGTAGGCAAGCTTCAGAAAATTTTTGCATGAACTTCAACTTCATTTCTGTATAAACTGTGGGGAAAAAGTTAGTTAACCTTTTTGAATTACAGTACAGTACATGGTAAATAAGCACAGGAATGAAATCATATTCCAACTAACAGAACGTGTTATTGAGAGGATAAAATAAAACTTTTTTCCTAGATCTTTGAAAATTAAAAAAGAAAGACACACAGTATAAAACTTTCAGTTGAACACATTAATTAAGCATTTCAACATATCTCCTTGTCTTCCTAACCCAGCTAAATGACTAAAATAGGAAAATATGAAGAAGATATAACAATATAAACAACAACAACAACAAAACTGCTGAAAAGTTTCATCGAACCCCTATTCTCTATTTTCTATATATCCTTCCTAGATTCTACTTTCTGCCATCCAGTTAGACATGGCTATATTCTTGAGTGCTGGATGTTGGGATGAGGGTAAAAGAGATGAGTATTTATTCCAGGTTAAGTGCTGAAAAATCTTCCATATTAGTAATAAAGTTACCAACGACCTAATAACTACCTCCAACAATGACAAAATATGAACAAGAAAGAAAGTGGGTTCACAGTGCATTCATGGCTCAGTCATGAACAATTCTTACAGAATGACGTGCATAATGTGGACAAACTTGATCTTAGAGCCATAATCACATTTTGAGGTAGAAGAGGGAACACAAACATGAAGTATGTAAGAGTGCTGAATCTCCACCTCCAGCCAAAGAGAGCCAATCATCATAGCAAAAAATGTGATTAAAATATAGCAGTATAAGCAGGTTATTTGGAAGTATAAGTTAAAAAAAAATATACCTAAAAGGGGTAGAAATCTGTTGTCCAGGAGGTGGAAATTGGGAACTAAGCAATCCTATCATTTCTCATTATGAACCTTATACTATGACTTGACTTTTAAAAAATTATCATAATACATTAATCATTGAAAAATATCTTTTTAAAGAAAGGCAAAGTAAGACACAGAAAAATATTATAGCCTAAAAAAACTAAGGCATTACAGTTGAGGATAGGAGCACTAAAGATCACTTATGGGGCATAACATACATTCTAGCCTTGCCAAAAGTAAAAAGCTAGAAAATTTAAATATTTATACAATTATCTTAATGCCAAATCACAGCTTCCAGATCCTGACCGTTAACCCTAGCTCTGTCATAGATTGAAATCCGACCAATGCCTTATTTCTTTCTTTACTCTTCATAAAAACTGAAAATAACATTGGGGGAAGGAATAATGCACTATGAATTTTAAAAACTGAACAATGGCTTTGCCCATCAAAACTCAATGAAAATAATCCTGCTGATTGCCCATATCCAATGTCAAAATACTCCCAGGATTTACTCTCAAGAAAGTCTGCTAGGGAGTTTTATTTCGCAGTGACTAAGGAGCCTCATGAATTCTGTAAAACTCTTAACCACATCCAATCTTCTCAAGCCCCCTTTCATTTAGTTCATGGATGTTGGCATCAATTGAACAATATTCTGACCTTTTTTAAAGGGCAAATATAATATTACATCAGCTTGGTTTGCTGAACTTTAGACTCCTCTGAATTGGAGAGTATTTGGGAGCTCTTGGGTAGATTTCATATATAATGTCATGGCAGAATTAATGATTCATTTCTTATAGGAATTACAAAGCTTTCCTTTAAAAACAAGTTAAAATATATATTATTTAAACTTGAGTATTCAGACCTCTTGTTGAATCAGCAGCCCTCAGGATAAGTAGAACTAGATTGAAAAGAAAACAATGATTGGATCAAGAAAAGTATGCAAGATCAAGGGCATATTGTTCACAATTTTAAAGAAAGAACAGGAGTGGCTCTAGGCAGAAATAGAAAGTGGTTAGCACTTACCAGCAATTTTAAATATATTTTTAGGACTGTTCCCTTGTTTTGTTCTTCCCTCTCTGGCCAAAATCTGTGCCCTATTCCTGGCACCCCAGACTTTTTCCTAAAGTAGATTTTCCCACACTGAAACTTATTCTTTAAATATCTCATTCCATAGATCTTTCAGTATTCCAAAGTATAATCTAACCATTATGATAAACTGATTCATTATCATCACAATCCATATCTCAATCATGTTTTACTGTTCACAGGATATTATCTCCTTCAATCTTCACAATCAACCTGTGAAGGCTGGTGTTAATAATCTGTTCATTTCGAAATTGATGTTGGTAATGCATATACAATTCTAATTACAGTGCCTAAGATATTATAAGTGCTTAATAAATATTAGATAATAATTTAATTTAATTTTCTCATCTTCCTTGGCATAGTAGAAAGAAAAGAAATGCATATTTAAGAGAGAAAGAATTCCTCCTCTTTGTATGCAAAGAAAAAACATGTATCTTAACATATATTAAAGAGGTACCGCCTAGTCAAATCAGGTACAGAATAGTTTCAATGGTCATGAATTAATGGGTGTTTATTGACACTATTGTACAAGGTGCCGTATGAGGTAAGATGAAGACAAAAATAAATAATATCATTTCTAGCACCAGTAAGATCATAGTCTAGGCAGAGTCAAGGCATATAAAGTAATAAATTAAATTAAAAATAAAAAGTAAAAAAAAAAACAGAAGAGAAAAGAACACCATCCTTTAGTGAATACTTGAATGATAAATGGGTGGAAGATAACGAGTTCAAAAGAAGTACTGAAGATTCAAGCAGTGTGGGAGATGTGCACAAAGAAGACAAGGGAAGCTTAGCAGGGACTTTCATGTGCTCTACTATTTCCCTGGAGATGGTGAAATGAAACAGGGAAAGGAGCTTATCTATATGGCACTAGCTCTGCTGCTGGTGTCACCAAAGCCCACTTTCTTTAGACTAGTTCTCCAGCATTTGAATGACACAGCCAGCAGTAGGGATGTTCCAAAAGCTGGAATGTCCCTAGCCCTATTGGCAGCCTCAGAAGGGTTGGGCAAAGCAGTTGTGGAGGCCTCTCTAGCCAAGAGATGGCAGCTGTTGAATTATATTTGCGAAAATATGAGCTTCTGCTTATCTAATAGTAGGTGGAAGGAAAGGACCCCTTGAATCACTGGTTGTAACACTACAGAGCCAAAAGGAAAAGGGATGGCCCCTGACCATGGGGAACTTCTCTGTAGGCTGATAAGACTAAGACACAAGGGAAAAATAAAAATATTGCTACAATGTAGGAATAACATCAGACCTTTCTCTGTCGCCAACTAGTGTCTGATGTTGGATAAGTCCCTTCTGGTCTGTTTGCTCATTTATAAAGCAAGGGATTGAGTGAAGTAGTCTTTGATTATATTACAGTCTTTTAATAACCTAAAGTACGAGATGGAGCGATACAAGGAGTATTTGGCTATAGGAGTTAAAGAAGAAAAAAATATATACAGGATGACTAAGAACATTTAGATTCTTGAAGCTTTCTGTCATAACAAGTTTTCAGTCCCATTTACCCTGAAAGTAGTGAGATGGGTGTAAATAAAAATAAATTAAATAACTGAAGTGCATCTGGCCACCTCCCAAGGAGTCTTTCTAGCAGCGTTATGGTAAAGAACCCAAGAATCATTGGGGTCACCTAGGAACAGCTGCTGGGGGCCAAGGGGCAAAAGGTCAGTTGCAGGCCTGGCTGCCTATACCTGGTTTCCATGGTTACCTGAGGACTACCTTTTGGGGCTCAGAGGCAGCTAGAAAGACGCCACTATAATAACTACTTACTTAGGGAATTAATTTCCATAATTCTGGCTACTGCTTAAATTCCTCCCACTTGACTAGGTTGCAAACATACCCGCCCTCCAGGAGACCTATTCATTTTTTACTGTACTCATATATGTGTGTGCAAAGTAAAAGGAGAATGGTCTCAGAGGGACACAGAAGGGAGGCTGGATCCGTGGGCTGCAGGGGGCACTGTGACAAACTTGCTGGCCTCATCTGTCGGTACAGTATTTATCCGGCTTCTCAAACTTAAACCTTGAAGCACATTAATGTCTAATATTCCTGACTGAAGGACAAATAAAATTACAACCCAAGAATGTTCAAATAAGGCAGGGAAAAAAAAAGGAGCCGCCATTTGTAGGACATAGCATCAAACTACCAGTTTCTTCTAGTTATGAAGCTGAAAAGAAATACAAGGTAATGAGATTTAGACCTTATAGGTCTCAATAAAAACAAGAACGAAACTACATTTTATAGACCAATTATGACTTACACTAAACCACTAGCTCTCCCAGAAGTTTATTTTGCCCCTTCATCTCAGATGCCTCTGCAGTATGCAGTTAATGCTCTTGGATGCTTCTCACTCTTACTCTCACCCCTGCCTAGGCTTACAGCCTCCAGCTACCTCTGTGGCTGGCCCAAGTGTAACGTAAAGTAACAGGAGCATGCCAGCCTGCCAGGTGGTTCTGAGTTACTTACCTTGGCATAGTCCTACCTGATAATGATGCCCCTTTAAAACTGATGGTATAAAAAATTCAGGAGAGAAAGGACCAAATACTTCCGAGCATTTACTTAGAGCCAAGTACTATGCAGGCACTTTTAGAAATTTTATTTCATTTTATTTTCACAATCACCATTATTTTTTAAATTGTTGCTACATTTTCCTCTTCCTGAAAGAGAAGCCCAGAAAAGTTCAGCATTACTGACAGAGCCCAAATATTCCCGCTTAGGTGCATTATGTTATTTCTATGTTACAACTGACTGCCTTTATGGTCACCGGATGCATGTATAATGAGGACATATTGAACTACTGCCCTAGAATAAGATATTCTTTCCAAAACCCAGGTATTATTGCAGAGATTTCTCTTTCTTCTCCTACCCACCTTTCTGCAGGTGTTCATGGTTATGCTTTCTTTACCCTGTGCTAATGGATGAACTGGATGGGTACCAACTGGGATCTTGGGGGCACAGATGGCACTCCTAAAATGAGTGAAGAGGGCACAGTCTTGGATGTCCTTGAAGTGGAGTCCATAACAGAAAACATGGGAAGGAGATCACTGGTAATCATTTAAGTAAAAGCTGGTGATATGTGGATAAAGATACAGCTATCCCTGAGAGCTTCGGTAATATTCCTTCATCCATGTAGTCCTTTCCCTCTGGATTTTACAAACCTCTTCTCCATCTCTCTCTTTTATGTACAATTCTCACTGTAGAAGTCTCTTTGAAGGCTACTTTAAAGTCTCTTTAAAATCTATAAGTAAATATGTACATTGTGCCAAAATCCATTCTAGGGGAGCCAAAAAAAGCCAAAGAAATGACTTCATTTTCAAAATATTACAATATAATTGGACTAAGAAAGGCATAAAGCCATGAACCAAGAAGAGGCTTAAAAAGGTCATGAATAATATGCTCAAGATTCTAAATAACCTAACTCATAAATTCTACCACTATTGTACTGACTTATACCTTATGCAAAGCAAGGTCCCTATGTTCAATGTGTGTCAGTATATTTGTATTTATATTTTTGTTATATTTTTATAAAAGCTGACCAACATTAGTGGATATAAACTTATTCTATCTATATAGCATTTCTGGCTATTAGCAAAGCTGTGGTAGTGATCTGAATTATTAATGCTTTTATTTCCCCATGGATCACACAAACAGATGTTCATTTAGGCATTTATAAAAAGAATATCTAAAATGGCCAGGAAGATCAGAGAAACAAAAGGCTTGGGATCAGCCCATTCTGCCAAGGTATGAAAGATATGTTCCCATGTGTTTCTAGCCTTGACTTAGCTGAGGGTAGTTTTTTGACTAAACATCTTTCCCAACTATTGATAAACATACACAGTACAGAGAACAGGGATTGGTACATAATGCATAATAAATACAAGTTTATAAAATGACTGATGAAAGAATACCAATTACAAAACCTGTCTGTTTTCCTATAATTAGGTTTATTCTATTATATCACCATAAATATACTCTTACATCTTTTTAAATCAAGTACCTTCAGATACTTGTACACATTGACCCACTCCCCTTTACTTTCTCTTAAATGGACATATTCTTTGTGGTATTTCGCTTATGCATTTATGTATTGATTGGCTGATCCTTTTATTTTTATATTGCTATTTAGTAAATATTAACCTGTGATGTGTAAGGTCTATATTTCCATTGTATATTTAAGCTGAAGAGTTGGGTCATACCCTCTGTATCAAATTCAGTTACACAGTTATTCTCTTGGGGCTTCAGTTTAGTTCCTCACATTTTCTGCCTTCTGAATCTCAACACATTCTTTCCCTTAACTGTCTCCATCATTCCAGACTCTAAAATAAATATATATGTGCTTCTTGTTTGTTCAACTCAGTTTATTTCAACAGATAAATGTTGAGCATCTAATATGTGCTGGGCACTGTGGCAGACATTGGGGATATAAACACATCCATGATGCTAGACATATAGTGCAGTAGAGTAATACAGACAAGTAAACATTATTTCAATATAAACTGGTACATAAAATTATCCACAAATAAGATTAAGATAAGCATAGGAACTTAAGAGAGCATCACAAATCAGACAGAGGTTTCAAGTGGGGATGTTGTCAAACTCCATCTTGAAGAAAGAGGAATTGCTAACTAGGTAAAGAGGTAAGAGGAGGGAAACCAGCTATTCTATGTAAGAGGAACTGTAAAAAAAAAACAGTATCTTTTTTATGAAGCCAAATGCAGAGAAAAAAAAACATTTTGCAAAATAAGTCCAAAGAAATTAATTTGTATCTATCTAGACACCTACTTGACAAAGGTGTTCTCTCTTTCTCTTCCTATAGTCCTAAGCAACTAGAGGGTAATAGTGATAGCTAATGGTTTATAGCACTAATTACAGACCAGATACTATAACATATGCTTTACAAATATGTTAATTCTTTACATTAACACATCTAAACTTCACAAGAACCCTATGAAATTATTACCTCAGTTTTACAGATGAGAAAATTGAGGAACAGTTATTATTACACAACTTGCTAGAGCTGTGATTTGAACCAGCAATCTAGTCTGAAATCCATGCTTTAAACTTGTATCCTGTCTATGTACATAAACTGATCAACTAAGATTTTACCTTTTATATTAATATTGCGTAGTAGATACATGTTTTCAGGAGTTGAAAAAATGGTCAGAGTTTCCTAGAAGTCCAGGGTAGACAAGGTATATGAGTTAGGAGGGTATAAACCATACACTTATGGTGATCCATGTATAATGATTCTCATTCAAACCAATCTTGTGTTATGTGAATTTAAAGAATAGAAGTATGGGGAAACCTAGTCTAGCCAATTTATTCAATATCATTGTGACTGAGAGAAGAATCACTTGTGTCAGTTTCCTCGTAAATAAAATAGGGCATTTGGGATAGGAGATAGCAAGATGCTTACAAAGAGACCATTCCAAGTTGTAATGATACAATGCACCTCTCATAGTGCGATTCCTACATAATTTACAAACCTTCATAGTTGATATTATCCTCAGTGAAAAAAATTAGTAAACGAAAAATAATCTAGAATCAGTAAAGAAGAGTGATAGTCAGATCAGAAAGTTAAGTATTATTCATTTTTTAGATAAAATTCAATCTAAGCATGTCACAAACGCATTCAAAATATATATGTTAATGAATTCAATATAAAAATATTTATATTCTCAAAACCTAGAGATCATACGTAAAAGAGATTTGGCAGCAATAAAAAATCTTATATTGAAGACTCTAAATTTTATCTTAGTATCATAGCATCCTTGCCTCATCTGCTAACAGTTGTTCTAGAATAGCCTGATAGTGGAGATGAGGTGCCTTTTTTCCAAAGAGATGGAAACTAAAGGTAGAGACCTAGGCCAATAATTCAGCCCACCCCCAACAGTCCAGTAGTAAATACTAACTGCAAGCTCTTTCTTCCTCTTTGGCATGCAAGGAACGCTACACGGGCAGGACTTGTGTGTATGAAGAGACCTTCCCCACCTGGCACAGGTGAAAGGTAATTCTCATACGGTTGCTCCCCAACCCAGTCATAAATAAATACTCGTATATAATAGAAACTATCTCTTCATAGACTTCTAGAAATAAGAAAAGAAGATATTATGAAGAATGGCTCCTCTCTGCAAAGAATAAGAAGAAGACAGCGATGTTTACAAAGAGACATTAGATAGCGTTCCATTTTCATTGAAATCTCTTGGTTAACATGTACTGCAGAAATAATACAGCATTGCACTCTCTGATGTTTCTGCAAAAAAATGCCCTTCATGGGACCATGTTTGAAACATTCTAAATCTATCTTCCTAACCATGTCCAGAATGTGTCATGTCTGCCAGCCTGGCATCTAACGGTGATTCACTGAAATGTGTTGGAAATGTGATTTGTGTGAGAGTCAAACAGAAATCAGATTGCCCCATCCCATATATCTATATCTCTCTATATACATTTGGCTTTGACATTCATCAAATTACTCTGTCCTAACAAAGCTTTCTTGCACAAAGTAATCTCAAGCGACAGTGCATAGCAATGTGTATAATATGAAAGGAGTTGAATGGCTAAGTAGTCAGCTTGACAGTATCGCTGAAATCTTTTATTGCATATATTAGAGAGTTAAACATTGCAATCTGCTTTTCCTGTGAGACCCAATAAGTAAGGAAAAAGCCAGGTTTACTCAGGATTAGACTGGTTTTCCTTTGTTTTCTTGCCAAAAAAGAAAGTCTTGATTAGCTTATGGGAGGCAAAATTTGCATCTCTATGCTTAAAAGGGTGAAACTTTTCTGCTAGAAATTCATTTTCGAAGGATTCTCTTGAGCTAGATATTTCATCCCACTCTTCTGTCTCCTAAATTAAAAACAACTTTATTTTCATTTCTGACTTTGTAAATGGGAATTTTATCCACTTCATGAGAATGACTCATATATGAATCATACACTTTGGGGAACTGCTGAATCAAAAAGTCTTTTTGTTTGTTGTTTGTTTATCTCATTCCAGAAGCAGCGCTTGTGCTCACCCCAGCTCTCACGGACATGTCGGCTTCGACACACTCTGATAATCATATGAATATAATTACAACAATGCCAGCAACAATGATAATGGAGAATGAAGAGGAAGAAAGAACTGCCGGTTCTCAATGGTCACTGACAGTGTGACCAGAATATCAGTGCACTAGGAAAAAAATGTGTACACACACACACACACACACACACACACACACACACACGCACGCATACAAATAAAATCTCACGTGACACATGCCACTCCTTCATCTTGCAATGGAGTTTGTTCTATGGGAAGCTACAATAACTCTTCTAGCATTTTTATAATTTCCTAGAAACTTGACTAATTTTCTAAAAGTACATTACTCTTAAGCAAATCCTGATTCAAAGTACTCTGATTTTTCTGTTGTTATTGTTTCCTTTTCTGAGAGCAAAAACAACATGACATTCTTACATTATTGTATAAACTAATATTGCTACACCAAATCCAGAAGGAACTAATGTTGCTACACCAAATCCAGAAGGAATAAATGTTATAAGCTAAATCTTGTATACTACTTACAAGATGCCAAACAGGTACTGTGTGTTCTAAGTCTTTAATTTGATCCTGATAAAGCCACTATGGGGAAAGTATGATTATTAACCTCATGTGAAGAAACAGAGTGCAGAGGAATTAAATAACTTGCTCAAGTTCACACAGGTAAGAAATCTCAGTCTCACTGGAATACAGTCTGGTGCCTGGAGTCCATTACCTTAACCACTTTACTATGCTTAGAAACTAGGAAAGCATACTGAGAAATTAAAGTTAGGATTGGCCAGAAGCATGATTTCAGAGATTAATAATTGAACTTCCTGAAGAGTAAGTCCTCCACCCATCTTTCCCATTATTTAACATTACTAAACTGTTAAACAATTGTTGTGGAATTATAACATTTTATAAGTTAAAAAGCAAAATCTCGACATACTCTTAAGCACAATGAAGCTAAGTTTAAACTGCATACTATTAATATAGAAAGAAAAATTGTATATGTTTGAATATTAAGAAATACAGGCATACCTGCAGGTCAGTTCCAGACCACCACAATAAAGTGAATATCACAATAAATTAACACAATTTTTTTTGTTTCTCCAATGCAAATAAAAGTTATATTTACACTATACCATAGTCTAGTACATATGTAATAGCATTATAGCTAAATAAACAAAGTAAATACCTTAATTAAAAAATATTTTATTGCTAAAAAATATTAACCATCATCTGAGCCTTCAGCAAGTCATAATCTTTTTGCTGCCGCTGGGTCTCACCTTGATGGTAATGGATGCTGATTGACTAGGGTGGTGGTTATTGAAGGTTGTGGTGGCTATGGCAATTTCTTAAAGCAATAATGAAGTTTGCTACATCAAGTGACTCTTCATTTCATGAAAGATTTCTCAGTAGCTTGCAATGCTGTCTGCTAGTGTTGTATCCACAGCAGAACTTTTTCAAAATTAGAGTCAATATTCTCAAATCCTACAGCTACTTAATCAACTAAGTTTATGTAACATTCTAAATTTGTTGTTGTCATTTCAACACTCTCCAAAGCATCTTCATTGAGAACAGATTCTATCTCAAGAAACTACTTTCTTTGCTTTTCCATAAGAAGCAACTCCTTATCCATTAAATTTTTATCAGGACATTGCAGCAATTCAGTTACATCTTCAGGTTCCACTACTAATGAAATTTTTCTTACTACTACTATGACATCTGTAGACTTCCTCACTGAATTCTTGAATATCCTCAATATCATCCATGAAACTTCTTCCAAAACCCTGTTAATGTTGATATTCTAACCTCTTCCCATGAATCATTAATGTTCTTAATGGCATCTAGAATGTTGAACTCTTTCCAGAAAATTTCCATTTATTTTGCCCAGATCTATCAGAAAAATCACTATATATGGCAGCTATGGCATTATATTCATTAAATAATGAAATTTAAAAGTCAAAATTGCTGCTTGATCCATGGGTTGTAGAATGAATATTGTATTACCAGGAGTGAAAATAATATTAATCTCCTTGTATATCTCCATCAGAGCTCTTGTGTACTCAGGTACATTGTCAGTGAGCAGTAATATTTTGAAAGCAATCCTTTTGCTGAGGAGTAGGTCTTAATAATGGGCTTAAGATATTCAATAAATCATGTTAAAAACAGATGTGCTATAAGCCAGGCTTTTTTGTTCCATTTATAGAACACAAGAAGAGTGGATTTTGCATAATTCTTAAGGGTCCTAGGATTTTCAGAATGGAAAATCAGTACTGGCTTCAAACTTCCAGGCACCAGCTGCATTAGCCTCCAACAAGAGAGTCAACCTGTCCTTTGAAGCTTTGAAGCATTGACTTCTTCTCTCTAGCTATGAAAGACCTAAATGGAATCTACTCCCAAAATAAGGAGAATCTGCTGTTTAGTGTAGCCACCTACTTTAACTATCTTAGATATGGTGTTTAGTGTAGCCTCCTGCTTTAACTATCTTAGATATGCTGGATAACTTGCTGCAACTTCCACATCAGCACTTGCTGCTTCACCTTGCACTTTTATGTTATGGAGGTTTTTTTTTTTTTTTCCTTAAATCTCATCAACCAATCTCTACTAGCTTCAAATTGTTCTTCCGCAGCTTTCTCACCTCTAAGCATTCACAGAACTGAAGAGAATTAAGGCCTTGCTCTGAATTAGCTTTAGCTTAAGGGAATGTTGTAGTTGGTCTGATCTCTTATCCAGACCACTAAAACTTTATATCAGCATTAATAAGGCTGTTTCACTTGCTTATCATTTGTGTGTTCACTTGGTAGTATTTTTAATTTCTTTCAAGAACTTTTCTTTGCATTCAAAACTTGGCTGTTTGACATAGGAGGCCTAGCTTTTGGCCTAGCTCAGTTTTTGACAAGCCTTCCTCTAGTACTAAGCTGAATCATTTCTAGATTTAGAATGAGAGTCATGTTACTCTTTCTTTCACTTGAACACATTGAAACCATTATAAGATTACTATCTGACCTAATTTTAATATTGTTGTGTTTCAGTAAATAGGGAGACCCAAGGAGAGGGAGGGAGACAAAGGAATGGTAGGTAAGTGGAGAAGTTAGAACACCCACCACTTGTATCAGTTAAGTCCACCATTTTATATGGGCATAGTACATAGCACCCCACAATGATTACAGTTGACCATTGAATAACAGAAGTATGAACTGTGCGAGTTGTTCACTGGTCAACTGTATTTTAAATTTGTGGCTAGAAATATGCACATGAGGAGAGCTAACTTAAGTTGTACTCAGATTTGTGATTGCAAATCACAAATCATTGTTAGGATCGGTATTCCTAACCCCTACATTGTTCAAAAATTAACAGTACAATAGTAATATTAAAGATCACTGATCACAGGTCACCATAATAAATATAATAATAATAAAAAAGTTTAAAATATTGTAAGCATTACCAAATGTGACAAAGAGACATAAAGTGAGCAAATGCTGTTGGAAAAATGGCACTGACAGACTTGCACAATACAAATCTTCAATATGTAAAAAACAGCAACAAATAAACTAACGCACAATAAAACAAGGTAGTCTATGGTCTAGACTTTCAGTTTCTAGTTCAATATTTAAACATCTGGAGAGTCATCATTCCCATCTTTACAACAAGAAAAATCTGGGCAAACTGAATATCAACATTTTTCTTGGACTCCTCAGAAAACTGAAGTCACAGTGCAAATTGTCATCCCATGATCTGGAGAAAAACTTCCTTCAAAGAAACATAGAATCCTACCTGAAGCCAAAAAGGTTGTATGCCATAAGCTTGTAGAATATTTAACTACCAATTTTGATGTGTTGCTGGAGCCTGAGTTTGAGCTAGGATAAGAGAAGCTCACCAGGTTTGCAGCATTAGTGGGGACCCACACTTTCATTGGCTTTTCCTCTTAGAAACCCATCAAGCTTTCATAAAGAGGATTCAAGAAAGCATGATCCTGGAAGGGAAAGAGAAAGAAAAGCCCTTGTGAAAAAACTTCCAAGCCCCCCAACTCCTCCACCCCTCAAATTTTCTCCCTAAAAAAGACTTCATCTCCAGGAGGAAGGGCTTCACCAGAGGGCAACACTAAAATCTCACCAAGAGAAGAAAACTCTGCCTCCCTTAGTCTTCTTATCTCAACTTAAGAGGTGAAGAAATGACTTCAAATCTTCAAGTATAAGACAAAAGGATACTCTCCTCAACTCATGTTATGTTGCTAGTATGACCTTGATATTAAAAGTTGATAAAAATGAAATGAGAAAAGATCACAGAGGCCAATTTTTATCTTAAATCTTGATGCAAAATTATGAAAAAAAATTAACACCTACAATCTAACAGGATATAAAGAGAAAAATTCCTAATATCTGAGTTAAATGTTCTCTAGAAATGTCAGAAAATTTTAACATCAGGAAATCATTTTATATTGTATCATCAAACAAACAAACAAAAACCCTGAAGTACAGAGTTCAGATTTGCTTAGATTCATCTCTATTCTATATTAACACTTGGCAGCTATTCAAAAAATGTGTCTGACTCTCTCTTCCCTGAGATGATAATTTTAAAACTCCAATGTGCTAAAAGAGACAGAGAGAGAGAGAGAGAGAGTGCGCAAGCATTACCTGCAAAAGTAAGTAAACCAAGGATTCTAGGACTGCATTCAGAAATTCTGATTTAGTGGACCCACAGGGGCAGACAAACCTAAATTTTAACAAGTACTTTACAATTTTTAAATGTTTTTAATCATAAATTTATGCTGACTGTACTAAATGATTTTTAAATATACATTGTGACAGTTTTATAGTTGCCCTACTAGTGGTTTTAAAAGAAAGTTTTAGATTTTATTTTAAAGAAACAGCCTTAGAAAATATATTTTCTAGGAAACTCCTTAGAATTTAGGAAGCTCCAAAATATCTTCTTGAATCTATTATTCTAGTTTAGCAGACATACAGAGAAAAGTCTAATGCCTGCAGAGAACAGATATAGCTTAAACTCAAACTCAGACTGAGCCTGATGCACTGGATTTAATGCCTTTCTTATTTTTAAATAATAACTACGTTAGATGTCTTTGATTTTATGTGGATAGGTATCTATAGGAAAAAAAAAACATTTCTGAAGACCAAGAAAACATGGGTCTGAGTTTTGGCCCCACTGCTGGCTTGATCTTATTTAACCTCATAATATCCTAGTTTATTCTAACTCTTTTAAAGAGAAGTAGTCATATTTGTCCTATTTGTAGTATCACTCAACTGATTAACCTCAATAATGATTATGACAGCTCTAAATGTATAACATGCAACAGTAGTTTAAATAATTTGCTTGGACAGTGGGGAGAAGAAACACTGGTGAACCTAAAAAAATAGGTAAGGTATGGGGGTGAAGTGAGGGGTTGACATCAGAGATTAGGGGACATGTAAATTGAAGGACAGAAAAATAACTACAAATTCCTGTACAGAGGTAAATTACTCCATCAATTTTTTTTAATTGCTGGTGGTGGAATTATTGTTTTAGAAGAATTTTAGTTATATTCCTTCCTTCATTCACATCTAGTATTTTTACCTGTTATTCCACAGATGTTCAATTAAGCCAGAGATATAAGGGATGCTAGCCAGGAAACTTCCCAGACATAAAATACAAAGGCAACCCCAATAACTCAGCTTCTCAAAAATTAAATCACTGAAAGCAAGGGGTTTCAATAAACTCACAGGCGGCTCAAGCAATTTCAATGATGGAGGTATTGTTTTTTGAGATTGACATGTAGCTTATAAGTATTAGGTGAAAGGAAGAAAAAAACTCTTTATTAAAAAAAAGAATTAATGAAAAACTAATTAAAGTTTTATAGGAAACTTTCTCCTCAGCTGGACCTGCCAGTATTCAGACCTGGGGACAAAAATATACGAAGGAGCTGTCAGGAAGAAATAGCAGGAGTGACCAGGGGACAGATCAGTAGGGAACAGAAGCAGGCCACTGGATCCAGTTCCGAGCCATGCTAATTGCAAAAACAGTCCCAATCTCTGGAATGTGGGGACACAGGGAGGACAAGGGCATGAACAGGATGAGCTTGCCCTGTTCAGTTCATCTCTCATCCTCCTCCAAAATATTTTTAACCACCTCATCCATTTAAAAGTGGGGGAGTTCCCTCTGTTTCACATTTTCAGTTGCCAGTTTATCATTTGCTCATCATCTACCCCTCTTTGCCTGAAAGTCATATACAATACACCCATAGGTACCTAGTGGAGAAATTGTGTTGGTTCGTTTATTCACTCATGAATTCATTCATTCAATAAATGTACTCTAAGGCATTATGCTAGCAGCAAAATATGCTAATAAGCAAAGGCAAATATGGTCTCTGCCGTAAGGAAAATTTGTGGTTGAAAATGAAGTCAGTTAACAAAGAAGAACTTTAAATAATGAAACCTTTTTGGAATAACTCTACGCTTATTGGCAGACACCTTTTCTTGGTTAGTATACTTCCAATCTCAGTGCCCTTCTCTCTTGCTCACCTCCCACAATATAAATGTAAAGTCATATATCTGGTCTTCCAACCTCTTTGTAGCTAGGAAAGGCTTGAGACCCAGTTTCTAATAAGAAGGTAAAAATTTAAATTTTTTTAATTCCCTGATAAGAAAAAATGAAGCAAGAAGAAGCCTGCTGCCCTCACCCTTTTCCCCTTTGAATATAAAGTTATACTGAAGGTGAGTCAGCCATGATGTGAACTTGGGACAAAAATAACAGTCAAAAGCCACATTCTCTGGAGAGCTGAGCAAAACAATAGAAAGTGATTTTGTTTTTATTGTCGTAGAGCAGGTAACTCAATGCCAGATTTTCTGTTATGAATGAAAAAATAAGCTTATTTTTTGACAATATCAGTAGTTGTTTGTTTGAATTTTGTTGTTGTTAATGTTGTTAACAGCTGATAATTAGGAATATACTACTAATTGATACAATTGCTTTTCATGTTGGCTACTTTGAAGAGTACTTGTCTTCTTTGAATGAATATATTTGACTACGATTGCTTAAAAAAAAATCAATCTCTTTATCTTATAATCTTACCTCAAATACCAACATCCTTTTTACCAACTCAGTACCATGTCTGCAATCAACGACTCCAAACCAGTGAACAAAGACTCTCTGCCTTCCAAAATAATTATTATTGTAAGTTGTATTAAAATCATATCAAATTAAACAAGTCTATTTTTATGTCTTCTCTTTTGATGGTCCGTGGAAATTTGGAATTAGTTTTTCCACTTCTTAGGAGTGCCCTGGAGGTGTATCTCTCTATGGCACTACCCCTCATGTGTCAACAGGCTAAATGCTGTTTCAAAATACAAGGTAGCTAAATTATGGGGGGAAGAAGGGGAGGAAGCATCAACTTTCTTTGTGTACAGAAAAGAAAAAAGGAGAAAAAAAATTTACCCACTACTCAGCCTTGTACTTATTAGTATTAGTTCCAGACCCAGTGCTAAGTCAAGTATTTTAAGATGCTAGTCCATGAATAATAATGTCATCGAAGCACAATAATTAATAGAACAGGAGAATGCTCCCTGAAGAGGAGATGCAATATTGCAAGGGGAGTGAAGACCTCGCCTTTCAAATGCGTCTGATACAGACACTTGAACTTTGATTTCTAAAGGTGGGTGCGAGGTAAAATGAATTATACTTCATTAGCAATGTGGAAGGAAATGCAGCCTTTAGTCTCTAGAGAAGCAGCCCTTAATTGTTAAACTCCCAGCTATCTCTCATGGATGGCAAGCCAGATTCTCTGTTCTGATTTTGCTGAACACAGGTAACGTTTTTTTTTTCCCCATGATTGGTTATAATTTTCTTCTCCTGTCTGTCATCATTATTGCTATTATTTATTAAATTATGCAGCACTGCTCACACATAGAACACAGTGCTTTGTGGCCAAATTAGCAGCTGATAAGCACATTCCCAACTGTTACTCTCTAGCACCCAACTTCAATTCCATTTGGGCAGCATTCCCAATCACGTTTTCTCACTCAGCCTCAATGCTGCATCTATAAAGTAGAAAAGCACAGTGGCATATTTGCGTATGCTTAGTTTTATGTGAAGAACAGCATTCTTTGTGTTTGTATGTTTTTATCACATTTGATTAAAAATTAGATTTTAGGCTTCTATATGAACTGGGACGTCCCACTGCTCACAGTAAGAATGACCCCCAGTGCCTACACACAATCCGTGCACAGGAAGGCAACAAGAAGCACCTTGTCTTAAGGCTGGATATGGGAACCTCTTCTGAGGTTCCGAGTATTGTGTATGCCGAACAAGGATTATTGATATTGTCTACGATGCATCTAACAGTCCACACCAAAACCCTAGTAGAGAACTGTAGTGTGTTCACTGACAGCATACCACACAGACAGTGGTACCAGCTCACCACACACTGCCCCTGAGCCGCAAGAAGTGGGCCAAGTTGACTCCTGAGGAGCAAGAGATTTTAAACAAAACAACAAAACAAAACAAATCAAACAAACAAGCAATCAAAGAAAATTCAAAAGAAATATGATGAAAGGAAAAAGAATGCCCAAATCAGCAGTTTTCTAGAGGAGCTGTTCCAGCAGGGCGAACTTCTTGAATGCATCACTTCAAGACCAGGCCAGTGTGGCCGAGCAGATGGCTGTGTGCTAGAGGGCAGGAGCTGGAGTTCTGAGGAAAATCAAGGTCTGGAAAGGTAAACATTTCCTCCTCCCTCTATCTAAGCTCATGTAATAAAGAATTTTATCATGGAAAAAAAAAAGAAGCATTAAGTTAAAGGACAATAAAATAAAAACAAACATCTAAAAAGTCAAGGTGAAAAACAACAAATGAAAACAAAAAGACACAGCATGTAAAACAGCATTCTGAAATATGTATAATAAGAATTTTCAAAAATTCTGGGAAAGAGAGATAAATTTATTTCTGAGCTACTTGTAGGAAAGCAGGAAAGTCAAAAAGAAATATTTCACTGGATGTAGAATTCACAAATAAAAAAGACATTCAGGACACCTCTTGAGAACCTAGAAATCTAGAGTAGGACTGTGATTTCCTCTTAAGATACTCCTATGTGAGCTTCAATACACTAAAAAAAAAAAAAAAAGAGTATAACATAGGCCCTAAAATAAAAGCAATAGTACAATAGTAAGTGATCACATAACTTAAGAAGGCAAAAACTTCAAAGTAAGTCAATTTGGTGCTAGAAAACTCTCAAGCATGTACCTATAAAATCTGTATTTTTAGAAATAGCTTCTTGGTGAATACTTGGTGATAAATTTTAGACCAAATTTATCCCTCAGTAATTAAATTAATAAGTTTTTCTATGCTATGTAGACTTTAGATATAAGCCTAATAAATTTTGGAGGGAATTTGATGGAAAGATTGATTTAGTTTATTTTGTTGTTTTTGTTTTTGTTTTTAAGTATTTAATCTTAAACTGCTCTTTCAGAACAAGAATTTGACAGTATAAGAAATCGTTCTTTCAGACGATTTTGAGTTGATGGCAGTAATATCATACCACCAGTTTTAATGGGAACAATTAACTCAATGCTCTTTATAGCTTGATAAAGGGGCAGAGATAGAGGCTAAGATGCAAGCAATAGACACACTGTCATCAAGACAGTCATTTTAATGATGTTATTTTGATACACAGAACTTTGATATTTATAATAATTTCTCCAAAAATACATCAACCTTCACTGTTATCATATCTAACAGTCCAATATAAACTTTTACCCAACTCTGACTCATTCTCCATGCCTGTGCTTCAATCTATCTTTGATCCCACCTAGTATCGACCCACCATATAGCCTTTACATTTCATTCCACAGAGCTGTGAAATCTACTTAAACCAACTCACTTTTATTCAAACATGTCAGGGTCTCTCATACCTCCTTTCCAAATGCTATTCTCTCAATGACTATCGTTAGTGCTCTCCCTCTGTCAAGTTTCACCTTGGCTATCTTCTCAAGTACACCTGTGACTTCCTCAGTGAAATCTCTGGCATTCCCTTGTGCTTCAACAACAGTTTGTTCATATAGCTATTGGAGCTCTTATAAGCATGTTTTCTAATTGTTTGTATATTTTATCTCTACTATACATCATTCTCTTTAATGTTAATTATATTAAATAATTCATCTTTGAATTTGCATAACCAAACAGAAAACACAAAATGATTGCTGCTCCAAGGCTTTTATAAAAATAAAAAGGAGGGAGGGAGGGAGGGAGGAAAGGAAAGAGAGAAGGAAGGAAGGAAGGAAGGAAGGAAGGAAGGAAGGAAGGAAGGAAGGAAGGAAGGAAGGAAAGAAGGAAGGAAAAAGGGAGAGAGGGAGGGAGGGGTAAGGGAGAGGGGAGGGAGGAAAGGAGGAAGGTCAGTTAGATTTTTTTAAGGAGTGCCAGAAACACCTTTTCCATAGAAAAAGATGCAGGCAGAATGGGAGAGACTGGTGTGGGGGAGACCCAGGAGAAGCCTGCTGGAATCCTAAAGTTCTACAGCTTGCTCCCTCCATTCCCACATATATTAGACCCTGACCAGAGACACTATCTCTTTCAATGAAAAATGACACATTGTATTTATTTAAACCACTGGGCACCTAATTAGTAATAAGAGTCTTCATTTTAAAACCAGCACTTCTCTTGCTGTGTAAGGAACCCGAAGCATCAGTGGCATTAGGCAGGTAGGACTACAAGGGAAATGATAATCTTCTAATGAGAATGAGTGTATCTGATTGAACATAATGAAATGTTTTTAGGTGCAGTTAGTAAAAAGACATTGTAGAAAATACAGTTCAATGATATGGTACAATAAAACATCCTGGTTCCAACCATTAACCAACTTCCCCCAAAGTGAAGACATCTCCACTGGATGACTGGCCTTGAATTAGGCCATTCGTATAATCCACAGTGACATAAATTGCCATTACTAGCAAATGAACATTTACAAAGTGGGACATGGGGGAATAGTCACAGAGCTTGAAGGCTAGGCCTGGGAACTTTGTATCTCATGGAGATGCTTTTCATAAAAAGACAGGGGGGATCACTGACACTTCTAAAAATGAATATTAATAGCAACATTGTATTTATATGTGCTACTATTGATTTTAATATATTTATACTCTCAAGTGAAACTATGCTGTAAAAATAATGAAATCCTAATACTTATTATTTTGAGAGAACTTTATATTTTTCAAAATAATATATATATATATGTATATATATATATATATATATATATATATATATATAATCATTGTCATTACTAACAATTTTAATGTCTAAAAACTTCATTTTTATAACAAAATTTTCCAACCATTTGAGAGGATGCTTTTGATGTGTTGTCTTTTTCAGAGAAAGGTAATCCAATATATATCCAGCCCACTCCATAAGATGGGAGTCTGTCAACATCATATAAATAAAAGCAGAGGTAAGAGAGAAAGAGATTTTTTAAATCTCTCATATTTATGAAATATACATTGCTAATTTATATCTAAGTTCATGTAATGATCAACATTACCTGACAAGGTGTCATCTCAGATGAGGAGACCTGAGTTCAGAGAGGTTAAAAACTAACCCAAGTTCTGAGAGTTGTTATGTAGTTAATCCAGCATTCTCCCACTGGTTCTCCAGCTTCAAACCCCATGTTCTTTCCATGACTGCATTCTACACCCACTTGTTCCAATGAGATCAAAAATGTCCACCTGTGTGAGAAAAATGGAACATGCACGTCACTCCTCGTATCTGTTCTTCTTTCCACTGAAGGACAAGTCTCAGGACACACAACACAGGGCAAAAGAAGAGAACAAATATCAAGCCAGATGTCTCCAATTCCTACTACAAAGTCCAGAAGCAATACAATTTTTTTCCCCCTCAATTTGACATCCGTGTCCATCCTCTCCCTAGCATCTTCTGTAGGGGGCATTCTTGGAAGTTTTCCCTCAAAGCTTGAGTACAATCTCACAATCCTTTACTGATATAACTCCAGGGAGGTCATAACAGTTAATCTAGTTGGCCAGGTATAACTTGCCTACCTCTAAGTGTAGTCCAAGAGTCCCAAGTTTCTTTTCTTCCTTATTGTTTGTTTTGTTTTTTCTATAATCAGGATGTCAAGAAGGGAATCCTGGCCTCTTGTCAGTCATTTGAGGTTCTTTATTAGTATTCACATCTTTACAATAAACATTTTTTGCTTGAGCAAACTGGTTTCACAATTGCTATCAAATAAATCTTACACTTTACAATTCTCTTGTCTTTTGCAAGGGTTCCCTGTCTAAATAGCCAAGTTCAATCTTCCTTTTAACTCCGAAATAACATTCCAGTTATCTTTGAGACTCCAGATTACCCAGGCCACATTCAATTCTACTTTTTTGATGATGTCTTCCTAACATTTGCAAAGTATTTCAATTTTTTCTATATATCGATGCTGTGTTAGTTAGCTGAGGTTTCCATAACAAACTACCACAGACCGGGTGGCTTGAACCACAGAAATTAATTTCTCACAGTTCTAGAGGCCAGAAGTCCAAGATGAGGGCTCCATCATGGCTCTGGTGAGAACAATTCTCCTGGTTTGCAGATGACTGCCTTCCTGCTGTATCCTAGAGAGGCACGTTGGTGTCTCTTACTTTTCTAATAGAGGTACCACTTCTATTAGATCAAGGCTCCACCTTATAACTTCACCTAACCTTAACCACCTCTTTAAAGGACTTATCTCCAATAGTCACAGGGACAGGGGTGGTGGTGGCAAGAGGAATTAAGTCTTCAGCATGTCGATTTTCTGTGGACACAATTCAGTCCACAGCAGATGGTTACTGTTCCACGCATTCTTGTCTGGTAAATTTTGTTGGCAAGACTCCCCCAAACTCTCTTACACAGTAAACTCACCAATCAACACTCCTTAATTGGTGGTGTAGCTATACAATTTGGGCTAAAAAAGGTAGCTTCAAAACACCACAATGTCCGACTAAAATGTTCATAATGGAGGTCATTGCTGCTAATCCTATCTCACATTCAATAAACATCTTTCATTGCTATCACCCATTTTAAAAATTAGACACATGGGTATTTATTCATTTCCAGCACAGCTCTGCCACTTTTATCATTTTAGTCCCACTGATATGCAGATAGGGGGTGGCAAGAAGTGTGTTTGAGTTACACAATCACATACTCCTGCCTGAACAGTATTATACAAATGCAATTAAACTGATTGACAAGCGGAGTCCTTGATTAAATACAACAGGGGAGTGAAACTAAAATGTAAAGTTCTACTTTCTGAAAAAACAGTTGATAACTCAAATAATGCTATTCTAACCAAAAGACATGAAATGAATCCAAATTGTAATTCTGATAACCTTTAGAACTTCAACCTAACCAGGAAGATGAAAAAAAAAAGAAAAATATGTATCTCAACTCCCGTAGGCTGCAAAGGAAATTATTCACTGAGGATAAGAGAAGAAAGCTGTCTTTCATGAACAGCACCACAAAATAGTTTGCAGTCAAGTAGATCAGGCAAATATAAGACAGGTAGCATTCAGCACTAGCTCTTATTCATATTTAAAGGGCAACTGGGTCGAAGCTAAGATCTCTGGTTCTAAGATAAAGGATTTCAATTTTCAGAAAGTATTCTGCAAAGAAATTAAAAAGGAAGAAGATAATGTTATCAAATGAGATTGTGGCGTCTTTGTTCAGCCCTAAAGACAAAGTCTCAAAATCTTCATTGTGTTCTGCTCTACAGGGGATTTTGATTCCATCTGACCAAATCACCAGATCTACCACCTCACAGAAAGCAAGAGGGCCAGGCCTCTGTGAGAAGCAGGGGAGCCAGTTTATTAAGGCAGAGGGTAACAGAAATCTGAGAGATTTCTGCTGTCATACAGGTGGAATAATTAACCCTCCATCCCAGACTCATTCTTTTTTTTCTTTTCTTTTTCTACAAAAGAAACGTATCCAGCAGGTGGGAGACGTGTTCCAGACGTCTTTAAAAAACCAGCTAAGAAGAAGAGACACGTGAGTTGTAAGGAAGCTGCTCAACCAAAAGGATTCGTGAATTTCACAGCTGAGTAGGCAAATAAATTTACTTATTATTTTAAGATTAAAATAAACCACTATGCTGGATTCTTCAGTGACTTGGAGGCTTTGACGATGACATTTAATTGACAATTTTCCAAGGAAAATGTAAATGTATAATGTATAATGATTCTCACACCCAGAAGCAAACCTGTCTTACCAATGTGGCCTTTCTGAGCACCTCTTTGTGATTCCTTCTGGCTCAGTTACCACATGACAGCACCAAAAACAAAGAGAGGAAGCAGTGGTTACCCTCATATTGTTTGTTATACAGCTACAGGTAAAAATGTGAACTGGTAAAATACAGTTAAGTTACTAACACCTTGCAAAATGTATGAATGCCCAAACCAACATGTCCCGAGAAGACAATGAGTAAAGGGAAAGCATTGTGAGCCATGAAAAAATGAAGAGCTTAATAAGTATAAAGAAAAAGTTATGCCTGGACATTAGAGAGGCTTGATCCTACATAAGAGCAGAGGGATCACCCCGGAAGATGGAGTACAATATGGGGTAACTGTGTTGTGAGGACAGGATTAGCACATCCTGGAAGAGGGGTTTATGTAGGTGAGAAGTCACATATACAGTTGGCACCTATTGCTAGTGTGAAGAACACTTTAAAGCTCTGAATGAGAATTCAGAATTCATTGCTTGAATTGAGAATTACCAATTTTAGAGAAGGAGACTGTCATTATCAGTGAATATTCACAATGAGAAATAGTTCATTTTGTCTCACAGAGGATGAAGAGTAAAATGAAGAAATTAAGAACACTGATTCTGGAGTTAGACAGCCTTCATTTTAACTTCAATCTTACCTCTTTGTTGCTGTAAAATCCTTGAAGTCATTTAATCTTTCCAAACCTCAGTTCCTAATTTGTAGTCTCAAACTAGTAGTAGTTACAGTGCATTTTTAAAGGGTAGGTTTAAAAAGTATTACAGAGGAGAATCTATAGTGAAAGTCATAAAGCTAATGCTTCAGGGTTTCTCATTTTCTCCATGACCTTGGGAGAAGGTCTAGCAATTTTGTATCCATAATGTTCTACTACTTTCTGAAAGCAAGCTCCCCAATGCATATAAGCTTCAGGCCTCGCAATATGTAGTTCTATCCCTACGTATATGTTATCTAGCACACAGAAGTTACCCAGAAAATATTAAACAAGTATTAAGATTATAGTGCTATTCTCTATATCACATTACTGTTTCTATCTTTTCCCTATGAAATCCAGAATAACTCCTAGAAATAGATGACCTAGCTAAATTCTTCTGTGGTCCTAGAAAATCATGTCACCTGTTCTTTGTGAGATACTATATTGAATTCACCTATTCTCTAGTATTTTCTTTTAAATAATTGAGAATAAATTAGAAAAAAAATGAATTGTCAAAAAATTTGTTAATTACCAAAAAAAAAAGAAATTACAAGCAAGAATTTTAATTGCCCTCTTCCTAGATAAAAGAAGACATTAAAAGGAGCTATTGCTTGATTAGGCAAGCAGTGGTCTAGGCAACTAGAAGACAGGGGTTAACATGGTGACACAAAAACTGAGAGAACAAAGATCAAACAAGAAGGTTGAGTTTGAACAAGTGTCAAATGGATTGAGAGGTCTGAATGTATAGGCTGAAAAGATGCCCTTTTGCTTCAGCGCCCTGGGGGCCATGGCTGACTATAAGCAGCAGCACAAGCCAGATTGTGGCAGGCTGATGACCAATAATATGAAGACCCTAAATAAATGTTTAGATATTTTTAAATGCTTGGCTCTAAAAAGGAATGAGAAGTTGATAAAAGAGAGAAACCCTGAGTCAAGGAAGAGAATTTATTTTGATTGCTTGTTTCATTTTTTTCTTAAACTAGAAAGAATTTGAATATGTTAATATACTAAGAGGAAGAACTAAGAAAAGAAGGAGTTTGAACTCCAGAAAAGGTTAGTGTGGTTTAAAAGAAATGTAATATGGGAGATATTTTAGAAAGTTTGTCTAATACACTGCAGGTCAAAGAATTGCAGGCAAAGACATACAAAATCTCTCTTTCTCTCTCTCTCTCTGACACACACACACACACACACACACACACACACACACACACACACACCTATTAAAGCTTCTTTAGCTGATTGAGAAATACTGACCTTTCCTACCAAGTGATGCTCATGACTGATTTGTCCTCTGGTCCTGGTTCTCAGCACCTGCAAAAATCCTAATAATGTACCCATTTCTACACTAACTCAAAAAGTGCATGTGGAATGTGTGTGATGTAGATGTAGCAGATGCTGAGAGGGGTGCTAAAATTAAAAGGTAAAAAAATCATAACCATGCCATCAACAAGATCAAATCAATTATGGATATGTTCATAGTTTCCGTTTCTTCTAATCCTTCAATAAATGTCAGGATTAAGTTTAATCTAATAATTTGAATAATTATATAGAATTATTTGAGGAGTCACTGCAATCATTTATATGCCCCCAACATATCTCATTTACCCATCCAAATGCCTGGTAAAAGTCCTCTAAATTTGAATAATTTCTGGGATAACGTACTAAATAATAAAACCTATTTATTCATGAGTTTCCATTTATGCTTCTCTCTCTCTCTCTCTCTCTCTCTCTCTCTCTCTCTCTCTCTCTCTCTCTCTCTCTCTCTCTCTCTCTCTCTCATTATTTTTTTGGTGCCCCAAATCATTGGACTAAAATGATGGGATGGGGTATAAATTATCAAGTTAAATATTTGTATTTCCAGCTTCTTAACTTTTTGAAGTCTTTGCTTCAGGAGTGCTGCCATGAGGGCAAAGGGTAGAACTTTCTATCAGTGGTGGCCTCTTTATTCAAATCCTATTTTCACAGCCCCATTGGTCCCAGGTACAATCCATCTTCAGCCAGAAAGATTGCTTTATTACCACATTCATCAATTTGCACTCTGGGCTTGAGTTAGAAGTGACTTGGAAAGACAAAACTGTTACCTTAGTAATTGAATATGAAAGTCTTATTAGGATCCACTTTCACTAATCTGATATGAAAGTCACTAATGCAATACGACTTTAACACTGTATAAGCAACAGTAAATTCTGATATGATATGAATATTAATACAATGCAATGGGATACTGCTAATATGTTAATGTAGTGAGATATTACTAATAAGATATGAGGTTCTTGATTGAAAAAATTAATATTACCTCTCCATAATTCTCTGGAACTGCAGTCACTGTGTTTCAAGAGAGCTCTTGTCTAGATTTTAGTAATAAACCATTTGTGTTTTGAGTTATAGAAAGAAGTCCAGATTATTTTGATGTTTCAAAATAAAAAATTTTGTGAATATGGTAAATAATGTTTGCACCGTTCTTATTCCAATTGTTTGTATCTATTGATTGAGTTATATAAACTATATGAAATGCAAGTTAGATAACTGGTCAGACATCAAATGCACTTACCCATATACTCTGAAAGGAAAAGAAAAAGTAGGAAGACATGGGTTCTGAGTACCTCCATACAACACCAAAGAGATATATGTGTTCTTTATTCAAATATGTCCTTAGCACGGTCTTTCCATTTTCAATCATTTTGTACTCCTTACTAAAGAGATGCAATTCTAGGTTTATATCTGCTGCACAATTCCTACTCCAAAAAAAGATCCAGGGGCAAGTTAGTGAACTTGTCATTCTAAATCAGTATATATGAATGACCTTCAGTTTACTCTAAGTTTTGACAAGTTTTAGTGCTTTAATTCTGTTACTAACAACATATCCCAGAACTCATAATGATAAATGTCAGGGCATCAAGGCTGAATACAGCTTGTATAGATATACAGAATATAATCAGTTCGGTCTTTTGGGATTATGTGAACCTGACCATGGGTCTTACAATTAAAGATCTAGCAAATTAAAATACACATTACCATGACTAATTGTAAACATACAAACAGTGAGTTAAGGGGTTTCTTTATATGATGTCTAATAGCCAAATAATTTATGCAAAATCTTGCCAATCTTGGTCTATTTAATATTTCACAGTTTGGAGCAGCTGGGACCAATCATTCTCATGTCTTAATCAGTTAATTTTGCTAATATACTTGTAACAAAAAAAAGTAAACATAGATTCACAGAAATGGACTCAATGGAAGGCTGAGAGTGAGATGACTAGTACAGAATAGGTATATTTGGAAGTTACTAATGTTATTTAATGAGTAATGCATAATAGGGGAAGGAAGTGAGCTCCAAGCCTAAGGATGCTAATGGGCTAATTAAAAAATTAGGAAACCTGGTTAATAGTGACATTTATCACTGACACAAAGTAAAAGTTAAATTAAATTAATAAAAAAAAGGACTGAGTGGTTAAGAGGATTGAATTGGTTGATTATATTATCCATTATTGCCACTGTGCTATCAATTTCAGAGTGGCTAGAACTGATTAGCAGTTATGGAAAATTCTACCAATCAACTCTTAACATATTATTTTACTGAAACAATTATCAAAAGTAAAATATTAATGTCAGTTGAATCTAGACTACCCAATCTTCTTCAAAAGTTAATCATTTTTTTAATGAAAATATTTTTGAAAATATAGAAAGCTTCCCCAGCAGAAAATGGAACAAATCACTTTCTATCACTCTTAAAATCTGTGGCTAAACAGAATAAGAGATACTGACGTGATGTTAAAATTCTGAAAGTTGTCCCCATTCTAAAGGAATACCAATAAATCAAAATCAAAACCAAACAAAAGCCCTGAAAATTTTCTTATGTATACTTAAATCTGAACAGAAACAAATAGAGAAAGAACCATAATTTATTTACTGTTTTCAGTTTTAGACATTGTAGTGGGTATTTAATATCTTACTATTGTTTGTATCGCATTTCCTTTATTACTAATAAATTTGAGCATATTTTCATGTTTACTAATTTAATATTCTCTTTTTGTTAAAGTACTATTCAAGTCCCTTGCCATTTTTCTATTAGCCGTCCATCTTTTTCTTAAGTTCTTGGAGTTTTATATATATTTATGCTATACAATCTTTTTACAGTTTTATGTGCTTCCAATATCTATTCCCACAGTACAACCTGAATGCCACCATTTAATGATGGCTTTCACAAATATACATTCTTAATGTCATTGTAGTTTTAAAAAGTGAACCTTTTAATATTTGTGTTCTTTAAATCCTTTTTACTTTTCTCTCTACTCCAAGGTTACAAAGATATTCTTCTATATAACCTAAAAGCTTATTTTTTCCTTCAATGTTTAGTATCTTACATACCTGATTATTAGAGGTATTAGTCAAGTTTACATTTTGTTTCTATATAAATACCCACCTGACTCTATACCATTTATTGAAAGAACTTTCCATACTACACTGCTTTGAAGAAACACTCTGGTCATTAAATGAATGTTTATATGTTATGGTATGTACTTTCTAAACCCTCTTTTTGTTCCATTAGACATTTGTTTATTCTTGTATCAAACTTGAATAAGTTTTGGAAAGCTATCTTAATTACTTAAGATTTACAGTTAGCTAAATTTAAGCCCACCCAAATTGCCCTTCATGTTCTGGACTATGTTTGGCCCTTTGAATTTCCATATATATTTTACAATCAGATTCCCATGTTATCTTCAAAATCTATGAAATTTTCATTGTGATTACCTTGAGTGTTAAGACTCATTTGGGAAATATTAAGAATTTCTAGTCTATGAAAAAGGGTGAGCTCTGTACTTACTTACTGTCTCAATAATGTCTCATAGTTTTCTGGGTAGAAATCTTGCATATTTTTGTTAGATTTATTTCTAGCCATTTATTATGACTTAATATTATTAAAACTGGTATGCTTGTTAATTTGACTATCTAACTGTATGTTGCTTGGTGTGTAGAAACACAAATATGTTTTGTATATTAACCTTGCATCCAGCAACTTTGCTAAACTCATTCCTTAATTCTATATGTGAACTGTAGATTTTATCCAAGCTTTTGCTTATATAATAATAGTGCTCAACATCACTAATTATCAGAAAAATGTAAATTAAAACCACGGTGAGATATCACCTCCTGTATAAAGGCTCTTCAAAAAGTTAAAAATACAACTACGTTATGATCCAGCAATCTCATTTCTGGACATATATCCAAAAGAAACGCAATCAGGACATCAAGGAGATACCTGTGTTTCTATATTCATTACAGAATTATTCACAATAGCCAACCTAAGTGCCCATCAACAGGCAAAATGAGACAGACCTCCAAAATCTGTTCTAAAGAAAGGCAGCATCAACAGATGAATGGGTAAAGAATGGGTAAAGAAGATGTGCTACACACACACGAATGGAATATTATTCATCCATGAGAAAGAAGGAAATACTGCTATTTTCTACAATGTGGATTGACCTTGAGGATATTATGCTAAGTGGAATAAGTCAGAAAGAGAAAGACATATACTGTATAATATCACCTACATATGGAATCTTAAAAAAAAAAAAAGTCAAACTCAGAAACAGAGTAGAATGATGGCTAACAGAGACTGGGGAAAACTGGGAGATGTTGGTTAAAGGGTGCAAACTTGCAGTTATAAGATGAATAAGTTTTGGAAAGCTAATATACAACATAGTAATTATAGTTAATACTATATTATGTACTTAAGATTTGTTAAGAGAGTTCTCACCATACACACACACACATACACACACACACACACACACACACACACAAAGGTAATTATGTGATGTGATGGAAGTGTTAACCATGGATATGATGGTAATCATTTTGCAATATATGTGTATCAAATCAACACATTGTATATCTTAAGCCATGCAATAAAGCTGGGGAGGTGGAATAGAATCTTGAAATTGTGTGCATTTGACTCTAAAACTTCCCTTGATCACTGATTTAACCACATCCTGCAAGTACTGATAAATATTTTTTATCATTCAGCTCAAAATGTTTTCTGGTATTCATTTTGAATTACTTGTTGATTTTTTTTACACTTCAATGTATATATCTTAATTTCTAAACATATCTATTTCTTTGATGTTCATTTCCAGCTTAATTTTATTATGACAGAGAACATATTGTGTATGATTTCAGCCCTCTAGATTTTGATTTTTCTATGGATAATTTAATGTATTGGGATTTTACCAGTTCTACCCATGGTAAGCTTTGCATGCCAACTGTTAATGTTTTGATCATGTAGCCTCCCATGAATGTCAAAAGCACTTCTCAAATTCTCTGCTGCTTCTGAAATTGGCAAACATTTTCTCCAGTGGGAAATGGTGGTTCAAATAACTAGATACATTTATTCTTTTGGTTCTTAGTCAACAATACCTTACTACATTGGTATTTAAATATATTATAAAATATATAATCTATACAAATATAGAGATTTGCAGTTGGAAATCTGCTGATGCAAAAGTCTTACTGTAGTTACATGTGTATTTTTTACTATGCAGGGATCAGTCCCCCTAAACTCCATCTTATGCAAGGGTCAATGTTTTTTTAAATAACAAGATAGTTAAGAATAACAATAAATACATAATTTTATTTTTTCCTAAATGTGAGTAATGGTCCATATCGCCTAATCTAATACTTCGGCCCCTTCACAGCCATTGACACTCTTACTGACACATTTCTCATCTCTTTAAACTTATGTGACACTTTCTTAAAAAATTAATAGGCAAGACCAGCCATATCATTAATTTTCCTATCATGTCCATTTTTTATATCATGACATGCACTGAGTATCTAATGTTTGTTTTGGTTTTTATCAATTATATTTTTATATCCAAACTCTCTTATTAGTTTCATTTTTTAATCTCATTTTTTAGAATATTATCCTTCATCTCTGATGAAATTTTGTATCTAGTAATTTATTAACTTTTTCCTTAGCTGCAAGCTATTGGTAGAAGTATGTTGTCATTCTTTCATGAATCAGTCAGCCTTGGTTTTGCCATCATCTTTGTAGTTGAGATACCTTGAACATCTACTTGCTATATTAGGCTGCCTTCTTGGGGAAATAGTTCAGAGGTCCTGCTTTACCTTGTATTCTGTAGTATATCCAGGGAGAGTCAGAAAGCACTTAGCCCACTTACTACTCACAGCACTAGAGCAATAGAAGTGATCAGCAACCAATGTATCTGACTACTCTCACTCTTATCAACTCATCATACTGCACGCTGCTCTGGTCCCTCTCTTGCTCCAAGCTCCACCACACAGGAAATAGCTCACTTCATATGTTCTACATAGATTCTTTCCCCAGGCCCAACCTCTGTTTTTCTCCTTTAAGATATCCCACATGGTTTTCACTCCTCTAAGATTACTATAGCAATTTTAGAATGTTATGGATTTATTTTTCATTTTATTAACATTTTCCACTATTTCTATAAATGCGGCATAAGAAAAAGATTCTGCAGGATAAACATAGCATGTTATCTTGAAATGAAATTACTCCAAACAAGAATGATTTCAAGAGGTGAAAATAATAAGGGTATTTAAGACTGGACCAGAAAGCATAGCCCAAGATAGTCACCACTGTAGAAGACACTAAAAATCAAGGGTCAACAAGTGGAATTAAAGCATCAGGGGAATGAAGAGAAATGCTAAGAGGAAGGGGAGGATATAAAAAGTAGAAAACTTATACTAGCAAGATTTTTTTCTTACCAGAGCCCCTGTCTCATCCCTGCATATAAGAAACACATTAATATGGCAACATGGTAAAGTTCTTGAGATTTTTTTTGTTATTTATTATACCATTTTCATTTCATCTGTGGATGATGCCAGACCTAGAGGATGCTAAAATTGATACAATCTTGTTATACATTAGCAGGAGGATTGATCACACAAAATGAGACAGACCCCTAAAATCTGTTCTAAAGAAAGGCAGCATTTCCTGACCCACATCTTCTCTGCTTGCCATGACTACAGGCTTCCATGAACTCTCATGCATTAAAGTTTCATTGCCCAGGTTAACAATAAAATAGTGAGTTGTGAGTTTTCACTGCATACAAGGCAATAAATTAGGTATTTTCTAGGATAAAAGTGAACAAATTCTAGTCCCTATATTTAAGAAGTCAGAGAAGAAAGGAGGAGGAGGAAGAGGAGGAGGAGGAGGAGGAGGAGGAGGAGGAGGAAGAGGTGACAATACTTGCAGTCTTATTAGAGAGTAAAAAGCAGTTATCCAAATTAAAATATAGAATAAAAGTGGTAATTCTGTTTTAAAAAAAGAGAAAGAGGTTACACTACTGTAGTTTAGAAGACAGGGAGATAATGTTTAAGAAATCAGTTTTAGAAGTTGTGCATTATTAGGAGAAATAAAAGCAAAATAGAAGGAAAGTATTGGATGCATCTGAGCACCACAATTTATTCAAACACATAACTCTTTAAAGAGCACAGTGTGCTAGATTTTAAGGTAGCTCGGGGCCACTTAATGAAGATTTTTGAAAGTCTGGCTGAATATTCCTCTAGTCTCCACTCAGTTTCAAGTCTAGATTTTGGGATCCTTGTAGTGAATCTGTGGAGACAATACTGATCCCATCCCCACAGCTCCATTCTGTTCTTTTCCACCCAAGGCAAGGTGAGTATCAATCAGTTAATTTAGTAATTCTGCTGAAACAATGTCTGGGTTTCTAACTTTTATTCCCTGGGAAAAGGTGAGTGAGAGAATGGAGACAGAAGTTATCTTCTCAATACTTATAATGGGGAGAAGTTCCTAGTGTGTGGGTTGTTCTAAGTTTGACATGATAGATACGACAAAAATGGTTGCCTCTTCAGAAGTAAATTCCAGTGCTGTAGGGTATGCAAGACTTTGGTGGTGAGGTGGCAGAATAGGAGAAATTATTTTTTATTTTTATAAGTCAAAATAAAGCAGATACATAAGTTAAGAAAAAGTGTACAGAAGTAAGCATTAGATTCAAAAGAGAGAATTTAAGGAGGCAAGAGCTCTTGTCTGGCCAACAGTGAACAAATCCTCATGGTCCCAGTAATGGCTGGAACTTTCATCCTTTCCCAGCCACTCCCCACTGACCCTGGCATAATAGGTACTTTGGAAAAATCTCTAAGCACACTCAGGAAACAGTCTCCACCATGGGCACCATCATGTAGCAGATAACACATTCACTCCTACACATCAACCTTCTTTCATGTTTCTGTGAAACTGTTCCAAGCACATGGTCTTTGCACCAAAATTAAATGTGTCTATGACTGACATTGAAACCATAATTGACAGTGTAAAATGACACAAATTTGAAGTGAAACACTTCTCAACTTTGTATTTAAAAGCATTTTTTAAATTAAACATCATATAAGCCTTCTATAATTTTTTAATGACTATAAAATAAAAGGTTTTTGTTTTCAATCAGAATTAGATGGGAAACAGTTATAGTCATAGAGGCTTGAATCTAAAGCAGGAGAAATTTTAGTATCTTCTACTAAGGTTCTAATTCAACTCCCTCAAAAAAAGATGATACAAGTGAGGTCCAGAAAATATTAGGATTTTTGTCAGTGTGTTCATTTGTCTACGTCCAAATTCTGTAAGATAAAATTTCCTTTTGCACAATGGAGGAGGTTAAAGATAAAGAAGGCAAAAATATCAGGCCAAATGAGTATTTCAGCATTTCCAACTGTTATTTCCATGTAGTCTATATATTTATTGTAACTAGTATCATCCTCTAGAGATGTAAAATATATTTCAATAGCACAAAACTTTATGGAAAACTTGCGTATTGCTTAACATAGAAATAAAATGAGATGTTATCAAATGTCAAATATTTATAGTATCTTAAGTAACATGAGAAATGGTAGCAGAAAGAATCTTATACTTAATAGGCAAGTTCAAACTGTGGCCTCTATTCAGAGTAAATTATTATTTCAAACTAAATTAAGAGCTCTATACATTTTATCCTCCCCACAACTATGGGAGGTAGATTAGGTAGAGGGTATTAGTATTTCTAGTTAACAGATGAGGAAACTAGGCTTAAGAGGAGGTAATGTGCTAAGCTATGAATCTAGTATGTGGCAGAGCTGGATTTTGACACCAGACACTTAGATCTTAAAGCCCATATTTTATTTTATTATTTTTTTTTGATGAGACATTTATATAATTTCTAAATTATATAAATAATAATAATCCCCCCAATTATTCTAACACTCACCTGGCACTATACACAACCATTACAATAATATTGACTGTATACCCTGTCCACCCTGTCCAATACTCTAAATCCCCATTACTGTTTTGTAATTACTAATTCATACATCTTTATCCCTTCACCTTTTTCCCTCGGCCACCCAAACCTCCTCCCTTCTGGAAATCAACAGTTTGTTCTCTGTATCACTGAATCTGTTTTCATTTATTTTGTTTCTTTTGTTCTTTAGATTCCACCTATAAATGAAATTATATGGTATTTATCTTTCTCTGTCTGACTTATTTCACTCAGTATAAAACCCTCTAGGTCCATGCTGTCATTACAAATGGTAAGACTTAATTTTTAATGGCTGAGTAGTATTCCATTACATATATGTACCATCTCTTTTTTATCCAATTGTCTATTTTTAGCATTTAGGTTGCTTCCATATCTTGGTTATAAGGTGCACAGATCTTTATGAACTAGTGTTTCAGTTTTCTTTAGAAAAATATCCAAAAGTACAATTGCTGGGACAAAAGGTAGTTCTGTTTTTAATTTTTTGAGAAAATTCCAAACTTTTTTCCATAGTGGCTATACCAATTTATAGTCTGACCAACAGTGTACAAAGGTTCCCTTTTATCCTCATCTTCATCAACATTTGTTTATTGATTTATTGATGATAGTCAATCTGACAGGTGTGAAGTGATACCTCATTGTGGTTTTAATTTGTATTTAATTTCAATTTGTATTTCTCTGATGATTAGTGACCTTCAACATCTTTTCATATGTGTATTGGCCATTCATATGTCCTCTGCAGAGAAATATCTATTCAGATCTTCTACCTATTTTTAAATTGGATTGTTTGTTTTGCTGTTGTGTTGTTGAGTTATATGAGTTCTGTATAAATTTTGGATATTAACCCCTTGTCAGATATATCAAAGGCAAATATCTTTTCCCATTCCACAAACTGTCTTTTCATTTTGTTGATGGTTTCTTTTGCCATGCAAAAACTTCTAGCTTGATATAGTCCCATTTGTTTGTTTTTTTCTTTTGTTTCCCTTGTCCAAAGAGACATCAGGAAAAAAAATTACTAATAGCAATATCAGAGAGCTTATTGCCTACAATAAAAACTCTCAGAAAAGTGAGAATAGAGAGAACATAATAAAAGCCATATATGACAAACCAATAATTAACATTATACTCAATTAGCAAAGGCAAAAAGTGTTTTCCTTACAATCAGGGATAAGAATGTCCACTTTTACCACTTCTATTTAACATAGTATTAGAAGTCCTAGCTACAACAATGAGATAAGAGAAATAAACATCATCCATATTGGAAAGGAAGAAGTAAAATTGTTATTATTTGTAGATGATATGTTTCTATAAAGAGCCTTAAAGATTCCACCAAAAAAAAAAAAACTGTTAGAACTGATCAATGAATTCAGTAATATAGCGGGATACAAAACTAATATTCAGAACTTACTTGCATTTTTTATATACCAATGGCAAATTATCAGAAAGAGAAATTAAGAAAACAATCTCATTTACAATTCCATCAAAAACAATAAAATACCTAGGAATCAAATTAACCAAGGAGGTAAAAGGCCCGTTCTCAAAAATTATAGGTCATTGAAAAAAAAGGAAATTGAAGAAGGTACAAATAAATGAAAACATTATACTATACTCATTGTTAGGAATAATCAACATCATTAAAATCACCATTCTACTCAAAGTAATCTATAGATTCAATTCAATTCCTATCAAAACACCAATGGCATTTTAAGAGAACTAGAACAAATAATATTAAAATTTATATGGAACCATAAAAGATCCCCAATAACCAAAGCAATCTTGAGAAAGAAGAACAAAGTAGAAGATATCATGCTACCTGATACCAAACTATAATACAAAGCTATAATAACCAAAACATCATGGTATTGGCATAAAAACAGACACATATCAATGGAACAGAATAGAGAGCCCAGAAATAAATCCATACCTCTGTGGTCATTAAATCTATGACAAAGGAGGCAAAAATATACAATGGAGTAAAGACAGTCTCTTCAACAAATGATGATGGGAAAACTGGACAGATATATGCAAAAAAAAAATGAAACTGGACCACCGTTTTACACCATATAATAAAACAAAAATAAACTCAAAACAGATTAAGACATATGTGGAAGATGCAAAACCAAAGCCCATATTTTAAACCCAGTACCACATATCCTTCAAATATTAGTTTTAAATACTTCGAGGGAAAATGTTTGAAAAAGGCCATCTGATGCTGAGAACACAGTTCTGAAACTATATAAGATAGAGGAGGAAAGACTGGAGTCTAAAAGAATTTTACTTTCCTTAATAAAATCCCCAATCCGTTGTCTCACCCACCAACCACAGTCATGAAAAAGCTTATTTGTAGAGCAAGATGCCATCAATACAATTTGCCCAGTGCTTACTCTTTGTATTTTCAATCTGTAACAGGTGATTCATGCAAACTAGGGTGGTTCCTACTAAGTAAGTATAATGCTCCAAAACAGAGCTAGTCTGACAGGCACTGCCATGATTGATCCTGAAACAGGCAGAATATGGTTATTATAGATTGAATGTTTGAGTCCTCTAAATTCATTTATTAAAGCACTAACCCCAGTGTGATGGTATTAGGGTCCTTTGTGAGGCAATTAGGTTTAGATGAGGTCATGAGGGTGGAGACCCCATGATGAGATTAGTACCCTTATAAGAAGAGGATGAGACATCAGAGCTTCTTTTCTCTTCTATGTGAGGATAGCAAGAAGGTGGCCATCTACAAGTCAGGAAGATGACCTTCATCAAGAGCCAAATATGCAGTCACCTTGATCTTGGACTTCTCAGGCTCCAAAACTGTGAGAATTAAATGTATGTTGTTTAAGCCACTCAATTTGTGATATTTTATTATAGTAGCCAGGCTCACTAAGACAGCAGTCTACCTTCCAAGAGGTCAAGTGAAATGATCATAGTTGAAGATTTATGGTAAACTGTAAGTTGTTTAAGGTCTCGATTTATCAAATATAAAAAATGTACCACACAAAATTTTATAAAGATTAAATGAGATATAATTCTTGAAAACACCCAACACATTGTCTGCCTGAAGCTGGACTCAAAGATCTTGTTTAACTTCTTATTCTCATATTGTTTTTATTTGTTTGTTTGTTTTTTACATGAAGCTCACATTCCACTTCTTGGATATATGTAAAGGGCAAAGGGACTCACGACCATTGAAATCCAAGGACAATATGGGAAAGAGTGTGAGCATGAGTTGGGCTGGCATCTCCTAGGCACAGCCTTGGAAAATCGTTTGGCAGGAGAAGCTGCAAGTTTTACACTTAGAGAAGCCAAGAAGAAAATAGACATGGAAGTGAAGGAGTCATTGTTACATGTGACCATATGAGAGGAAGATTAAAGCGAGATCACAGGAAATGCAGCAGGCAGTAGTTTGTTAAATATGAAAAGTAACTAATTTTAGTTAGAAACTTTCTTTGGCTGCAATTATGTTCCTCTGAAACTAGTTGTTGATTCAAAGTGAAACGTCTGTAGTGTTAAAATTATTCATGATATGAAAAAAATCACCCAAGTCTCCTGCCTATATAAATATGTATGGAGGGATGTAGGCTGTTTGTATGCACAATAGGATGGCAATGGCTAAAGCTTTTCTCCTAGAGATCTCCCATAACCACCCACTGTTAAGTCATTTTGTAATAACATGATAGATGAAAAAGTACCAGAGCCAAAATACAAACTTGCTCTGCTGGAGATATTGCTTTAGATAGTAAAGTGTATGAAGAGACTGACTTAGAAAAGTTAGTGCCATATATCCCTCAATAAACTCCTTTGTCTTCCAGACAGTGCTCATAACAAATGAGTGTCGGTAGTTGGCAGAGGGTGGGGAGGGGTCTGCAAGTAGGGGTACTGGTCTGCTGAAAAGCAGGTTGGAGAAAACACAAAGGGGCATAACTTCACATATCAATCAGAAGTGCAGTCACATGTAATATTTAACCTTTTTTCCCCCAGAAAGTATGACAAGGACACCAAAAGAGAGAATGTAAGTCAGATACTCTCTCAGCAAAATATATTTCTAAGAAACTATTGAAGACTGAGCATGTGTTATGTGAATGATGAGTCTCCTTTGACTTGTGGTATTCAATGGCTCGCAGAAATGATCAATTGATATAGAAGATCTAGATTGATCCTTGACTTAGGTAAGGAAATCCATGATCCAGCACTTAGCATCATAACTTTGCAGACCTTCATGATATCCATGTTTGTTGGTCACTTACATTCGGAAGACCATTCTTCATGATAGAGAAAACAAAAACAAACTCAATCATTTTTTGAACTTTTCATGGCGGTACATGTAAAAGAATATGAGTTTTCAAAATGGATTAAAGACCTGAATATAAGACCTGAAACTATAAAATGCATAGAAGAAAACATAGGAACTAAACTCATGGACCTTGGACTTAAAAAAGATTTTATGAATTTGACCTCAAAGGCAAGAAGAGTAAAAGCTAAAATAAATGAATGGAACTACATTAAACTAAAAAGCTTCTGCTCAGCAAAAGAAACCATCAACAAGGCAAAGAGACAACCATCTGAATGGGAAAATATATTTGCAAACAATGCCTCTAATAAGGGCCTAATATCCAAAATATATAAAGAACTCATACAAATCAATAACAACAAATAAAACCCCAAATGATCCAATCAAAAAATGGGCAGAGGACCTGAACAGACACTTCTTTCTAGACGACATATAGATGGCCAAAAAATATATGAAAAGATGCTCAACATCACTAGCAATTAGGGAAATGTAAATCAAAACCACCATGAGATAACATCTCACATCTGTTAGAATAGCTATAAACAATGGAACAAGTAATAATAAATGTTGGAGAAGATGTGGAGAAAAAAGAACCCTCATACACTGCTGGTAGGATTGCAAATTGGTACAACCACTATGGAAAACAGAATGGAAGTTCCTCAAAAAATCAAAATTTATCTACCATATGATCTAGCAATCCCTCTACTGGAGATTTACCCCAAAGACTTGACAACCCATATCCAAAAAGATATTTGCACACCGATGTTCATAGCAGCACTATTCACAATGGCCAGGACATGGAAGCAACTGAAGTATCCTATGATAGATGATTAGCTAAAGAAGCAGTGGTATGTATATACAACGGAAATTACTCAGCCATAAGAAGTAAAATACTGCTATTTGAGACAACCTGAATGGACCTCGAGATAACCATGCTAAGCGAAATAAGCCAGACTTAAAAAGTTGGAAATTACATGATATCACTTATATGTGGGATATAAAATAAAAGAAACAAAAGAACAGGACAAACAGAAACTCAGGGACATGGACAATGGACTAGTGGTTACCAGAAGGTAGGGTGTGGGGGAGGAGGGAAGAGGTAAACAGAGTAAGGGGAGTCAAATATAAGAGGGTTAGGGGATAGTGAAGTGGATAAAGAGGATCAAATATATGGTAGCTGAAGGAAACTGGACTCTAGGTGGTAATCATACAACAGAATATATAGATGTCAAATTATAATGTATGCTCAAATATTACATAATTGTATTAACCAATGTTACCCCAATACACTTAAAATAAAAGAATATGAGTTTAAGGTCCAAAATAAAATTTCCCATGTTAACATTAATTAAAAAAAAAATACATACCCACTTACCCACCTTATCCACTTCTGCTTCTCTATTCTCCAAGGTAATCACTATTCTGAAATTAATATATCTCTATGTATCATACAAGATGATATATTTTCCTAATATGTATATTTCCATAAACTATATATAGTGTTGTTTCACTTGGTTTAAAAATCTATGTACATTTTCAACATATTTTACTCAATATTATATATTTTAGATTTATTAATATTGATACAAGTTGATCTAGATCATTCATATATATACTGCTTTGTTATAAGAATAATGTCAGATATTTATCCTTTACCAGAATGATAAGCAAGGTACTTCACCCTCCTTTTGATTTTTCAGTCTTATACAGTGTTGCAGTAAACATGTTTGTATGAATCCCCTTGATCACATGCTCAAAGAAATGTTTCCTAAGGTAAGATATAAGGAACTGAAACATATATATCATAAATTATAGGTGGTTTTGATTTTTCTGCATTATATCTAATCACTTCAAAATGGTGATATCAAATTATACTACCATTTGCAATTCATACTAATTTATATTCTTAATGTTTTCACCAACACAGAGCTATCATATTTATCTACTTTTGTTCATCTAATGGGTAAGAAATTTTAATTTTTTAAAAATTTGAGCACCCCCTTATTACTAGTGAATTGGAATGGTTTCTGTTTTTTCTAATATTTGCAGATAGGTTTTTGTCCCCTCTGAATTGTCTATTAAAATGATTTACTCAGTATTTTTTAAAAAATAAACTTTTTCAAGGGGTTCTGAAAATTTTTATGTGTTCTGGCTACTTATCTATCAATTCACTGGGCAATCAAGTAAGAATATGTTATTATTTTAATGTAGACCAAAATATCAATCTATTCCTTTCCACACTCCCCAGGTTGGAACCATCTTTATATTCCCACATTGCCTCCCTCTAACCTACAGGCACCATTTTTTTTTTAATTCCTGGTCTTTTTTGTTTTTCTAGCAGGCACCAACTTTGCAATGCATGATTTTTAAGTTTTTATTTAAAATATTACCATGCACTGATATTATACAAAGATGTTCTCCTGGGTTTTCTCTTTAAATTTTTAATTTTTTCAATTTTTTTTGTATTGTAATCCATCTGGATGGGATTAAATTTTTTAACAAGGACAGTCAATTTTTACAATCCAATTATTGAATTACCTATCATTTCTCTACTAATTGATATTTCCATACTGATTTGTAATATCTCCTTTTTTACATATCAAGTTCTCATTGTACATGGACTTAAGCTTTGGTACTCTATTGTGAGTCTGAATACAAAATTCTTTTAATATTTATTCCTTGGAAATAAGTCTTTGTTATTAAGCCCCTGTTATTATTTTCTATTTCTTCAAAATAGTCTTGGTTATTCTTGGTCTTTTCCCTTTTCAAATAAATTATATAATCAGCTTGATAGATTCCAATAAAAATGTTTTGGAGTTTTAATGGAAATTGTGTGCTACTTATAGATTAAATTATGAAAGAATTTTCATTTTTGTTGCATTAAAAGTTTCTATTAATGAACCTCAAATAGCTCTCTGGTGACTTTGGTGCTGTTTTATTATCTTCAATAACTTTTCAAAATTGTTTTTGTAAATTTCTTATACATGTCTTATTAGATTTATTTCTGGGTACTTTATAGAATCATTTACAAATTTGTATCTTTTTTTTAGAAATTCAAGTATATAATCATTACTGGTATATGAAAAACCACCATTTTTTCTTTTGTTGATCCTTTTGGTTTCAATAATTGTGCTGAAATCTCCTATTAGTTATAACAAATTGTTTATATATTCTCATAGCTTGAATATTCTATGCCAAAAATTATAACATCTGTCAGTAATAAATATATAGTTTCATCTTCAAACTACTTTTAACTTTTGTTTTATTTATAGTGTTCTTTCTGTACTGGCCAGGTCTTCCATTAAAATGAATAGAAGCATTGAATACTTTCCTCAACTCAAAAACTGCTTGATACAAATCATCTCTAGAGTTACTATTTATTTTCAGTCTAATAACCTATCAATTCCTCAGAGAATTATAGTGAAACTTTTCAACTTTAATTTTGGACTTTTCCATTTTTCCTTATATTTCTGTCAATTTTTTTATTAATATACATTGAAGTTATATTGTTCAGGCTTCTAATACATTCCTTATGACTTCAATATTTTAGAATTACATAATGAGCTTATTAAACTTAATAATTTAAGTTTTTTTTACAAAGTTTTTTGCTTGATATTCTGAAAGTTATACCAGACTTCTTTTATGTAGTATTTACTAATATATGTCTTTTGAATTATTTTACTTCAAAGTTTTTCCTTTCTTATTTATGTTTTACATTTCTTTCCTATAAATAGTATGAAGAACATTCTTCCTTAGGTTGCTGCAGGCAAGTCCTATTTTTATTTTAGAAATTCTCAATTCTTATTCCTTACTTATCCCAGGTTCATCACATTGTCCACTCTTTCTACAGGTCAATTAAAATCTAAGATCTGAGCTGTTTCTGGCCCTTTCTCTTTGCTTTGGGAAAGTGGGTATTTCTCTTTCTTTCTTATTAAGAAAGAAATTGACCAAAAGATGACCAAAGATACTTAGCTATGTATTGAGCTGAGTATCTTTTGGTCGTATTTCATGTCATTTCATTTGACCTACTCGTAGTGGGAGATGTCAGCACTATTTTAGTCTACCATTTTGCTAGAAACTGACCACTCCTGATGCAGTTCCATTGTGAAATCACCACAGCCTCCTAAATTATACTGACCATCTACAGTTAGATGTATTGCCTGAAGTTTAGTCTCTGAGCTAACAAAGTACAATTAAAAGGCTGAGGCTATCTTATGGCACTTTTATATTTTAAGGCTCTTTTCTTGTACATACTCTACTTGATAACTAAGTAGAAAAGTATCTATGATCTGTCCTATTTTTTGAAAGAAAATATGGAAACTTAAAGAGGTAAAGTGACAGGATTCAGAAAAAAAGGCCTAGTGTCATCATTTGGTAGCCACAGATCACAAACGTCATCACTACATACAGCACTGCTACTGTACTATCCTTCATTGCACTGAAGATTAAGCCAAGAGTCTGTCTACTCTACCAACACTGGAGTCCATGGTGCAATGCAGGGTTGGCCTAGGAAGTAGAAAACATCTCAGTCCTATGGAATACACATCCAACTTAGAAGAAATGTCTTTTGCACTTTGCATTTATGGTGTAGCTAAAGCTTAATATTTATTAAACTGAAGTGATTTTATTTTATCTTCAGCTATTTGGGAGATTGCCAAAGAAAATGTAGTTATACAGAATATAAGAATTAAAAAAAATTTAACCATTTTTAGCCCATTAAAACCCAATAGTGCATCACATTCTAATCATTAACCAGTATTAGAAAATTTATACTATAAAAAATAAATATATTTATCATTGGTAACATGCTTTTAACTTCTTTAAGATTTTAGTTTGAATTATTTCACATTACCATACTAATATCCTTGTTTAATAGGGAAGGAAGCAGTCACTAAGTCATTCCACACATTTAATTGACTACTCACTCTGTTCAGGTTCCTGAGCTAAATACTGAGGGGTATATAAAAAATGAATAAAGCATGATTTCTGCCTTCTAGACTCAAAATCCATCAACGTAAGTTATATTATAGATGTAATATATGTAAACATATTATCACTTGAGTTTCTAGTTATAAATTTGCTTTAGGACAGATAAAGAAAAAATATCATAAAAGTTCATGAAAAGAAAATGGAATGCTATACAGGTGGAAATGAGAAGGTTTCATGAGAGTTTATATTAAACTATTGTTCTTTTTCCTTAAGTAATGAGTAAATTGGTGATGCCCTGATATTAAATAAGTTACCCAAGGATACAGAGGATGTTAATGATAGTTGGTTCAAAATCTAAGGTCTTCTGACTCCTAGTACAGTACATCTATTAAAATTCTTGTTAATATACTAGAAAAAAATGTAATAAATATTAAAATAATTTCTCAGGAAACATGTACATTTCATTTAAAATGATATGGCTTAGCCATTATATATTTGATTTCTCAGCATGGGTGAAAGAATCACTGTCAAATGTCTTTGACTACAAAACATGAATCTAATTCCCACATACAAATCATTAAAATCACACTCTAATTGCTTCAGCTTAATGAGCAGTATCCATCTTAGGTGCAATGTGAAGGTGATGAGGTACTTGGCCTCACTGGCAGGAATGTAACTGAGACTCTGTGGTGTCTTGGAGCTACAAGCACCAACTCTGGAGATCGGATCAAGCATCTCTTCCCAACTCTGCATTCAACTGTATCATACTAAAATCAGTCATGGTGGAAATATTTACACCACAGAAATCAGCAAAAGCTGCAAATCAGAGATTTTTTTGTTTATTTCAGTGTTCTTAGAACTGCTTGCTAAGCATTTACCAGCATATGACTTGACTTTCTATCCCTTCAATAAAAGAAAAGATCAAATCAAGTCACTTTTTAAGATCAGTAGGATAATAGTTTGAAGACCTATTTTCTCAGTCCTATGCTAATGTGTATAGACTAAATCACTGGCATAATCAAAAGCAGCAAATACCATCAGAGGTTTTCTCATACCCAGCCAGGGCAAAATGTAATTAGTAAAAAATGCTAGGCAAGAGCATTGTGTGACCAGAACTATTCAATCAGAAAGTGCTGATTGAACATATATAAGCACAATCAAAGCCTTTATTTAAATAGGGGTTACAGTCCTAATAAAACACAAAGGGAAGTAGGGGCATAGGCCTCCTCGACAGGTAATGAAAGAAAAAATTAAACTCATCCAATTACATCTGGGGAAAAATCCATTACCTATAACAGAGAGAAGACTGCCCCAGGAAAATTCAGATGCAAAACTAATAATGAAGGCACACTGTCCTTTCAACAGATTCTAAATGAGCTCTAATTTTCTTATATCCACCAATCCCAAACTATATAAATTTCAACTAAGCAGAAAAAAGTGACATGCTAGCACAATTGTTATTCCAAACAGGCCCAGCTGCTTGCTCACCTTAATTAGACCTAATCCCAAAAGGGAGCCAATCTTTCTTTATTTTCTTCTATGAGCTCACCTGATTTCCCTCAACTTTTCTTTTCTAATAGATTTCACTGTAACCTTTCAGCAACTGTCGTTTTAGATACTCTCCCCGGAATCACAATCTCTCTGGTGCCTTTGCCAAATAGAACTTGAGCCATGAGGCACAGAGAAGGGAAAAAAGCGGGGTGCTGATCTGAAAGACAGGGTGTCTATAAGGAAAAGTTGTGACTTAGTCATCTTCCACTGACTACTATGTGTGCGTATATGTATCTGTACGAATATTGGATTCTAAAATGACAGAGTATGGAGGGGCACTGAGATCATCTTGCCCTGCCCTCAATTGAATGACTTTTGAAATGGCTTTAAAATAAAATAATGAAAAATAAATCTTAAAGGCTCAACCTTATCAGAGAGCAGAGGTGCTTACACATTTCAAAAGTAGTTAACCCTTCAAAAGTGCATCCTATGTGGCAATCCTGCTGCTGTCAGTGGCATCCAGTTTTGTTGGCCATTAAACTCCATAAGAACATGTCTCCCCAAACTGCTTTAATCTCTAATGTCATCATTACAAACAGAAAGTGTTCCTTAAATATCTGTAAGAATGATTTGGCTTCAGTTATAGAAATAAAGCCACACTGGATAATTGATCTGGAAGAGATGTGGCATACTGTCAAAGAGAAATTTATTCAAGGTCCCTAGGCTATAAATCAACTCAAATACTTATTGAAAAACAGGGTGGAGCAGATGATATGTTTGAGGCTTTAAGCTCTATGTGAAGTACAAAGAGAGCCCTTTGCTTAAAACAATGGAAATTTTGAGAAAAAAAGGTGGGATTGAATTTATACATATAAAATAAAATACAAATTAGATAATGTGTTGTCCATTGGTTAGTATGTGGAGAGAAGCACCAATGTAAAGAAATTCAGGGAAAGATGTGGTGGACAGCAAAGACCACAAAATTCTTCATAGAGAAGATAAAGTTTAATCAAAATTTTGAAGGTTCAGTAATATTTGGAAAATATTTAAAAAGATAATCAGGCAAGATTCCATAAGGTAACTAACCTGATAAAACCTGAAAGTATTTGTTGGCATTGTGTATTCTAGAGTACAAAAACCTAAAAAGGTTTTTCTGACCACCAGTCTGCACTGATCTCTCAACTAAAAGCTGATAGTACTTATTGCTCATCTAATTTATATTCCTATATTACCATTCAAATCTTGAATCTTTATTCAACATTTCTTGCATATATATCATGTCTTCCCAAATAGCAGCAAACTCCTGAGGGCAAGAGCAGCATATAATACTCTTTATGTTCCTCACAAATGCATTATGCATTGCCCATAACCCCCAATGCATTGAATAAATATAAATATAAATATAAGCTGCATTGATTAAAGGATGGACGAAAGCAGATAAAAGAAAGAAAAGGCGAGAAAATGAAGAGATGGGATCGGAAGGAAGAAAGGAGTGCGCTAGTCCAGTGAATGACATGAAACTGAAAAGTATAGTTCCAAAGGAAGAAAGGTTGCTTTCTTCTCCCTCCACAAGAGCTTTCACCTGCCCTCATCAAACCATTTGGCAATAACCTTATCTTTCACCCGAATTACCATGAGTTCAGTTGCAGAGTACCTATTCTGGAATAGCAATGTGATAAATTAGATAAAGAAGTACACATTACATTGAAAATGTAAACTTTAAAAATAAATTTGGCAGTGGGAACCACCTCCCTTTTCTTCTCCCTCCCCGACACTTAGTACTTCACTGGAGATCCCCCTATCTTTGCTTCTCTTTTTGCTGAATTTGAGGAAGGTCTTTATTAAGGAAAACAAAGAAGTTCAGTCAATGTCAGAAGCCTCCTGGATAGCTACTTTTACAAAAGCAGAGTCACATTTAGGCAAACATCTCTATTCAGGTCCCATTAATAAGATCCTCAACAACACAACCAAGTGCACTTCATGTTCATGTCTTTTTATTTATCCTTCTCCTAGTGTCTCTGAGTGTGCAATAATAACATGCCATCAGTGTCACCTCTACAAAGGCAGAACTTCAGTTTGGGCAAGTGTAACTATTCCCAGAGTAAGATGCCAGACAGGCATTCGCTCAAATTAGCTTAAAAAAAAAAAAAGTTGTCACATCTGTGTATGTGGGATGCCTTTGGAGTGTAGAAAGAAAGCAGAGAAATGTATTCTTTCAAAAATCTGCCACTGCAAATTCCTGCTTCCCATTCTCATATTTTTGCTTTTTTAGAAAAAAGAGAAGAAAGGCAGAGTGTGTTTATATGGGGATCAGGAGAGGAGCTGAAAGAAAGGAGGGGGTGAATCAGGCAGAAAGAAAAGACAGGTATATTTTTCTAAGATTCATTAGAAAAAATATCCTGCTATCTGGCAATGCAAAATGAGAGACCTCCTTCCTTCTCTCTCATCTTCTCCATACAGGTTTCGGAAGGAAGATGCAACACTCTCAGGAGGAGCCGCCCACTGGGAAGAAAGGGAAGTAGGAGCAACAGTTGGACCATCATACATATTTATGACATTTACAACTGAGAACTTCCTGATTTTAAACTAGGAAATGAACATCCTGGATACACACAGCTCCACTGTGTTCAGGATTATTAAAAAGACATAGTAACCTACTGATAATTCATTTCTTATGTGATCAAGAAAAAGAAGGTAGTGTAAAACCGAGGAAGAAAAAGACTCATTTGTCATGACTAATCAAGCCACCTCCCCAGTAACCCCATGCCTACACATCAACAGATATGTAAATAGCTGGTCCTGTATTAGGTGCAATGATGGAAGAATAGTCCTTACACTTGAAATACATGTAAACTAGTTAAAGAAGACCAAATGCACACAAGGAACAATAGGTGTGCATAACAAGTACAGCATATACAAAATTATCAAACCTAGATGTATAATAATCATCTTCCAAAGACGATTTATCACATTCCCCTTTCCCAAAAACTAATATTTAAAAACAATAAAAATAAAACATTCTTAGATTTCTCACGAGTCTGATAGGCCTGTCTTGTGTGATTTACAAAACAGTCTTATCTAAAATCTGCAGACTCACTCACTCAATAATCATTGAATGAGCACCATTTAATGCTCAAGGTTCTGAAACAAATCTTCACTGTCCCTAGCACTAAGAGGAGTGCTTTGAGCATCCTATTTCCTCAACAAGTATTTACTAATTGAATAGAACAGCTACAGAGGATATATATATATATATATATATATATATATATATATATATATAGTTAACCACTTTTTAACAAGGTAATCATCTAAAATGCTCCTTAAAATGTGTTACCTTTCCTTTTTTTGAGGGGGGGAGTTTTAATTACACTTAACATTAGAAAAGAATAAATTCAAACTTTTCTCTGAGTTTTTCTTTAATATGACAAATTTTAAATAAAGAGTAAACAGTGTCTAGAACATAGACTTCTCCAAACATGCATTGTGAATCCACATCTACAGCTATATTTATTCTTTTGAATAACTTAGATATTATTGTTGGGACAAAATTTAGCTTCTTCTCTAAATCTTGCATTTATGAATATGGAAAATTCCAAGATTATGAGACTGTTTCTCAAAGAGAAAGATTGATAATCGATCATTAAAAACCTGTGTCAGGCTAGTTAATGAACAAGTTAAAACCAAAACACTTTGCCTGACTCATTTTTCCTTCAAGGTATGAAACTATCCATGGCAGACTGTTATTTTATAAATAATTAAATAAATCTTTACAGTAAACATCATAATTAAAATTTACATTATTTTCTAAATATCAAAAGTCACAAAAGATGGGGAATTATAGGCCAAAGACATGTTGGATTTTCCCATAAAAATGAGAACTTGCGAGAATGTATCATGGATATCCATTACAAGTAGCAACTTGTTTATCTGATGCTGGATACCAGATTCCTTTATTTCCATTTTGGGATGCTCCTTTCATGAGAAAGGCAGGGCATTAACATAGCTGCTCTATCCAGACAACTATTAGATACCTATACAGGACTGTATTTTTTATTTCTTCCAATACATGCAAGTCATTAAAAGTCTAACCTGCAGTAATGTAAATAGATTTTAAAATTATGGAACAATAAAACCATAGTAGGACCACATGTTCTGGTTTGAGATCCCTAAAACCAGATTGGAGTTATTTTCTTTCTTTATAAAATCTCAAAGATAGACATATTTTTTATACTGCATGTTCTGGAGATAATATACATTTTTCTAGAGAATAGAAACTATACAGCAAGAAAGAGAAATACAAAGATGAGGACAGAAATGAAGAGATACAAGTACATTTACCTCCTCCTCTACACCAAGATGCCAGGAGGAAAATAGGGTCATTTTCTTGTTTTCTACTTACAGAAAAAATATGAGAGCAATATCCAGTGGGCAAAATATTCAAATGATTCAAGAAAAAGTGAATAAAGCTCTACATTGCTTTTCTATTTCATTTACGTTGCATTTTTGGAGTTTTTATTCTTTTTATCTTTGTTTTAGTTATTAAGAGTTTTTATTGTTGTTTTTCATTGTTTTGTGTTTTTTTTTTGTTTTTCAGATGTAACATTCCACAGAACTTGGTCTTAAATTCCACAAGATAAGCAATGTTATAAAGTTTACAAATGCTGAGAGAACAATTTAATTAAAATGTGAAAAAATTAAGAAATCACCTGATAAACGATCTATAAAATAAAGACTTAATGTGTATTAGATCAACTTTTTTCAACCAAATGTTCTTTTATTCATGAAAAATGTAGTTTTTAGTAAGTAAGCAAACTGAATACAGGAAGAAAAAAACAGTTTTTGTGACTGCCTGTCTTTCAAGAAGGAAACTGCAGGTTTTGATTTCTATAAATTTCTAAACCTCAGTATTAGATGTAGCAGAAGCCAAGACAGCAATATGTCCAATGTACCCAAGATGAAACACATTAGAAATCCATAAAACCGGCACAGTGTCAATTTTGTTTAAATTATCGCCCTTCAGCATCCAGAGTATCAGCTGTACTTAGTAGCACAAAATAGGGTAAGATCTTTATTTCTCTGTGACTCAATGCAACTTTTATTTTGTGCTATGTTCTCACATATCAAGTAAATTGAGTTGGCCATAGGGAGAAATTTCTGAGAATCAAAAAGAAATGTATGTTTTCTAATCATTACTGGAGAACAGAAAGAAGCATTATGAAGTGAAGAGCCCTGCCTCATCTGAGACTTCATAAAATCAGGGTTTTAATTCTAGTTCTCTAATACACTAGGTGCTAGGCTGGCCTGGAGCAAATCTCATTCCTTGGATACATAAGGATCCTTATTTAAAAAAAATAAAATTGGGAGGTAAATTGCTTACTGCAAAGGAACATTCAGTTCTAATCATCTATGATATAAACTCCTGTTAACTGGGGGTAAGGGAAGAAACTCTTCCGGGAAAGATATTTTTTTCTTTTTTCTACTCTCTTCATATGAAAATAATTCCTAAAAAAACTAACACTCTATATTATCTTTACATTATTTATGATATTTTGCTGTGATTCCCCCCCACTGTAAAATACACACGTTTTGGGAATTGCCCTTTAATCTCATTTCATCATTTTTAGTTTGATGTATTAACAATTACAGCACATACTTATGCAACTAATTAAATAAAAGTAAACTTGCACAAAGTTTCATTATTGTTATAATTAATTTGTAACAGAGTAATACAGCCATATCTATTATTTTGTTGACAAATTAAGTTAAAATATTTATTTTTATTGCATTCTTTACAGATAATTTCTCACCTCTAAAAAAAATAATCCCATGTTTCTTTTGGCTTTCTTCACAGAGAAAGATTTTAATTCAGTGCATTTAGGACCTTCATTGTTTCTGTTGTGATTAAATATTTAATTGAAAAAGAATAATTTATAGTGCCTGACTGCATTTTCCAAGATCAATTATGTCAAATTAATGCTGGAAAAAAACTAGACTCCTCGAAGACTAGGACACTGGATTCAAAGAGTGCTGAGAAAAACATTTGGGTTGGGGGAGTGTTATACTTAAGAGGTGGATCAGGGGAGTCAGGACGAGAATGACAGTCACTGGGATAAGTACTGCCTGGAGTACATCAGCTAATGAAGTCAGGTAAGCATCTCCATCTTCCCTTGCTGAAGTCCAGAGCCACAATCTCAGTCCAATTTCCCACCCGCCGTCATGAACATTTAAGTGTTATGTCATCAGGAAATCTGGAAAAATGTGTGAGTGACCAAGGGGGCTCCGTGGAGGCAGTGCGCATAAAGACATGACCATAAAATCTGAAATTCTGGCTCTCTCTCGATATAGCCTCCTTGTATGATTTTGGGAAATGGAATGATTTAGATAGAGCTAAACAGAAACATAGATTTAGCATATGGCCTTGTTTTGTTTTCAAATCAGGATATGATAAGTGCTCAATAAATATTTGATAAATGAATTAATAAAGTTCAAGTTCTTGTTTCTTGCTTCAAATGTGGAAAAAATGCAACTTCTTTTTTTTATTCATTATACTGTCACAGGCATCTCTAAGACTCAGTTACGATCCATGGGAACAGAACCAGAGGATAAAGTTCAATAAGGGAAAACCTGATGTTCTTCAAAATCAGTCCCCAAAACTCAGTCTATTATACCTGATTGAAACTGAACCTGAGTTATAGAAATCACCGGACCTAAGGAAATCCTTAGATGAATCCTTTGGCATAAGGAGAACATCTTTCTACAAATGGGAATTACAAATTCAAACCATCTTATAGATGAAGTATAATTATTTTTACTTTCAAATTCTGTTTGTCCATGCTGGCATTAAAAAAAAAGAAAGTGTAAAGTAAAGTTGCACTTGTATAGGTTCTTGTGCTAACAAAATTTCGAAAGCAGTATTTGCCACTCCTCAAAAAAAAAAAAAGGAAAAAGGAATAATACTATCATTCAATATTTACTAAAAAAAAAAAACCCACAAATTATATATACAACTTTACTATGCACTCTGTTTAATGGAGAATTACAAAAACTGAAATTAAAAAGACATGGATTCTTTTCATAGAAGCCAAATCTAATAATGAAATGTGAGATGCAAGGCTTAGAACACAAACATAAAGGTTAATAAAATTGTAAGCAATATCAACATCAAGTACTGATTACATCACAAGACCATATATAATTAATAAATATGGATCATAGGAAGATGAGATCACTAAGGGCTGAATTGATCAGAACAAATTCCTACGAGGAGATAATCAACCAGTCTTGAAGGATATGTAGAATTTTAGTAAGTAGCTATCTGTTACAGAAAGCCATCTCTGGAAAAGGGAACAAGATAAACACAGAGGTATGAAAATGTAGACATACTCAGCGGATGGTAACGAGATGAACTGAGTGTTCATTTATGAATGTTTAATTTATTCTGAAGGTAGACAGGAGAATGTTGGAAGAAGAAAGTAAAACTTCTTACCACATCCCCTTGATTTTCCACTCCTCATTATTTAGGTTCCATACCAGTAGAATGAACTCCATTGACTGACCATGCAACATCCATGACACCTTACCCTATACCAACTGAACGACCAATAATGTTGGATCACTCCCACAGCCTATAAGTTCAGAAAAAGCTAACCACAATTCTATCCCTCTTATCAGTCATGGGCTATGTCATCCCAGGTTGGGCCAGTCAGTGTATGGTATTTCCATGCACGGTGATCCTGAGAGAAGATAGCTGACCAAAGTTATAACAATTAGATTGAGAGAGTTTACTCCAAAATTTAAGGATAGCATTTCCTTTAAACTTTCAGTTTGATACAAAGAACACTGTCCTAGTCCTTGATTGGTGCTATTTAAAATAATAAAAATAAACACAATGAAAGCAAATTTCAGCCCAAAATGTGTATGCATGCAAAATGAAGCAGAAGTGAAGGTATCAAAGAAAAGAAAAATATGAACCCTATTTGACCTTGTCTTTCAATCACACAAGCTTATTATATGCCACCTTAATTTTCATGCTGTTTTGATTTGAGATTTTGTTACTTGCGGACTAAAGCATTCCATCTACAAAGACCAAAATTTCTTCATGAATTTTACTGGAACTACCACCTTCAGCAGTAAATTGGGTTATATAAAAAGCTGCTTATCCCTGTGGTTCAATCAAAATGGCAGAAGAATGAGCAACGCTTTTCCAGAGCAACTCTGCTAAGAAGCTATGAAAAACAACAAATTCAATATACCAGCAAATAAATTAAAAACAGACAAATTTTCATTGCACCCTATGATAACTAAATCTTAATCAAAAACACCCTGGTTGACATGACTGACAAAGTGCCATTTCTCTTCTTACAAACCTATTCAGTAGTATAAGCTCCAGGCAGTTGAGCTGGGTACTAACGTTAGGTCCTATTTTTTGGATCACTAGGGTAACAAAGACCCTCTCCTAAATTTGCTCCAAGTGGAAGAAATCTCCTGAACTGATTAGGTTAATAAATACCACATTTAAACAGAGCTTTGGATTAAGTTATACATTCAACTGGTGACACAGTTCACCTGCCCATTCAACTGATGTATAGTCAGTATACTCATCAGTTCTGTAAAACCCTGGCAGCTTTCAACAGTGAAGGTCTGTTTCCTGCTCAAGTTCCATACCAGCAGCAGACCTCTTGCATGAAATCCTGCTTGGTAATGAGGGCTACTTTCCAGGATCAAGAAAGTCAGTGAAATCCCACATGTCCTTTCAGAGCTTCTGTTTAGATGTGGAATATGTCATATCTGTTGATATTTTATTGGCTAAAGCAAGATTTATGGGCAATTTCAGTATTAAAAGTGTAGTGAAAGTACTGCAAGAAGGAATGTATAATTTTCTTGCTTGAAGGCAAAAGAAAGAGGAAACAATACTACAGTCATCTGTAAGCAGTCATTAACTGTTTTCATTACCACGAGCTTTTGACACGTCAGTCAACATGTTAGGGTTGGGAGTAAGACAATGTCAAAGACTTGCCTCCTTGCCTTAAGGGGCTCAACATTACCACTAAGATTATGCAAATATCTACAGAAAAAATAATAGAATTGATTTTAATGAGTTATTGAATTTTAGCCACCAATGTTGTGGGTCTACAAGTTAATTACTGAATTATTTGTTTAAAAGTATACAAATTATCATTACTGAAAAATTTAAGTTAGACGTACTGATTGCTATTAAGAAATAAAGGGATAAGACAATACAATAAAACAACAAAAAAGTCCTTGGGTTCTCTTCCAAGTCAAGTTTCTCTTATTAATTATTGAAGACTAATAGCTCAACAAGTGATTGACAGGTATGACAAACCTTAGCAAGATAAAACTTTTAAAAATATATGTTTTTTAAAACATGGCAGTTAACCTTAAGTAACCTTGGGAATGTACGGTTTACTCCAAGATTAAAAATAAACCAATAGATCTTGAGATTATCACGCTAAGCTAAATAAATTAGACAGAAGTTGCGAACTATATGATTTCACTCAGGTGTGAGATATAAAACTGAAAGCAACAAACGTATATGACAAACAAGCAGAGACTCATGGACACAGACAACAGTTTAGAGGTTACCAGAGGAAAAGGAGGAGGGAGGTAGATAGGGGTGGAAGGGGTCAAAAAACGGTGACAGAAGGAGATTTAACTTTGGGTAGTAAACATACAATACAATACACGTGACGTATTATTGACTTTTATACCTGAAACATATAGGATTTTATTAACCAATGTCACTCCAATAAATTTAATACAAAATAAAATAAACTGAAATATACAGACTGTAAAAAGTTCCAACCACTGTGTTCCTCTTCCACAGAAGGTATTCTAGTTTATGTTCTGAAGTTGAGTTAAACTGAATTAGTGGTATCAGTGACATATACAGAAATTATCTGAGACTTATGAGATGGTTTAACAGTACTGGTTGATAACTTAATCCAGTCCATCAAGGGTCAGTGCATTCAAATCAATCACATGGAGTCTCATGCACATAGTAATCATAAAAGCAGACCAGCTCTTGGGCTATACTTTTAATCTATTGTATTGACTCTCTGCATGTAGATAGAGAACATAATTTTTCTCCAGTATCAACTCCTGACTGTCCCTGCTTTCCCTGCCAAATCTGCCGACTGAAAACCCACCATCTGCTAGCCCAGCTTTGCCTAATCCCCAGACTATTTAGAAGAACTCGGTCTATTATTCACAAGTATATGAAGTACATAAAGATTCTTCCCCATTAGTGAGGAAGAGGGTAATATCTGCTATTTCCACTTCTGAGTTTTGAAGAGTCTGGGGTACACTCATTGCTATGGCTACACATTTCGCCTTCTCAGGAGCTTCTAACTAAGATTCTATTACCCACACTAGCAATCTGCTACTGTCAGAGCCTGGCCCTGAAGTCCAGACAGCATGTCTTGGACCTTGAAATAACCTGTGTTAATTCTCTGAATGTCTTCTCTTGGGCTTAAAACTTGATTTTACTGTACTTCCCTGCAACAGGGAAACAAGTTTTGCTTTTGTTTGTTTGTTTGTTTGTTTGTTTTTCTAATACTGAAAACTGCCCTGAAATTCTGGGCCTGAGCTTTCCACTGTTGCCTAACACTTGTACCCTTGGTTTTTGACACTGGACCAGAATATCTACCATTTCTTATCATCCCTCATTTAAGCCTGAGCCCTCCTTGATTCCTTAGGTTAGATTAGGTCTCTGTCTAAATCAGTTCTCTTATTCCCTTCCCCATTTTACCCCAATGACCATGTATTACTTACTTTAAAATCAAAAGCTCCAAGAATGTCTTAGGCTAGAACTGTGCAGGCACTGACACTACTATCATACAAACAATTCCACAACTGAAGGAAAGCATCAAAAATTACTGGAAGGAAAGCATCAAAAATTCTAATTCATCTTTGAAATATACCTAGAAGTGGGAATGCACAGTGACAAAGGAGGCATGTATTTAAGCTTTGGTAGATATTACACATCTTCCAAAGTGTTTGATCAATTGACATGCACACTAGCAATGTGAAGGATTTCCCCTTGCTTCACATCCTTGCCACCCCTTGGCATTGCCAGTCTTTTTAGTTTTAGCCCTTTGATGAATGTGGCTTGAAAATCGATTTCTCTGATGATTTATTTCACATACTATTTGGATTTTTAATTTTTTTCTTGGTCAAATGCTTATTCATATCTTTTGTCTATTTTTAATCAGGTTGTTTGTCTTTTTCTCATTAAATTGAAGACTTCTCTATATATTTTAAATGTGAGTACTTTATTGGATGTTTATATTATCAGGATCTCCTCCCAGTCTGTGGCTGGCAGAATTTAAACTTCTGCAACGTGGCTAAAGCTAAAAAAACAAAAAAAAACAAACAAAAAAAAAAGTCTTTCTGAATAATACAACAGAAGCAATATACTAAGATTAATTCTGGCAATGCAAAATATTTTATTTTATATTTGTTATGATCATGAGGCTAGACAGAGAAAACTTTAGTTCTCATTCTTCTTCTGTCTGACATACCTTCATGGCTTTATAGGAAAAAAATTCTTCTAAAAAGGAATGCCTGACAATTAGGGCTGAAGTCCATGGGAGAAAAGAGGGAAACCAAGAGAGGAGTCTGAAAACCCCCCATCTCCTCTTGATAAGTAAAGTATGAATTGAGAAGGACCCCTTGATGAGAAGTACCCTGAGAGGCTCTGGTTGCATGACCAGTGGGCAACGAGAGGATTCGGAAGGAGACTCAGCCCACCCTTTTTAAGCTTATCAGAGTAAGAGGCAAATTCATCTAAATAAAGCAAGAGGTTCCTCTGCTGATTTCTCACCTAAAGAAGTTGTGGAGAAAAATAATAACTAGACTCTGATAAAGACCATGTTTTTCATGGTCTTCTGAACTTTTGTGAGGCTGATTAGTTAATAAAAAGGCTATTTAAAAATATATACTATATTGTTTCTGCAACCTATTGCCTCCCACTCATCTGGACATATGGGTTACACACAAAATAACATCAGGACTACTTATTTACATGCTTTGAAGGATATTAAATTCTGCAAAGTATTAAAGATATACCTACTATACATAGTGGTAAAAAAATCTAAAACTCGATTATCTGCTCCCCAGGAGCTATAATTTGGGGACCATATGTGCATGTCTATTGTGCCTATAATGTTTTCATATATAGAATGCTCATGCTCATCATATTCTTTAGTGTGGCATTCTTCATATGCCAGCCTCTAATTCTTCTTTAAAATATAATACAAAAAAGAAGTGGGCAAATTTAGGACAGGAGTAATGAATGCTCTTTGAGTTTGTGATTTTTAGAAAGGCAAGGGCCCTGGCTGGAGATCAAACACAGAACAACAATATGACCAGATAAAGAGGCTTTGTCAGAAGAGCACATTAAGAGACACTGTTGTCTCTAAACTCTCACACACAAACCAAACAACAAGAACAACTACAACAAGTAGGGCAGGCATGCCATCAACTTGGACTTGCTTTGAACATCAGATTGTGAAGTGTGTTTCGAGTTGAAAAGACTCCAGCTTGGCCATTAAAGTTTTCCTTCCATCAGGTGAGTCATCCATCCTGCTGACGTAGGACCCAGCATTTTCACACACTCGCATGAAATTCAAGTGGATAAGGAGGGAAAGAAAAGCAAATAACACAACTTGTTTATCGGATTCAACTTGAACCATCTGTTGTTAATGATTAGATCTTCAGCTTCCAATTTTCGTTTGAATGTTATTGCTCATTTCTAGCAGGGCACTGAGCCGCTGCTTTCTTCTGCGTTTGGATTCCAAGTAAAATACAGTTTAGATTGAAAGCCTGTTGGAGGAAGAAATCACACTTTAATGATTTCTGACAGATTCTCCTTTTGCCCTGAAGGAAAACTCAAGGGCCCAGGTCAAGAAGGAGGCAAATCTTAGCTCAACGTGGCATTAGGATAATGGGTGCACACCAGGGGATCAGTTTGCCCACCAGTAAATGAATATTGTAATTTCTGACTTCCCAGTTGCTGAGGCTAGATAAGAATTAACTGCTGTTTTCCATTCATTTAGATGAAAAACTCAACTTCGGTGCAAAGTTTTCGAAACAATTCAGGTTTTCTCTGTGGAATTCAGGTTGTTGGGATAAATGTTCCTTTCCTGAAAGGTTTTATGTATCGATAATTGTGGTTTGTGGGAGTATCTCAAATCATCACTTTTCATAGATTCTGTTCATCATTTGAAATTGACTGTATTGATTGCAGTTAATTATAATTGTATTTGTCATGCTGCATCGTCTTTTTATAGAGGACAAGTGAAATTACATGATCCAAAATCCTAAAAATAAGTGAATGTGTATATATGTGATACTGTGTGCATATCTGACATAAACTCCCCCAAGAAATGTACCCCTCTCTTCATATATGCTTATATAGTCATATATGTACACATATATATTTAATATTAAAATAACATTCTAAATTTGCCACATTATCTATTTGCCTCTTCCTTATGTGTACATGTGTACACATACACACACACACACACTAATATGAGTTAAATTCAGAATGCCCCCAAAAAACACTAGTTACTTGTTTGAATATTTTGATAACGTTAACGGATTTTCAAAATAATTAGCCAAAATCCCAGAGAAGGGAATGCTAAAGGAATTTGGCCCCACCAAATCAGTATTACAAGATATGCTAAAAGGACTTATTTAAGAAAAAGAAAAAAAGGATCAAAAACAAAAATAATACAATGGCAATAACTACATATTAATCAATGATTATTTAAATTTAAGTGGATTCAATATCTCAACAAAAAGACATAAAGTGGCTGAATGGATAAGAAAATGAGACCCATACATATGGTACCTACAGGATACCCACTTCAGATAGACACACAGGGACTGAAAGTAATGGGATGGAAAAAGACATTTTATGCAAACAAAAACAAAAAAGCTAGGGTAGTGATACTTTTTTCAGACAAAATAGACTTTAAAACAAAGGCTATAACAAGAGACAAAGAAACCCAGTACTCCCACTTCTGGGTATTTATCTGAAGTAACCCAAAACACTAATTCAAAAAGACATGCATCCCTATGGTCATTGCAGCATTATTTAAAATAGCCAAGATATGAAAGCAACCAAAGTGCCAATCAGCAGGCATATGGGTAAATATGTGGTATATATATACAATGGAATATTACTAAGCCATAAAAAGTGCCATTTGCAACAACATAAATAGACTTAGAGGATATTATGCTAAGTGAAAGAAGTCAGAAAGATAAATACCATATGATTATATGCAAAACCTAAAAACAAAATAAACAAACAACTAAAACAGAAACAAATTCATAGATACAGAGAAAATTTTTGATAGTTGCCAGATGGAAAAGGGGTTAGGAGATGGGTGAAAAAGAGAAAGGTATTAAGATGTACAAATTGCCAGTTATAAAAACAGTCATGGGGATATAAAGTACCACACAGGGAATATAGTCAATAATATTATAATATCTATGTATTGGTATCATGTGGGTACTAGACTTATTGGGGTGATCACTTCATAAGTTATATAAATGTCTAATCACTATGTTGTATACTTGAAACTAATATAATATTATATGTTAACTGTAATTGAAAAATTAAACATTACTTTAAAAAATTAAGTCAAAAGCAGTTCCCGTTTTGGAACTAGGTCCCTTAATCAAATCAAGCAAACTAGTTACAGTAAAGAGCATGTTTGAATGAAGAATTTAGAGGTAAAATGCTTCAGTAGATAACCTCTAATTTTCAACAGCAAACTGTAAGTTTCCATCATTTTAATTCTTCTATAATTCAGGTTTTATAATTTTGGTTGGGAGTATTTGTGAAGTTTGCAAGGAAAGAAGTTGTAAAACACTGAGACACTGACTTTTCAGTTTTTGTTGATTCACTGAGCAGACAATATAAATGAATCTAAAAAATAAAAAGTAAACACAAAATGCCAACATTAAACAATAGTGACAATGTTATGAGATGGCTAGAATTTCTAGCCCAATGGCAGATATGTGCAGTAACTACCACAAATATTTATGTTGCCAATCAGACTGAACTGGGAAATAAAGGAGTACTTCTTAAGATGAGAAGGGAGCTAGGCCTTGAAAATTAAATGGAATGGGCCAGGGCAGAAGGTAAGCCTGCCCTGCCTCTTAGTTATGGAAACTCACTCCACTGCAATTCTGAGATGGACTTTGTCACCTACATAGCACTGGGCTGCTGACTCGGGCTGGTATCCACAAGCTTCTTCAGTAAGCCTAAGCTCCCACTTTCCTCAAATACCCTTTGATAACTTCTTCAATCTCTTCAATCTTTTATCCTCTTTCCTCTGTTCTTACTCTACATGCATTATATTGTATCTCTGATCAATTCAGGTTTCTTTGTTCCTTTTGTTAAATTCAGACTTTATATCAAAATATTCTGTCTTAGAGTAAAACATAAGGAATAAGACATTATTTATTTAGTTGTATATAATCCATATAATCTATTATTATGCATTAAAAATTCTAACAGAATAGAATTATGAGAATGGCCTAAGGAATTTTAATGAAAAGTCACAAACATCACAGAGTTCTACTATCACAAAATAACCATTAAAAAAAAATGAATCAATGGATAATTTGTCCACATGTTACTAAATAGAAGAATTAACAAAAGCTTTTTTATATATTCTAGTTTATGAGTTAAGAGCATCCTGGGATGACGTATTACTTAGTTTATTCATTGAAAGATAACCAAATTAAGGTTGATTAAGAAAAGAAAAAAAAGAGTTAATCATAAATGCACAGATTATGCTATGAGGTAAAAGGACAAACACAGAGCTAAATCCCAGGAATCCACTGGGCCTAAGGCCTGAGATTTCAACACTACTCTCTGGCCCTGTCTCATATCTGCTCCGCTATAATTAGCCTTCATCTAGATCTGTCATCCCCAACCCTTTTAGCACCAGGGACCAGTGCTCCTGTGATAATCTACTGCCTGATGATCTGAGGTGGAGCTAGGCAGTGATGCTAGCACTGGGGAGTGACTGCAAATACAGATGACACTTAGCTCACTAGCCCATTACTTACCTCCTGCTGAGCAGTCTAGTTCCTAACAAGCCATGGACCTGCACTGGTCCACGGCCAGGAGTTGGGGAATGCTGCTCTACACTATCTGGTTTGTTGACTAGTCTACCTAATAGAAAAAAGGCTGGTAATAGCTGTATAGTTTTATCTCCTCTGTTTAAAATAGAGTAACATGGAGATAGAAATTGCATAGGCCAATTTCAAATTCTCTCGGGCAAGAATGGTTACTATAGCTTTAGCCAGATGTTCACTCCTGTACCAGTTAAACACATCTATGTGAATGATGTCACATGTTACAAAAAGAGCCACCAGGAGTCCTTCTGCTGGAACCATTTGGATTGGGGTTGAAAGAAGAAGTCCCAAGTAAAGAAAGTCTGTGAAAACAAATCTTCTTTTATAAACTTAACTTATACAATGTTAACAAAATACAAACCCTTCCCCACTACATTAGCTGTTTGCCTACCACACCCCTGTTGTGTTCTGGCAAAACAAAACAACGATTGGGAACCTCATCAAGCCATAGTGTGAGGAGTAAATTAAAATCTCCATACTTTGCCTAAGAAAGAGGCACAGGCATAACTCCAATGTCTTCCTATAAATAGAATCTGCAACTGATTGCATTCTAGAATAGTGATTCTCAGCATGAGTCCCAGGACAGGCAGCATCAGCATCTCTTGCATAATCTAACATGCAAATTCTCAGACCCTAACCTCAAGGTACTCAATGAAAATCTCTGGGGCTGGGCCCAGCAATATCTACTTTAACAAGCACTCTAAGAGATTCTGATGTATGCTAAACTCTTAGCCATACTCTTCTAGAACCTAGGATCTAAAATACTGTTGTTTTTCACTACTTGATCCTAAAGTGCGAGTAAACAAAATAAATGTGAATATTATCAAGAAAAGAATAGGATTCAATGGATGTCCTGAACTTGTTGAAAGAGGGTAACTTTTGTCACAGGGCTTGCACAAATGTATGTACTCTTTACTGATTTTAAAAAATTCTTCAAATAATTCTAAATTTCATCATTCCTCTCTGCAAACATATGGCTCTACCGTACACTAGCAGCTCAGTGGCTGAAGCTAAAGAGATCAAATATTGGTGCCTGATCCTCAAGAAGCTCTTGGTTTGGTGTTATGAGAAATGCTGGAGAAAGGGGAGAACAGATCTTGATAATAATTAAATTACAATATAATGCCAGAAATAATAGAAATGCCTATAATGAAGAAGAAGGGAAGAAGAGACTGGCTGATCCTATTGAGAAGTTCTTCCCAGAAGAGTTGGCATCTGAATAGCAGAGAGCAGTGAGGAGAGGTCAAACTGACATCACGGGGAGAGCTTCATTCCAGGAAGCAGGAACAAGGTAAGCAGAGAAATATAATTTTTAATATGGTATTTGAGAGCTAGGGCAAATAATGTTTCTAAGGAAGTGGCTGCTTTCACTGGCTCAAATGACAATGGTCTTGCCCATCCCCCTCAGGAGAAAATGCTAAACATACTTTTTGCTTTTCTCATGGACAAAATGTCCAGCTGTCCACACTCCTATCCTGATCATACTTCCTAAAGTAATTTACTCAACACTACCCTTATCAGAGATCATTTGTGCCACTATAGATGGAGAGACTATTCTTGGCCCGGGGGTCTTTAGAACTCTGTGGAACAGTGAGTAAATGAGTGCTTCTGCTTAAAATAAGCTCAGTAACTTCTGTTTCCTTGGGCAAATCAAGACTTAAGAGAGAATAGTCAAGTGCTGAACTTTGTTTTCTGTATTTCTAGAAATGCTTTTTCAAGGACCCACTACAGGCAGTATTGCAAATGGAGTCTCAAAGTGGAGGTAGACTCAAAACATCCTTACGCTCATGTTATGGAGTAAGATGAGTGAATAACAGATAAGCACGAAGGTGACTACCTGGACCAAAACCACAGGCTGGCAGAACATATGGGGTCTTCTTCGAGTAGCTGAGTTTTAAATTTTATCTTTGGCCTGATACCAAATTGAAACCTTAGGGAAAGATAACAGAATATTTCATAAATTAGATTCCCTCAAACTACCAAAGCAGATGAGGAAGAAATAACATGCAAAAGGCCTGCAGTATCAATAAGAATTGATAGAAAAATAAATAAGTAAAGAAAAAATACTGCTCCCTCTTTTATACACACACACATGCACACGTGTACGCATGCATACACCCAATATATACTTGAAAAATATAGTTGAAAATAAAAGCGAGTTAACCTAAAAAAAAGGAACTTGCTTCATAAAAAATGTCTTGACTCATGTTTCTCTATTAAAATATTCATTAATAGCAACTATAATCAATTAATTTATTGCTTTGCATATATAGTCACCTGATCACCCATATAGATCAATTTTAATCGTGAATTTCACAATCCTCCTCCTCTTAAGTGTTAAAAAAGAAATTACAGGCCCAAAATGGTATCACCTGTGCTAAGCCTCACGGACAACAAACCAAGACTTAACACCTAACCTAACTGTAGGAACATGACCTTTAACCAGTCAATCTGGCATTTCCTTTGCAGTACTAGTGAAGTAACCCACCTGGAAGATTCCCTTTCATCCCCCAAAGGAAGGTGACCTTGCATAAAATAATCCTGTCTTTTGCTTATGATTTGTTTGTCCCACCTGCTCTCTACCTCTAAAAATCTTTCCTTTCCTGCAGCTCTTCGGAGCTCCCTTCTCTCTGCTAGATGGGATGCTGCCCAAACCATACACTGTTGAATAAACCCAATTAGATCTTCATATTTACTCAGATGGGTTTTTTAAAAAATAAGATATTATGGCCCCCTTGGTATCAACATGTATGTATTCACAGTGCTTTTCTCCACTCATTTCCATTTCCAGCTAAAGACTGGGTGACAAGAAGAGGGAAGTGAGATCTGTAGGAGGAACCTGAGGAGGAGAAACCATTCTGCCTTTCTCCTGACCTTGGAGAAAAAAATCTGGTCTTTCAGCAAAACTCAGGTTGCTTCCCCTCCCTTCCTGTGCCCCATGACCACCGGAAAAGGTCAATGCAGTTTACTTATCTTCTGAGATTTAAGGTCGGCTGGTGAGATTCAAAATATTTATGCTTCAAGCAAGAGAACTTTTTCATTGTTTGCCAATCTATGTCAGATTTAATCTAGATCTGTAAACACGAGTGCATTTACGATTCTGATGCTATTTCCTTAAATTTACCCTACAGAGGAAGCCTTTTGTTGTTGTTTTCTAGCTTTCCTTTTTTTTTTCATTTTTGTAATCTAAAAGCAAAAAAATCCCTGAACCAATTGGTCAATTGATTAACAAATTAACTGCTAAATAATGGATTGGGCCCCGTTGACATGGTGACAGGGTGCCCAGAATAAAATATGTCTCTACAGTACTTCTTTGAACACACGCCTAACAAAGCAACACTTGCTTTTCCTAACCAGTTTACACAAATGCCTAGAAACCAAATAGAAAAACATGGGCTGATAATATTTTATCATTCATACAAGCTGAACAGAAATGGGCATTACACTGAGAAATGAACAAAACTTATTTTCTTTCGAATTAAATTTTAATGTAGCAGAACTTAACATGATCCTCTGAACATAAATAAATGCAGGAAGACAACAAAAATATTTTCCACTCTTAATTATATCATTTATACTGAACATAGTGTAAAAGTACATAAGAAATAATATTAGTAAGTAGACAAGAAAAACTAAAGTAAAAGGGATTGGAGGAGAAAGTGGGGGATGAAGAACCTTATAATGAAGTTTATGTTATGTAAGAATTATCTTCCACAATGTTTCCACTCTTGGTTTTTACTTAAAGGTTTTTAGTCTGGAATAATGATGATATGAATAATCATCAGAAGCCAAGGCTGTAGCTTAGAAACCTGGTCAGAAAGGATGTCATATGGAAAAAAGTAGGAGCTGTATATTAAAAATAGGACATTTAGGACTGCTCTTTACTGATAATATTCACACAACTTCTGCAAAGAACATCACGGCAGAGAACAGGGCTCTCTCCCCAACCTCCATTCTCCATTCATTTGAGGTTGTTAAAACTGATGGTTTTGAGGGATGCTTGTGGATTCAGTTTGGAAGCAATTTTCAAATTTCCAGCATTAAGGATTTCCTCAGACTGCATTTTCAAGCAGTGTTCACACAATACAAAATTCAGTTGAGTGCTGGAGACCAGATTGTGAAGCAGTTGATTGGCTTGGATAACTAGAAATAACCTTAAAACATATTCCCCCCTTTATTAAGTTTGATCCATTTTTATTCAGTTAGGGTTACTGACTAATATACATACAGGTCTGTGCTGTGTGTCTGTGAGGTGGGAGTGAGGGTTAGAAGGGGCCCATGGAGAATGGGAATTACATCACCCATTGGATTACATGGATATATTCAAAGATAAAATAAATAGACATAAAATAATGGGGGGGGGGGGAAACCCAGCCAGAATATTACAGACATTTACTGAAAATGTTAAAGTGACTTTTAATATAAAGATATTATGAATACATTTATGCCAATATATTTTAAAATTTAGATGATATGTGGAAACAAATGTAGAAAAATACAACTCACCCAAATGGACATAAGAAGTACTTCAGGAAAACACAAAACCCCAATGGCTTCATTACTTACTTCTACCAAACACACAATAAAGAAATGATGTCCGACTTCTTAACAAGATTCAAAAAGCACTACCCTAAAGAAAAACATAGATAAATTTGACCAAAAGGCATTATTAAAAGATTAAAAATGCAAGCTACTGCATGAAAGATGATGATTGAAGATCTTAATTTTAGAATTTGTTTTTAAAAAATCCAGAATATATCCTGTAAATCAATAAGAACAACACTAACACTCTAAAAGAAAGGTAGCTAGGGATTTAAATGTGTATTTCAGAAAAGAGAATATAGAGATAGAAAAAAAAGTGCTCAACCTCATTAATGCCAGGGAAATCAAAATGAGATACTCCTATGATCTTACATAATATCTAAAATTAAAAATAAAGACAATATAAAATATTAGAAAGGATCTGGATCTGTTGCATCTGAAACTCTCCTACAGTGCTAGTGAGAGTATAAATTAGCACAACTCCTTTCTCAAATTGTTTGGTATCAACCATTCAAATTGTAACTATACATCACCTACAACGTGGCAACTCCACTACTATGTATAAACCCAGAAATCAGTGCATCTTTGCACCAAAACACATGTAAAAAAAAATGTTCAGATCAGCATTTTCCCAGTAGTTGAAAGGAGAAATAAATCTAAATATCTTTTAATGGCAGAATGGGCAAATACCTTGTGATAAAATCACATGATGGAATAACAGGCAACATGGAAAATAAATGAACGTTCAACAACATGGATGAACCACACAATATAATGCTGGAGCAGAGATACCTGACACAAAATAGTGCAAGTTGTAAGATATGACACATGTAAAATATAAACATACCAAACTTAACTATAGGTGTTTACTGATCTACGCTTATATGATCAAATCAAAGTAATGCAACATTAGGCCAGCAATTACACTGGAAAAGAAAAAGTGACTGAGAGGGCTATGGGGACTTTTGGGGTCTGAGTACTATTCTAGTTCTTGACTTGATCTCTGTGGTGGTTACACAGGTGTTAAATCTATTATACTGTGATGAAACTATTCATGGTTTTTGAATGATTTTCTGTGTGTGTACTATAATTCACACACACACATAAGATTTAAAGAAAAAAATTAAGAGCTCTATATGGTGAAAAGCTCTGTGAACGCTGAATTCTTCCTATATAATACAGTGATAATAAAGACTATACCCAAGGTTTCCAGGAAGTGTGAATGAGATAAATTACCTGACATATAGTAAATACCCAATGCTATAAAAGTAATTATTTTATAAAAGAATTATTCATTTGGTGAAAGTAAAAGGAAAAAAGAGGTGAGTTAAGATATCTGCTAAAAGATGGATAAGATATAGACTCTCTTTGTTCAATTTTAAAACCTAGTTAATTCAGTCAAGCACATGACAGGATGAACATCTATCAGGAGTGTGTGAATGAGTATTCCTGTTTTGCGAAGAAATTTACCCAAAAGATCAAGATATTTCACAAAGAAAGCAATGCTCACATGGAACGTGAAAAGTTATCTGCATACCAGCTCTAACACAACAGCCTGAAAGAAGAAAGTTTTGGTCCAAAATCTTGATTACTTAGCAAGTGGGGCAGGAAAAAATAAAATAAAAAAATGTGTAGAGTTATCCAAGTATCCTTGTCTTCTCTTTATTTTATACCTCACATCCAATCTATCAGAAAATCTTTTGCTTTTACCTGTAAATTATACCCAAGATCTATCCAATCTCCTTATTTCTACCCCTCCTCAATAACAATATTTTAATGATTTCTCTAATTGCTTTCTGTATGTTTTCTCTTTGACCTCAACAGATTATTCTTCACACAACAGACAGGTAACCCTTCAAAAACAAAACTCAGAACTGGTGCATTTTCCGCTCTAAACTGCCCAAAAAAACAATATCTAAAGTCCTTACAGAGGGCGACCAGGGCCTAGGTGATCCCTCCCACAGCCCTTACCCCCATCCCGCTCCTTTCTCTAGCACAGCCTGGGCCTCTTGCTCTTCCTCAAGACAAGCATACACTCTCCCCTGGAGGCCTTCTCACTTACTGCTTTCTCTCTCTGGTATTTTCTTCCCCAGATATCTGCATCACTCCTTCCCTCACTTTCTTAGGCCCCTGCTCAGATTTCTCCTTACCAGAGATGGCTACCCTGTCCCTTATATGAAGTACCCACATCACCTTTGTCAAACTCTACCCGTCTTTATCCAACACACTCTCACCCTCTGCATTTATTTGCTCACCTGTTCATTGTTTGCCTCTAAGACAGGGAACTTTTTCTCTGTTGTCCTCTGCATCATTGTGTAAATGCCTAAAATTGTATCTGGAATGTGGTGTGTGTCCCCAAAATGTACTGAACAGATAAATGTGAAGTGGATTTCAAACTCTACAAAAGGGTGCTATTAACAATTTATTTGAAAACCCATCTTATCCCTCAATTCATACTCTCCTACATTCTTATACCAGCTGGATAATTCCAGATTTGTTTATTTCAACTCAAGTCACACTATTTCTACTCTTTACACACACACACACACACACACACACACACACACACACACACACACACACACACACACACACACACACCTGTCTTTAGCTAATCATGATGCAGATTTCCACTCAAAAGCAATAAATACCTAGGTAAGGTCTCAAAATGTTAATAGCTATTCAAGCAGATATTGCTGTCTCAAGGAGTGACCACTTAATGAATCACCACTGCCAAAGGGGTCAATAAGGCCAGTCCCAGATGTGTCATGTTATTTCAACTCACCTGCAAATGAGTACATTAATATTAACTGGCAGATTGCACACCTTCATATTTATGTAAAACTGATTTGGGGAAACTGCACAACTGGGAGGTGTTAGTAAAGTTTCCACAGTCTGCCATCCTGCAAATCAGGCCATTTTGGGGTCATTACTTACATAATATTAAAGAATCTTATGTTCAACTCTTCTCTCCCTGCTAAAAATATGTTTTTATGAAGAAAGCAATACTAATATTGTGATCCAGGAAACTGAGTTGATAAGCAACTCCCAAGCTTAATTCAAAATTGTTTCAGTAGATAGAAGGGATGTTTCTACGAGATAATTGTTCCAGTCACACCAACCTATATGTTTCTTAAACTGCTTTTTCTGGAATTTGAAGATACTTTATTTCTTGATTAGAATGGTTACTCTGGTGAAGTCTTAGCACGTTTGTTCAAGAAATATTATAAAAACCATGTTGACAATTTCATAATTTAGAATATGAAGCATCCTCTGACCCCACATCCTGATTCTCACCCATGAAGCTCCCCTTACTTTTGCCAAAAACGACTTGCTCCTTTCCTTTCCAAACAGAAGCATTTCAAAACTCATCACAACAGCAGGCTCAGAGGAGTTTCTCTTCAAATTAGTCTGTGTTTGTGTGTTTTTGCCTTTTTGTCATCCTGTTTTCTTTCTTCTTTCGGCTCTTCTCCCCTTTTTAATTAATCTTTTCTTCCTTACATTCACTTCCTTTACTCCCACTCTTCTTCCTCCTTCCCTCCCCAATGTTTTTCACTAAGACAATAAAGAAATATATAGTGAAATGTATATTTAAAATAACAATATACTAATAAAAAATCAGTCTCAAAGAAAAAAGACAAACATGAAGCCAAACGTATCTATATAATTGAGTTGCCAAGACTGAGGTCAAATTTGACTTTGATATCTTGAAACTAAGGTAAATAGGAAGAAAATTTCAAAATTACTCATAATCTTATTTTTTAAAATATTTTTTAAATATTGCTATATGTTTTTCAAGGATATAATGTTTAACTATGTGTTGTGGGTAGAGTAATAACTAAAGCTATACATAATATCTTATAACCAAGTCCTAAATTAAAAAAAAAAAATCCTTGTGGCTTTATAGAACCAAGTGATGGATAATGTTGATGACAACAAATTTTTTGAGAAATGAGTAATGTTAATCATCTTTACCTTTAGGGCTTTAACTCTCTTCTGGGAAGCTCCCAAGAACTCCATGGGGAGATGTTTTTAAACAGGTTTCAGTGCTCTAATCAAGACCCAACTGAATCACAATGAGAAGGTCATGCTTAAGCCACTTCAAATATATTTGGAGACTTTTTAAAGACCTAGTTTCCAATAGGATAATTATAAAAAGGTCCTTCTCTCCGGATACCTTAGAGTTTGAACATACAACAGATCCTTTGCATTAATCTTAAGGTATGGTGATGTTCTGTATTTGCTTATTAAAGGCTTTGGTCTCCAATTTGTGTGTGTGGTGGGGAAGCATCCCTTTCACTAAGACAACTCAAAGTGCAAGACCCCATTATATGTCTGTTGAAGCCTCAGTGGCAGCTCTCTTAATGTGTCAATAATGGTTTGCATGGAGAATGCAGCAGACATAATCCCTGACCCAATCTCAGTCATTAAACCAAGTGTGCTCTGAGAGTCATCTAATCCTCACCCAAATCCCTTATTTCACAGTTGAGAAAACTTGAGTTCTAAATTTGTCATGATATGCCGAAAGACAAAAGATCCGATAAATAGCAGAGCCAGAACAAAGTCCTGAGAGATCTAGATTCTTAGCACAGTGTCCTTGTCACTGCTCCACACAGTCCCGTGAGCACCTGAGCACCCTTCCTGTACGCAGCATCTTTCTCTCTGTTTCAACAGGAGCCCTGCTGTCACTGGAGGTGCAGTATTAGTTGCCTTCTACGACCAAATTCCTTTTGTGTCTTTTAATCTCCTGCTTTTTGAACACCCTGTGAGAAAATATGTGTTTGTTCTCCTCATTTTGCATTTGTTTCTCTACTTCCTTCAACTCTGCCAGTGTGATTCCTGCTGCTATCTGTGAGGGGCTTTCTTCTTCCCAACATTTAAAATATCTTTGTATAACTCATGAGAACCATGAAAAATTTCTCTATTGAAATTCAAAACCCAACCAGGCTGACCTCATTTCAAAATAAGACCAAATCTCAAGCCACAGAGTTTTTACTCAAACCATTATTTTACATATTTTTATATTTTATATAAAAATATTTTTCCTGTGGACATTTTGTAGCTGCATTAGGGATTTTAGAGTGCTAATGAGAAGGGGCCATAATAATGTCCTACATTTGCATATCACTTCAGAGCTTCCAAAACGCTTCTGCAAGTCATTTTTCCTAATACTTCTGGTGCTGGGTATTGGGTGAATGTTAAGACCTCTCCCTCCCCATTTGGCAGTTGAATCTTTCAAGAGAGATGACAAGATCTCTAGACTGTTAAATAAGCACATATACTTAAGAATACACAAATTTACACACACTCACAGTAAGCACTACTTACTACGAAATTAGATAACTAGTATAACATTATGAAGCTTGGGCTATCTTTTATTCACCCAGTTTTCTATGGCTCTCAGTTTACCTGAGAAATTCATCACGTAGTACTTTAGTGTTAAGTCCTGGGAGGAGAAAAGGTTTTTTGTTTGTTTATTCTCACAACAACAACAACAAAATAACATTAACAATTAAGTGTACATATTAAAATATCCATATGCTGACTAAAGATAGCATCACATGTAGACATGAATGAGGTATTTTTGTGATAAGGTCAAACTGGTTAAAAAGATAATATCACTTTCATAAAATAAATTTATGTGATATTATGTGATATTGTTAATCAATGCATTTTGGGGGTTTAAATTATTCCTCCATCTCTTTAAAACCACTGCCTCTGTCTCTATGTATGCTGCAATAATTATATCTTTATATTGCTCTTAAAGGGTATCAGAAGCAAGGACAAACAGAAAAAAAAGCTGTAAAAATGGCATGATGATGCCCTTTTAAATTATGTAAACCTTGTTTTATGTAATAGCGTCACTGAACAAATAATCAGTTGGTCTAGAAAGATTAGTGGCTGTAATTATTTATTAATTTTAATGTTTGTTATTAAGCCTTCCTTTTGCTATTTGTGGCCATTATATGATGAAAGATCAATACAAAGAAGATGAGAAAGTGTGGAGGTGATAGTTAATTATCAGAAAGGAGAAAAGTAGGCAGATGCTTTGCTTCCTGCTGATAATCCCACTCTTCATCTCACAAATGTTTCTCCAGTTAACATTTTCCTTGGCTTGAAACAATAAAGAAAGATAAACAGCTGTCCAATTCTCTTCTCTATAGGTAGAGCATCTTTCTTATCACTAGAACGGGTTTTATGAGGAGGTTTGTCTGTCCTATTTCCTGTTGCGTCCAAAGCATACAGTGGCATCTAGCATGTAATAGGCACTTTACATATTTTCTGAATAAATAATAAATGAAGAAGAAGCACATAAAGAAGCATCTTATCCCATCTAGAAGACTTGAAATTCACATTAGCATTTTAAATGCCCTGAGAAGGCTTGCAGTAAAGGAGCCTGCTTAGTTTGTCTAAATTTAATATTCCCAAATTAATTTTTCCATTATTCATTGGCTGCACTTCAGGAAATATGTTGGAAAATATTTTTGAGACTATTTTTCCAAATGTGGTATGATATTATTATTTTGATTTCCTAAAGAAATGCCTTGTATCAGTTGTGAAATAGGAAAAGTTACAGTCCAAATTGGAAATATTTAGGATACCACTAGTCATCTGGTTGCTGATTCTACAAAACTAGATTCCATTCAAATATTTTAGATACTGCCTTCACTACTTATACGGTTTCTTCCCTCTACTGAACCTAGAAACAATGAAATGGGACAGCCTGGATGGTAGGAAAGCAGGGCAGGTTTTCAAAGTTTGATAATGTCTTTATGCACATGCACATGCACACACTCAAAGACAAAGAAGAAATTCATTTATCTTTTCTTATCATTATTTGAAATACCCTGCTTCAATCATAAAGTCAAAGTGCCTATTCTCATCATTGTTTGTTCATATAGCTGTTTTATCAGTCACAATATCCATTTATTACCAGGTGTCTTTCCTCAAAAATAAATACCTTATCAAACCTTATTTCCTATAACTCCTAATACTGGTTATCAGTTGTAATTTTTCTTTATATGTTTTTATTCTATGCTCCACAATTAATATGCATTGCTTTAAACCATTAAAAACCAAATTAATATTTTATCTATCTTTACCTATATAATAAATTAGAATTGTGGATTTAGGGTCACCCACATACATTATATGGCATAAGAGAGGGCAGAATTACCCCAATCCTAAAAAGAGAGATGCTACAAAACTCTTTCCTAGTTCTTTACATCCATCCTCCTGAATTACCCTGCCTCAAATCCTTAACACTGATATAAAGAGAAACCAGTACATTTGCTAATTGGTTACTACTTTGGCAAACAAATTGGACAAGATGTTTCAAGTTCTAGAGGGAAAAAGGGTTGTGAAGAACTTTAAAAGCTATTTTTTATTATATAAAAATGTTATTTTTTAAAAGATTAAACTTATTTTAAAAAGTCATAATAGGCCTTTTTGGCAGTGTTTGGAGTCTAGATGAGGTTCCAAGATCACAAATTTATAGTGTTCTCAATCTGTCTCAATGTATGATTGTTTCTTTCATCCATAACATCAGCTGCCTCTGGATTAAAGAAGAGAGATGAGCCATGCATCATGAGCAAAGTCCAAAGACACAGACTTTAAGAAAAATAAAAATAATGTTTCCATTTTAATGATCTGCTCTTAAACAATAAACTTCAAAAAGGTCTATTCCATTAAACAACCAAACCAGCAAACCAATCACACTATCACTGTGGTCTTGATGAGTCACTCAAATTTTCAGGGCCTCAGTTTCCTCCTTTATGACATGGGAATAACAGTGCCAACTTCATATGATTTTTATAAACATTAAATAAAAAATCTATGTAAAGATCTTAATGTAGTATCTGTCACATACTAAGCATTTATTATTATCCATTTTAGAAAAAAATTTTATTTACATGCCACTGGTCATTTTATTTCTCAGTGATACTCAGAAGAGTATCAAGCTAGTAAAACACTAACACCAAGAGATGAAAGTGCCAGTCTAAATAATCAGTCAGAACCATGTTAAAAATATTTATTTCATTGTAGTAAAAATAAAAAATTTAAATATCTGATTTAATAGTTTGTGACATTTGTTTCCCTGGTGGGTACAGTTCAGTCAGTCTTTTAAGTTTCCCCTTCATATTTCCCTCTAACTCTATAGTGATAACACTTTGACTGTCCCTTACTTTACCTAATAAACCCATCTGCCTAATAAATCCCAGTTATTTCTCAGAGTACATATATGTGTTTCTTGTGCTCTCTAACATGTATTTTGATTTATCTCTGGGGATCTCACTGGAACTCCTCACTGTATAGATCCTTGCTGTGGATAGTCCAATGTGACATAATATCACGAGACCTCACCTTAAATCTACTCCACAGGCCCTTGTTGCCGGAATTTCCTTGCCCAGTGGTCAGCTCTTTTAGGTCATATACTGGCAAGATAGCTCAAACATGGCTACCTTCCATTCTACTTCAGTAAAGGGGACTAGAGGCTGTTCAGTGAGGTCCCTTCTCTCCATTCTATTTTTTTTTTTCATGTTTAAACAGTCACAGGAGACCCAGCTCACACAAATGTCCAATGAGATAAAAAGAATGGCAATTCTCCTCTTCCTCCTATGTGCCATTGTAAACAAGTACCACTGAGCCCTTGGGTGTAACATTTAGTTTTTGTGGGGCGGTGCATGCCTTCCCCATATCTTTTGACTTCAGGTAGACACAGGGAAATATTATACTCCCTTCCTTACATCCTTGATAATCCCCTTGCCCTCTCTCTCTCTCATAGGCTGAGGGCAAAAAAGGAGGAAGTATGATGGGGGTAGCTGACATTGTTTCTACTGCTAAATAAGACCTAGAAAAGTTTCCAACCTCATAATTGGTAAATGAGGATACTAACAGTCCTCTTGAAGCCACTTGCCAGTGCCAGAACAATAGAAAAAAGTCCACTCAACATCCTGATGGTCACTAAGTAAACAAGCAAATACAATATCCTCTATACCAATACCAATAGATAGACAAATATAAGTATAGCTATGTGTGTGTGTGTGTGTATTTCCTTTTATTACAGAGAAGAGTTCTCCTCTGAACACTTATAACTACTGAGCTCTCCTTATAACTTTCAAAATGTGAAAAGCTAATGAAATCAAAGCCATACGTTAGTAGTTAGCATTTATATAACACTTGCATTTGCAAAGCGCTTTAGAATAATTTAATCCTTAATCCCCATAACAGCCCTGGGAGGGAGGCCCACTTACCAACCCCTTCATAAATGAGGAAGCAAAGACCTGGGAGGTTGCATGACACGTCATGCATCTGATTGGTGGCAGCCACTGATTAAAGCACAAGGGTCTTGACTTGTAAGAATGTTGTTCATCCTTTGGGCCCTAAAGAATGAGATTTCTTAATAAACCTGTGAGTCATGGAGAAGAGGCACAGACTAACTATGATTTTACTAGGCTGTTTCCAGTGCATCTCATTGATAGCTTAAATCATTTTAGTTCTGCTGAATCCTTTTCAGCAATAAAATAAAAAGTGTATTAAGTGCTAAATTCTGCCTATAACTGGTATTTCCTCTTGACTGCAAGTTTATGGAAGTTGTCAGCTTCAGAGACCAACTTATATAAAGGCAATCCAGCCTGCGTGTGTAGACAAACTGACATAGTCAGAAATGATGAGGATAAAATTAACAAATTTACCCATTTTTTTGGAGCCAAGGCTACATTTACCAGTTTTAATACTCCAGGGCCATCTACCAACAAAACTCTAGAGTTTAAGCTTTTATCATTCCCACCTTCAGACACCGTTACCTAGATACATCACTTTAAATTACAAGCTTGAGATTACTATAGTAACCAATTAGTATTTGTATTGCTCAAACAGGATTCAGAGAAAGGGAAAAACAAGATGTGCTTACTCATTTGTACACGATCACAATGAAGAAAGGATAAAATGCTGACTCCAGTTTCCAAATTCCTGTTGATTTCTCCCATCTTAATTCACACTCACATTTATCTTTTCTATGGGTAATCCACTTGATGGTAAAGCACTTATGGCATGTTCAATAAATTCTACAATTGTTAATAATGCCAAAGAGAAGTAAGAAGAAAGAGTGAAATGATTATATTTTCTGGCATTATGCTCTATTGTAGAATATGGATTTCAAAATCTAAGCCTTGATCTCAAACTTTCTAAAGCACCTCCCCATCAAATGACATACTCTCTTCTCTTATTCTTTAACAGATTATAAGCAATGCCATGATTTACTGTTATTTATATTTTGGTTACATTTTAACTACTCACTTTAATTGTAAATAACCTGAGAAATGTAAAGAGTACCTCCTCACAAAAAAAAAAAAAAGGTGTCATTTAGGTCCAAATTTTAGCCTAATACTAACTAGCAATGGAACCTCTGTCAAGTTGCTACCCTCCTGGCTCAGTGTCTAAAACAAGCACAAGAATCTATCCCTAGAGCCAGTTAGTGTCCTGGGATCAGCCTAGGGTAAGGGCTCATTAAAACTTAAATCTCTTTTGGCAACTCTCTTAAAAACACATAGAGTAATTTTAAATAAAGTATCTTTTCTCTGTTTGTGTTCATGTGTGTGAGCATTCTACATTCATCATTTTGTTCCTTTTCAAACTCTAATTCCTGGATTACTTTTCTTACTCAGAGAGAATAAGAAATGATATCTCAACCCTTCCTGGTATGACTGTGAGTAGCAAAGACACTAGAGCACTTGAAATTAAGCATGGACCTGTGTATATCTGTAATATCACTGATCACCAAAGGGTTTTGGTTCCTCTTGTGTACTTTGTTTATAGGAACAATAGAAATTCTCATAAAGAGCACAACTTCTCCCCAGGTTCATCCTGAAACAGTTCAGTACCCATTGGAATTAATGAAATAGACTAAGAAACTATTACTCTGAAAGCTAAATGTCTATGTAGTTTGGATAAATTGGGTAAAGAATTAAAATTTCCCTTCCATCCAATTTGTTGCAGGCTGTTTTAATGGCAACTGAATGGTAAAAGCTCTGTTCGTGGACCATATAGGAAATGGAGCAATCTTTTTGGTCTCGTCTGTTTGATTTCAGTTTCTTTTGACAAATCAAGTAACAAATCAAGTTATTTAAATGAAACTCAGTTTGTGTCTTAGCTGCTCCAAGTAGATATTCCCCACAAACTACTGCCTGCATAATTTACACCAGCATTGTTTCCTCATCAATCATAAGCATACATGGCTCTGTCCTCAAAGTGACCTCCACAGTTTGACTGCAAATCTGAAGGGAGCTCCAGGTTCCATGACTTCTGTTATCCACTCTACTCCCATCTACCTCAGTGTCTTTAATAGGATTACTATAATATACATTGACAAATGAGAATATTTTTTAAGTGACTGCTAATGCCAAAACAATACCAGTAATAAAAACAATGAAATAAAACTAAGCTTATTTGGGCTTAACTGATATGGGATGAAGAGTCCACTGTGTTACCTTGCTGGCTAATTTCTTTCTCTGATTTTCTTCATTATGTAGACAGAGTCTCGACTTTTCCACTCAATAAATGAACACAATGATGTGCTTTTTCTTCTGGAATAGTCGATTTCAAGGGTAAAACAGTAAACAAAGCATAAGATATTTACTTCTTCCAATGACGTTATATGAGAAATTTTTAAAAGGCTTCAAAATTGTTATTCTTACTATCTTAGACTATTTTAGATAAAAAGTAAAGATTTTTAAATGTTAGATTTTTCCAAGGTTTTTTCTTTCAGTAATAAATAATCATCCATATTAAATAGTGCCTTTCTTTTCTAAAGGCCAACTTGTTCGATTCTAGAACAATTCATTCCCTCTAAATCTCCACTGGGAAAAATATGATGGAATTGTGTAATTATACTCATAGAAGAACAGAAGTCCTATGAAATTCCTCCTAGACCTATTATAAATCAAATCCAGGCAAATTAATTAAATAGAATCAAAAGTAACAAATATATCTTTAGTATTTACAATATGCAATGCCACATACTAGATACTATAAAATATTCACATATGAAAATAACACAGTCCCTTCCTTTGGGAACTAACAAATCTTTTGGGAGATAGAACCTAAATAGGTGAAGAGTCCAAGAATAATAAGAGATTAAAATAACTTTCAGAAGATGTTACAAAGCACGATAAGACTCTAAGACCTAAAAAAAAATACAGGACACTAAAAGCATTAGATAGATACAAGTTCAGAGATGGAAAAAATCATTTCAGATGAAGAGTTCAATCAATTCACCCTTACAAGCATGTCTTAAAATTATACCATGTACTCCCTCGGGGAGAACTTTGTGGAAGAGAGAAGATTAGAGCTCAGCTTTCTAGAACATGTACTATACATACAAGTAGCTTGGAATGTATCATAGAATGTCTTGTAATACTGCTTATATTCTAGAAAGGTAAATAATACAAGAGCAATAATAAAACCAAAGGCAAATGTTATACAAAAGATTCTATATACATTATATCTAATCCTGCATTAATATTTTGTGGTTAGTATTTCTAAAACCTATTTAAGAAGAAGGAATCTTGGCTTAATAAGAAAAAATAATGGTGTCAACACAGTTTGATGGTATCAGATTCATGAGTTCAGAAACAGGTATGATTACCTCAAAGCCTCTGCTCTTAACCACTGAGCTCTGAAGCTTCCAGAACTAGATGAATTCTGTGATGGCAAAGTCAGTGCCTCTTATGTCTTGGTGATCATCAGAATGACTGAGTTTGAAACTGAAAATTGAGTCTTATAATAAGTAGCTCTATAATTAGTCCACTTAGAAGTAACTGAAGCTTCAAGAAACCATACTTCACACATACCTCAGAATCTGAGTTAGGGTAGTGGCTTCTTAAATTGGAAATGTTCTTTTAGGAGAGTGAGATAGAGAGTACTCTGGTTCTAGATACTGACGATCTGGGTGCTGACTCCAGCTCTGACCTTCCTAGTTATGAGACTTCACGAAAGGGATTGACACACTTTGTGCCTCAGGTTTTCATCTGTATAATGGAGAGAATAATAATATCTATCTATTACTTATGTTATTGTGAGGATTCAATGAGAAAATTTATATCAGGCACAGAGTTACGCCTGACAGATAATTGATAAAAATATTAACTATCATAATCATTCTCTGATATTTGAAGGTATTTACATTCTTTCTGGCATGGAGGAATTTAATTAGTTGGTCATTGTCTATTCCTCACTAACTTCCCTATGTGGAAGAAATACCCTGAAATGTCCTAATATAGCAGGATTTGCTGGAGGATCCAAAAGTGAGAGAGCCAGACATAGAAAACAAAACAAAATTTTAAAAAATAAATAAATAGACAACAAACAACAACAACAAAAACAGTGCTGAATACCACCTCAGAGTCTAATATGGGGGCCAGCTCCCATCTTTGGTGAATCTGACATAACAATCAGAGATAAAAAGTAATCCTCTCTTTGCTGAAATTCCCAAGAACATTTGAGATTCAAGTTATTTTTAAAGCTTTTGTAATACACATTTTAGAGAAGATGTATGTGCATATGCATATGTTTAGCATTACTTTCCTGGAATCTTAAAACATAGCTTAAAAATTTTCTCCTTTTTTGCTTTGTTTATGCTTAAATTATTTTTAATCATTCTGTATTACTTAATAAGCAATGAGAGGAAGTCTGAGATGACTCTCTTTCAGTGGCCTTGTCATTCAATCTGCAGAGACACTTTGGACATGGAAATCTCCAAAAGAAAAATCAAGATCTATTCAACTTGTCATATCTTACTAACACTGTTTTTAACCTACCCCAAAAGTGCAATTCCCTAAAAGAACTAACAAAATCAACAAGCTACTTTGACACTAGACAAGCAACTGAAATAGCAGGTTTAAAATTTTCATTGTTTTCAATCCACAGAAATACAGATTAATTTCTGTCTCTAAATCAATCAATCATTAATATATCAAAATGCTCTACTGACTGCCTTTTGAATTCTTAACCTTGAATTTTGCTTTGTGGGGTGAAGAGTATGAAGGGAGAAAAAAAGCTAACAATTACTGATCACTTATACCAGAAAATTTACTTACAGATAATTGTGCTCCATGGGCCATTCTAGAAGAGGGTTAAAATAAGGCTATGAAGGGGTGGCTCCACACTGTAGTGGTCAGCACGTCTGCTTTGCACGCAAAAGGTCCTGGGTTCGCACCCCAGGTGGAACCACAGGTATGCCAGGCCCCAGGTACCAAGCCCTGGGTGCACCAGGTTCCAGGTATATGCCGCGAGCATGTGGGAGGAAAACCTAGCCTTCAGAGATCCAGTTCTTAAGGGAAACGGCAACATCCATGGGTCAGGGGTAGAAGTGCAGGTGGGGGAGGGGGGTCTGAGAATTAAAGAGAGGAAAAGAAAATAATGTTATGAAAACAATCAATTTTCTAGGGCTCCACCTCAATGCATAAGCAGAACTTCAAATCTTCTCCCTTAAATTATACCCCCAGTTAGTTTTGAGACTTCCTGATGAGTGACCAACATGTGCTGACGTGCTCTGTCTTCTGGGCTTATACCTTGCCCTTTTCAAGCATACCACTTTGCCCCCTCGGGCTCTGGCTGTGACCACTGGTGACAGCCTTCTGTCTTCTCAGCTTCCTCCTCTAATTACTTCTGACCACCTCTTCACTATAAGACTACTGACTCATTTATGTATTTTATTTCTACCAGACTTACAATCTCCCTCCTGTCACATTTTTCTTCCTAACCTGATTTCTACAATAGGTCCATCATTCTACCTCTTATCTTAGTCATCTTATCTAAGAGGGTTATTCCATTCTTCAGCATCTTTGACTCCTAGCTTTTAAGACTGGTCAGTCTCACCAACTGCACCTGTAAAATATATCCATATCATAATTATTTCCAGAAATATCGTCACCACAAGTCTGTTCCAGGTCACCACTTTCTATGTTCTGAACCACAGCCATGGCCTCTAAATGGGCATCTCTCAATTTGATGACTCAATTTGATGCCCCCAGTAGGTAGTTTTCAAGTCTTTTTTATCTGCATGGCATTAATCTTAATTTTTTAATCGCAAATCTGATTATGCCATGTTTTTCCTTAAAGTCTTTTAGTATGCCCTGTTTTTCTAAATATAGAATTCCAATTATCGCCCCTGCCTGTCCTTCCAGCCTTACCTCTCATCATGTCCCCCCCACACAGTTCATATGCAGGCCATGATAAACATCCTTAAGTTGTCTACAGATGCTACATTCTTTCTTCATTTTTTTACCAGTATATATTTTCTTCCTCCATCTAGAATAGTGTTCCCGATAAACTGTACCTTACAATCCTTAGGTCTCACATTAAACTAAATAACTCCAGAAAGATACCCTCACTGCCCACCCCCAAGTCTGTGTAAGATGTGCTTCCTATATGCTCCCACATCATCCTGTACATTCACTACCATTACCTACATTGCACTATTATCAACTGTTTATGTGGCTCCATTTCCCTTCCCCACCAATACTGTAAAATAATGAGACCGAGGTCATCGGCATCGTTTTTCAAGTATCAGGCCTATACTTGAAGGATGTTTGGTGACAATACCACTGATGTCAGCACAAGAAACATTGATACCCGAGGCTGAATGTGCAATACTGCAGACCAGCTGGTGCCCTAACTACCATAACAGTGGACACTGAGCCAGGTTATCTGTTCATGGTATTTGGCACATGCAAGACCCTTCTCAGGAGAACTTTAATTAAACAAAGTTTTTACGTTTTACCCCACTGCTTAGCCCTCTCCTATAATTCAGACATGAATCAATGGGACCAAGAATAGCAGAATGGCAGATGTAAAATAATCTGCAGACCATGTGTTCTCTTGGTGATCTTTGTACTTCTCTTGAAGATCTCATTTTTGTCTTCATAAGATGAATCTTTACTAGAATGATACTAGTTCTCAAATGGAAATAAACTCCCACTCCATATTGGCAACTGTGTCCCTCTTCAGTCATCTAGAGAAGTCTGAGGACGAACATAGATTAGGCTCAAACTAAGCTCACAGTGCATATGTCACAAATCTTATGAATCACGTATTATATACAATATCTGCATCTTACAGACAGGGATAATGAAGGCTCAGAACATATCTCCACATTTAAGATCATTCCTATACTTCATACTATATTCCTTCTGAAGCAAAACAAAAAAGTTGCAGGATATAAAGTAATATTTTGAAATAGAAACTACCCACTAGAAAAGTTCAGACTACCTATACACTAGTTTCTGATCTGTCCTAATTAGTTGTGTGACATTCAGCAAATTAAACACTTCAGTGAGTCCATTTTTCTCATTTGTAAAACAATCTGATTCTGTTAGATGACTACTAAATTCCTCATGTAAAATTCCGTGAGGTAGTGACCTCTCTCTCCTCAAAGATGCAAAAATCTATTGACAAAGGTAGGCTTAGCAAAGAAAGAAAAATAACAATATATCATATAACTAAGGGCTGATAAGTGCTCTTGAAGTTAAAACTAAAAAGAGGCCTAGGATAAGTATAGTGATTAGAAGAATAAAAATTAGAATAGATGAGTTTTGAGTCAGCTTTGAATAAAAGATAAAGAAGGCACAGAATTTATAGTAATTTAGTAAGTAACTAAAAACAGACCTACATATTAGTCATTGGGGTTTAATCTGGCCAGGACCCAAAGAAAAGCAATTAACATAAATAACAATGAAGTATCTTGAAATCTATTAAAACAAAAGATTCAGTTTAAGGATTTCACTAACATCAAGTCTCAGTCCTTAAATTGGCAAATCTTCACCTATCAGGAAACTCAGCTATACAGAATGACTTATGTCTGTGGAATTGCAATAGTGACAGTTCTACTGTAATAATAATAACCAAAGTACTGGAAAAGGAAAAGACAGATGGACCTAACTTCTAGGCCTTACCATCACTCCTCTTGATTACTCTTGCTTATTTTTAGCATCGACAAAACAGTGTGGCTGTTATCATAGATCTTTGCATAGCATTGATTCAAGCGTGTGTTGAAACAAGCCTGCTCCTGTGTAATTCATTTATATCACTGGCTCATACCTGCCTCCTCTTCTCTTCCTTCGATCGTACATATCTCCAAGATGAGCATTTATCTTACTTTGCTCTCCTGTTCTTCTTCTGTTGTCAGTCTAGCAGGTGTTCTTTTCAGATTGCTTTCATTCTTCATTATTCATTTTGGGTCCCTTTCTACTTTTGTGTCCATTTTATCCTTCTCTTCTCTTCCTAGGTACCTCAGACACGAGAGCCATCCATTTGTCAGAAATGTTTGGCACTATTTGTGTATAGTTGTTTCCCCTTTAAACTAGGGCTTAGAGAATACAGCTGGTGAGCTGTTTCTTGTTTTTAAGGGAAGACAGACTCTCTAAGCTTAAGAGAAGTTAGAAATCAGAACTGTCATTTTTCTTCACACCTGCTCCAGACCTGATCCAACCATCTTTCTTTGGTGGTCCTGTTTGGTTCTGAATTACATCCCCACTTGTTTTTTTTCTAGCAATTAAATTCAGTTGAAATGCTTTTAAAACTGTGTGCTCCCTGATTTTCCTGTTCCCAATCACTTCATGGTTATTTAGCATTTGACAAGTTATTAGTATAGAGATTCACACAAAAGTATTTAAATAAGTATACAAATTCATTTGTTTATGCATTTAAATTGTGATACATGGATAGACTGTCATACAGAGTCACGCCTACCCTTTCAAAGTGATTCAAAGCCAACTAAATAATCTCACAAAACATGCTATTTCAGCATCTTTGGGGCAAGAAGTCACAGCCCAGCAGAAGAGGATGGCCAATGACACCGTGCAGGCATGGGAGAAACAAAAGCCTCAGAACAGTAAAGGACTCCTGATCTAATTCTCATCAATATAGTAAAAAATGTGCCATCCACACTTTAGGGACTTGTGATACACTGCACTGCCAGAAGATGCAGAAAGCCCTTATTTAAGGGGGAAGAAAAACAGGGATCTTAGAGAAAATAATCAATGTAATTTTCCACCCCTTACATTTTATACATAGCCCTCTTTTCTGAACTGTGGATGTCAGAAGTTTGTGCTGACTGGATGCTTCATTTTACCATTATGATATTCTGAAAACTTATTAAACTCTTACTAGTCTTGTTAGAATCAAAACAAACTTCTCTACTTTTCTTGTGTGGGTGTGTGTGTGTGCATGCACACACGTGTGTATGAGTTGTATATATTTCTAAATAGACAACAATTTATTTTATGTGCTGTGGAAGTTAGAGGAATCAAAACCTTGTAATAAGAACTGCAGTGTGTCAATAAAGATACCCTCTTGTTAGAGTTATATAGGGAGCCTTAAAGTAGTGGTGGCCTGGACCCAGTAATACTAATAACAGTCTATAGGCAGCAGCATTTCCAAAGTCTGTCCTTATACCAAATTCTAATTCTAATTGAGAACTTTATTTTTAAGTTTAGTCAAATACTGTAATAGTGCTCCCAGCTCATACCTTTTTTTTTGCCTTCTGGTCTGAATATATGCAGCAGCATAAACTGACAGCAAAATTCTTTCCATTTTAAAGTAAACATTGGTAATGTATTTTCTTCTGCAGTTGTAAGGAAACATTTGGAGGGAAACATTTGATTCTGAACTTGGCTTTTCATTATTCAGGTATTTCTACAGGGTATGTATTATGTTATCTACAACCCTGGACACTTTCCATTTATGCATACTTCTGTTAAGCAATTATATAGATTTTTTAAAGATAAATATCCAAAAAAATTACTATTCTATCCAATATTTCTGTTGGATACAGTGAAGTTTCAACATCACTCTCCTCTCTTTTTTATTTTGTCTTCTTTAAAGCAGCAGCTTCAATACTAAGTGTTCTGCTTTTTAACTTTTCTACAACTCTTTGAAAAGATGTCTAATTTAATATCATGAGAAAGTGTATGTAAACTTTTTTTGTAATAATACAGACATTGTGTCTATTACTCTCTATGAGAAATATTTCATGATTTTTTTGCTGAGTTAGTCAACAAAACAAATGCTTTATCACTAACATTGTTCAATAAAACACTTGATATTTTTCCAAAAATACATCAGATATCTGAACGAAATTTCATTACAACATTATGGAATGTTCATTCTATCATGAGTCAATTTTTTTTGTTAAATCCTTGAGAGGTATTTATCCTTGTTTATAATTTATTTTCTCTGCACATTTATACATTCATCTTTAAAAATTGAAGGATATAGATTACTGAGTTTCTCTGCCCAGATTCCTTTAGCCATTTATATTTTGTGTCTAAAAGAGCATGGCCTACAGAATGTCTACTGGAAAATGGTAAGATGCTTGTAGAGTTGCAAAAACTTCTATTTAGTTTACATTTCAATTATTGATAATGGTGTCCTAAGATCTACAGTGCTCCGATAGCTAGGTTTTTCTTTTCATCTTCAGGTATTATATTTTCTATAAGCAAAAACAATAAGAAATCTACTAACAGCTGACTGGATAGTATTCGAGCATTGGAGAGTGTTGATTAGATAGATCTTTGTAGTGCCAGAATTATAAAAGCGATTTTAGAAGAAGGTATTTGGATTTAACAACAGTAGAGTTAGTTACTTGAATTTTCTTCACAGTAACTTTCACATCCCTGAAAAAAGGTTTAGCATTTTTGAAAATAGCATTTTAAAAATATAAATATGGTATGGACTCAATAAAGCATTCAAACAATAGAGAAAAATTAATAGCCTGTCGCTCTACTGAAATCCTCATTTTCATTCTGGTTATTTGAAGTGACAGACATTAGGAGTGCCAACTGTAGCTGCTCAGACATGTTTTTTCACTTGTATTTTTTCTAAAAGAAATAGTTCATATTATGCATACTGTTGAGAAAATTGTCTTTTCAATTTTCAGAATTGTCAGAATATAATGAAAATCTTTCACTATCACACTAAAACTCTCCTTTTGTCGAGTGGCTTCAGCCCATTCTCCACTGGGGGCATGCTTTAATGCACCTTCCCCTTCCCATAATGAACAAACATAGGTTGTCTTCCATTACGCATCATTTCAAAGAATGAAGAGTTGAACATTCCTGTACATTTTTTGTACGTATTTCTATAAGATAGACATCTGAAAGTAGAATTATATGACCAAATTTTACATGTATTTAACATTTTTATAGACAAATGGCTTTCAAAAAGACGACAAATTACTTTCTTGACAATAATGCTATAGAAGATATTTATTTGAGAAAGTAAAACATTATTGATCTTTTAATTTTTGGTAATCTAATAGATTTTAAATGATACCTTATTATTTTTGTTTTATATCTTAGCCATATTTTAAGGCATATTTGTTTTATTTATTCTTTGAAATATTTCTTCATATTATTTGCTGCCATGCCTTTAGTTTTTCCTTTTTCGTAATTTATTTGTATGAGCTGTTTGCATATTAGGGATATTCATCATTTGCCCATTAAAACTGTTGCATGCATTTCCTCCATATCTGCCATTTGTTGTTGAACTTTGTTTTTAGGGTTGCCATTCTCAAGGTTCTATTTGTATCTATCAATCTTTTTCTTTATGACTTCTGAACGAAACTTAAATATGGAGATCCTAATAATAGTTAAAATATACATTATAATAGGCAAAATTATAAAAAATTTCTTTTTTTTCTTTCACAATAACTGCAAGTCTACAAGAATATATTTCCATACACTGAAAATTTAAAATAATCTGTAACTAAAACTTTGCTTGGCCCAGCAACAACTGCTCTATTTTGCTGATGGGAGGGTGAGAAGGAAGATAAGGAAAACATTGCTTACTGACTGCCTTAAATATAAAGATTAGGCTACTGGTGAATATATTTAATGTCAGCCTCCCCTTAGCATTCACTGTACACAACACGTATCCCTGCAGGCAACTGATTTCGCCACAAAACCTTACATCAATAAAACTTCAATTATAGTTTATGAAAGTTATGGGGTAAAAAAATGTGAATGCAGCTAAATTGCTTTATATCCTCAATTCAAATATAAAGGTGGCAAGGGGTCCAGGCTTAGAGACACAATTACCTCAATCAAGAAGTGTGCATTTTGACATCAGTTTGTGAGTCTCTAACTCACAGGGCCTTGAGGAGGTGGAACCCAATTTACCTGCTAATTTTAAATTATTTGGATTTGTTATTATCCTTTTTTAGGCCTCAACTGTTAAGTAGGTCAATACTCCCCTTGTTTTCAATCTCTGTAAGAATAAGCTGTTTCCTCTGCTAGAGCCTTCCAATCTCAATTCCTTAAGGCTTAGAAGGACAGGAATATATCAAAAGTCAAGAACAGGAATAAGCAATGAAAATACTGAAACCCTAGCTCTCATATCTGTAAGGCAAAAAAAAAAAAAAATTACAGTGCTCTCTGAAGTCCAAAATGTACCTGATTTTGTGTCAGAGAACTGTATACTACTAAAATATTCTTTGTCAGCTTTTGGGGGAGCTATTTTTGTTGTGGTAGATCCACAGAATTTAAATAATTATAATGAATTGATCTTTTAAAATTAGACTTTTAACAAAATCATTTTGAGAATAAAGACTAGGTAAGAAATTTTTAACATTTAAAGAAATAAAAAAACAAAACAAAAAAGTACAGGAAATAAAAAAGATTGTATTTATTTACTTGTTTGTTTATTATTTGCTTGCTTTCTTACTTATTGGGGGTTAGAATTTCCCTAGTTTGAGTGAAGGAGGTGATCATGTCCTTAGGAATAATTAAGGAAAGAATACTAACTTATTTTTTCTCTCATTACCCACACTTCTAATATAAACCAAGGAAATGTTTACTAACCAAGTAACATGTATCATGTTTCCCTTTTAATTCCCCTATTTTGCCTATTTTACTGTACATTTATTATGTTACAGTTAATTCTTCTTTGAATGATAAAACATGAAAACCAAGAAAGGACTTCTACAAGCCCTTTGCACTTCTCAGATGTTGGAGGTGGGTGAACTGCAGCTTACATATGTTAATTGAAACTCAGGTCAGCTGCCTTTACTTTAGGAGAAAAAGAAATCAACTTAGAATCTTCAAGATAGAAACTCTGCCCTTTTGCTGCTGCCTTTCCTCTTAGAAAACAAGTTAAAAGATACTATTGGCCAGGTTAATTGACTTACAAGTGTGTCTTTTTAATAAGTGTCATAAAGCATGTCAGGCTGCTGAAACTTGCTTTCAGTGCGTTTTTTAAAAAACTGTTGTCAAACAGATTAAAGTTTATTGTTCACGTGTGCGTTCAGTTTTCAGGTAGTAATGAAAGACACTGAATTGATTTGCCATGCGTGAAGAGAAAGGGGTTGTGTCCTTTGCTCTCTCAATGTGCCTTTCCTTCTCATGTCTCTTCTGAGCTGTGTTGCCAGCAGACCTCATCCAGCTCTAGACTTTTCCAATTGCAGAACAGGCTTTCGCAGGCTTGTCTGTGTCTACATTGTGACTTTCTGGAGGACGAAGAGAGTGACTCTCTGAGGAGTGTTATTTCACAATATCTATTAATTTTAAAATTGAGTATTTTAAATAAAATAATTTCTAAATGAATTCTGTTTTCCCCAAAGACTCAGAACACTTTAGAAATATTTTCTTTTGGTTTTAACTGGCAGATGTTCAGCATTCTTGTAAAGCCAGCGTGGCCTATTTTGTCCCTCAAGTCTTAACCCGACCTTAACAGCTCCATGTTCCCCTGTATGACCACTTCACAAAAAGACCTAGAATAAGACTTTGGAAAACAAACTTATAACATTTAATTTTCCAAGCATCGTACTACCTTCCAAATTTCAGGAACAGAGGGAGGATGTAAAGAAAGTCTTAAAGTGGTCACTGACATGACCACTACACCCTTCACGTGACCAGTTCCACGTACTGTCCATCTGAAATTAGCAATCCTCAAACATCATTACTGTGATTCTACATATACATTTTAAGCTAAAGCCATAGCCTTCCCCTCTGGGCTTAAGGTGACATAAAATATCTCCATAAAAAAGCAGCCAGCAGAGCTGACTGAGGAAGAGAAAGAGGATGAGGCAGCTTATGTTCTCAATCTTAGAAAAGTCTCTGGCCAATAATCCCTTCACTTCCTCACACAACTTTGCCAATGTGAAGAATGCCATACCTGAAATAAAAAAGAAAAAAATTACATCAGAGGCTAAAAATGTCAGAAATACCATCACTTGAGAATTTGATGTATTTGTCATTTTATTGTCCATTTTCTCATTCTAGAATCTAAACATCATGAAAATGTGAGCTTTGCAGCACTTCTGTGTCTCTGGCACTTGGCACAATTTAGATTTCAGTAAATACTGGAAGAAAAAATAAGGTTTATTTTTTCATATGTTAATTATCTCTGAACAACACTTTTTTTTGTACCAAATACTCTAATGTAAAGAAGTTTGTTCCACGTCTTTTTATGCTTGCAGGTGAGACCAGAGCTGCTGCCACAGGATGGAGTGAGACCTTGGGAAAGGTTTATGGGTCACACACAAGTGGCAGATTGCAGAAACAGAATGGCTGACTTCTCGGTGTTACTGAGGAAGGCAGTAGCTTTTTGCAGTATTCAGGTCACATAAAGGGTAGGGGTTAAGAAGCAGGTTAGCCAAATCAAAATGCTGTACATGGGAAATAACAGAGAAAACATAACCGTGAATAAAGCTGAGAAAGAGAGGAGACAAATGGAAACAGGAAGAGAAAATACAGGATTTGGCAGTCTTAGTAGAAATGATAGTGCCTCTAATTGATTGTTCTATACAGTAGCCAGATGACAACATATGGAGTATCAGTGGAATCTAAAAAGGCTAAATATATTTAGAACTAGAACCTTACTGAGCATCGAAAATGTCCTGTTTTTAAACTGACTGTGTGTTCTCCAAAGCCCTCAAATCTCCAGGTTTCCTTTCACTTTGTGGAGCTGTTTCTTCTGTGTGTGTGTGTGTGTGTGTGTGTGTGTGTGTGTGTGTGTGTGTGTGTGTGTGTCACACCCAGTTACTGTCTTGCTGTGGAACTGCGCTGATGGAGGACCTGGCTCTGCTCCTGTGGTCATTCCTCAGCCCACACATTATAAGTTTGTCCCATCTGTAATGTCTTCCTCCATCTAAAACCAGTCCTCCTCCTCGGCTAGTAGAATACTGAGGGAGCCCTAAATTAGCACAGTGCTCCACCCAGCATTAAGCCAGCCTTGTCTTCTTGATGCTGTTAGTCTGAGTAACAAGATCTCTCTGAGCCTCTAAGCCAAGGGCTCTTCCTGTCTACCCCAGGTCTGGTCACTGGTTTCATTGTTTCTCACCCAAATCCTGATTTCAGAAGTTTCTCCTGAGAGTCAACTGCAGCTTTGCAACATTCTGGAAACCCATCAGCTGCCCCATTACTGCCAGAGTCTCTCAGTGAAAAGCCATGCTCACATCTATCTCTGTGCCTGCACTCTCATGTTTCCTGGCCTGTGATCCCACCCACCGCCTTTCACTAGTCCAAAGCCCAAAGGACGATTACGGCCTTCTCCAGCAAAATCAGGTCTTCTTCATCTCTGTTATTTATTCTCTATTTCTTAGCATAGGGTCATAATTCTATAAAATGTGTATAATAATTTTCAGTTCCTATGGCCCTTTCTTGATGGATTCTCTCACGTGTCCCTCGCAGCAGCCTTGGAAAGTAGTCTAGGCAAGGACGGTGTTCCCATTAATGGATTATAACCTCACAGTGGGGAAGTGACTTGGGCAGCTTTAGCACATGGATCTCCTGACCCTGGGTGGCATCCATGCTGTGCCCCAATCTACTCCTGATTCAAGAAGGGGTTGTAGCATGGGTGGGGTTACCTAGGAAAGGAACATGGAAGAAGTAACTTTCACGGGGACATTGAAGAAATCAATCGATGAGCCTAGGTGGGAGAGTATCATAGAATAAGAAGTGAGCAGCTGGCTGCATGGTCTGAACAAGCGAGAGGGAGGGGCAATCCTCTGAATGTCTGGGATTCTTTGGGAAGTGATAAGAGACGAAGACGGATACATTTAGCCTATAAGTGCATGTTTGCCCTGCGTGTATGTGTGTGTGCGCAGGTGCATGCGCACATGCACATACGTGTAAGTTGAGGAAGACTTCAGCAAGCAGTGGCAGTGGGAAGGGCCCAGGACAGCATTCCCTTCACAAACTGTTCAGCTGGCAACGACAGAGAGCAGAGCTACCATGAGACTAGCACAGGCCTTTGAACCAAAAGATGTAGTTGCTTTTCAGTGCAGTCACTGGTTGCTACACAGCTCTCGCAATACCACCTACCTGAGACCTGCCCTTATAATCCACGAAGTGAACATGCATGGTAAAATTGCTATTTCAGCAGCATATGCAGTTATAGGGGAGTTAATAATAAAACTGAGATAGCATATTTGAAAGCACACCATGAGCTAAAATGAGCTCCATAAACAATATTTTATTTTCATATTCAGAGCATCAACAGAAACCCTGGTGGAAGAGCTAACATGCATACACATATGAGTGCACACACAGGTGGACATATTTCCACAGTGGACATTGTTAAAGTCCACTCTCCCATTTCCCTGAGCTGGGATGTTAGTCCAACAATTTCCTTGACCACCACGAGACCTCCTCCCCTGTCTCAGAGGCCCCATGAGGCCCTCTGAGGTGATGCCCTTCAGGATACCCACACCTTTCTTGCCTCCCCCATAACTTTCTCCCCAACCTTTATGGAAAACAAAGAGTCCTGCTTGTTGTTCCTTTCAGAACATAATCAACGTAGCCAATTGGAGGCCACATGAATAATTTAACCTCCCAGCAGGGGCTGGACAGGATCGGAGAATGCAGCAGCTTCCCAAAATTAATAAAGGCTTTTATAGAGCCATAAAAAGCCATAATTCAATCATTTTAAAAAGGGCATTGAACACAACACTTATTAAAGGCTGGGTGCTGCTGAGGTGTATGCAGGAAGGCCAAGAACGCTCACTCAGCAGCAAGGGCCCTGGTGCACGCCCAGCCCTCTGCTTGACAGACAGATAACCTGACCCAAGCATTTAATAAGCAATATTTACTGATGATTCTTCCCTGACTGCCTTTGTCAGGAGAGAGCGCTAATAAAAAGGATGATTGAAACAAGGAAAGAAATTTTAATTTTTTCTATTAACAGTAAGTGATTGTGCTTGAAGTGAGAGAACTACCTATTTCTGGACACAAATTATTTTTTCTTTAGTCTAGCCAAGCACTTTGGGGGTGAATTTGTTCAGGCCACCCTATTCCTCTTTCAGTAACTTAAACAGGGTACTTGCTTTCTCTAAGCTTCAGCTACCTCACTCAGCATGGATGATGGCACCCAATGTTTGCTCCCAATGAAATATTTCAGTTTCAAGATACTATGCTTCCATAGTCACTGTTCAGGGAGGTTCGGCATGTCCAGCCTATTCATTCAGATGGCCTGCCTATGACTGCAAGTTCCCCTGGATAAGACTCGGCATGCCCGGCCTCACTGTGCTCAGAACTCAAGACCAAGGTTGCATAGCTTGTGCAATGCACGAAGGTGGCTCGCAAGAGAGAGCAAAATGTGGTGAACAATGAGCTGCCTCAGTCCAGAGAAAGGGGTGCTTTTTACAGATCTTTCACATGGAGAAAGAGTGGTTTTCTTTTTGTAATTCACACAACATCACTACTGGTGATAGCAGTGGCTCTGATCTGGTCAATCACTCCACTGGAGCTCTATTCTACTCCTGTTCCTTAGAATTCAGAGTTCTCATGTGTTAAGTGATTTTGCTCTCTAATAATAACTACCCCATTGTGTCAAGGCTGCCTTTTTGAGGGGCAGGGAGCAGGGGCAGGGGAAGAGGCAGGTTAGAACATGCCCCATTCTAACAAAGGAAATAAAAGTCTCAGACCTCAAGGATCTCGGCAGGTTTGGTCCAAGCATGCCTCTCTCTGCCCCATTTCTGACTTTGCTATTTACGGGGACAAGTGTCCCAGGGCTGCCAGAGCAGATGCATTTTTAGCAAATAAAACATAAATAAATAACTAGCTTCACAGCTAGGATAGGCTCTCAGTGACTCGTCTGACCCATATAGCTTCTGTGTGTTTTGCTCTTCTAGATGCCTTTCCAAAGCATGAGGGGATATGTCTTTGGGCACTGCAGGTACTAAGTGATCTTCTCGTTTGCCTAACCTCAAGTGACAAGGTACTGGTCCTCATATATCACAGTCTTTCCCAGCAAGGATTAGGTCACGCTGGGCAGAGGTTTTACTAATGAGATCATGCATAATCAATAAGGGTCGGCTGACATCTTGTCAACTCCATCACTGTCACCAGTGGAGCTGAGGTAAGGCAATGAGGAGGAAAGACCTGTCGGCTACCTGGAATCTGAACAGACAAGCAGCACTGTATGGAGCTGACGTCTCTCAAAACAGGTCCAAGTCTTATTAGCAGAGGAGACAGGTTCATGTATTCATCCATTTATTCATCCCTTCCTTTGTTCATTCCACATATAGTTATTAACGTGTCAGAGCATATCAGTATTGCTTGTACAGTAGAGAAATACACAGATAAAAAACCTTGTATTTGAAGCTTCCCCTGGATCATCCCCATTCCACTGGGGGTGAAAAGAAAGAGAAAATGAGAGAAAGAAAGAGCAAAGAAGAAAAAAAAACAGAAAGAAGAAAAAGGGGGAAGGGATGGAAAAGAAAAAAGAATGAATAATCTCAGATAATGTTAATTAATAGGTACGGTATAGGGCATATGAAGTAGAAAGACTCAAAGCTTAAGTCTGAGAGATCAAAAAAATCCATGAACACCTCTGTAACTAGCCACATGCTCTGTTCAGGGTTCTCATCAGTCCTAGTCTAATTTTTTATGATTCAGAATAAAAGGATAAAGTCCAACTTGCTCACAATAATGGCCTAGTTTACTCGAAACTGGATCCATGAAGCTTGTAAGGGACAATTACATCATTTCTCAATACAAAATTAAAATCTGACTCCAATCAATTACAGAGAATTCTCAGACTGTTTTACGGGGTGGCCAGAGGTAGTACATGCATGAGCATATATACAGTTCACCCTTGAACAATGCAAGGGGTTAAAGGCACCAGCCTCCGTGCTGTCAAAAATCCAAATATAGATTTTGATTCCCCAAAACTTAGTTATTCACCAGTATCCACAGGAGGATTTGTTCAGAACCTCCACAGATACTAAAATCCACATATGCTCAAGTTCCTTATAAAAAATGTCATAGGACAATGCAAATAGTCACCCTCATACTCCACATCCACAGATGCCCAACTGCAGGTTGAAAGTACTGTCTGATCCGCCGCTGGTTGAATCCACAGATGTGAGAACTAGGAATATGAGGGCCGACCGTATATTTATTAAAAAAAAAAAATCTGTGTATAAGTGGACCAGTACAGTTTAAATCCATGTTGTTTAAGGGTTAATTCTGTGCAAGTATGTGTGTAGATGTACACCCATAATTTTTTCCTTTTTTAACTGATGTTTCTGTTCAGTAATTTGGAGTAGAAAAAAAAGCCAAATTTTTTAGAAAGTTTAAAAAATAACATCAAATCCCAATTTTGCTTATTAGAAAAATGCCTATTTTTCTCTCCCCAAATCAGTTTCATTTGCATTCTCATATTCAAGTGACTCATTTCATCCAAACTATAAGGATCTCATGCAAAGAATTTCAACGTGAGACAGAAAAGCCCAGTGATCGCTTTCTTCTCACCATCAGTACCTGACACTTCACAGGCTTCTACTATCATCACTTATTCAGGTTGTTGGCAGGATTAGGTTCCTTATAGCTATAGGACCAATCCTCATTTTCTTTCTGGCTGTTGGCCAGGGCTCACTCTCAGCTCCTAGAGTCCATCCTCAGATCCCAATCACATGCTCTGTGTGACAGCTGTTTCTTCAAGGTCAGCAAGAGAATCTCTCTCTAATCTACTATAATACAGTCTTACATAAGGAAACATAATGATGGGAGTAACTATCCTATCACCTTTGTCAGGTAGCGTAACCCAGTGAAGTGAATGACCCTCCCCCATCATATCCATACATCCCACCTACACTCAGGGGAAGAATTATACAGGGCATGTGCAACAGGAGTCTGGAATCTTGGGGACATCGCAGAAGTCTTCCTATTACAAATACACACAGTATTATGACTATATCATATGAGCACAAATCAGTAAATCAGTTTCACAAACAAAATCAGTTTCACAAACAAAACACTCATATCTACTCACGCCCAAGTCAAAAAAAAAAAAAAAAGAGTATTGGCAGAAGCTCATGTCTTATTTCCTATGCCCTGTACCATTACCACCCCCTTTAGGGTAAGTGACTGCCATCTTGACTTCTATCAAAATAACTCAGCTTTGCCTTTTTCTCTGTTTGTTTATACATGTAAATATATACATAAATTGAATCACATAATATGGACTTTTTTCTGGCTTCTTTTGCTCATGATAAGCTCAATACTGTATAGTTTTCCATTATGTGAGTATTTCTACTCCATTGTGTCCATCTTGGAGTTATTATAAATATCGTTGCTATGAATATTCTAAACATGGCTGTTGTTGAACAAATAGGTACACCTTCTAAGCTGGACTTCCTTAGATTCTATCTCAGTTTTCCCCTTGCAATCTAAGGACATTACTTATCTTCTAGGTTGCCTTACCTAACCTGTAAAAAAAAAAAAAAAGACTCTATGATCTTTTCATAATGCTGTGCATGCATGAAGGGGGAGGTAGGCTCAATCAACTTAACAACTATGCATTCATCCAAACAATGAGGATATAGCAGTCAACACAGTAGCAAAAACTTATGTCATTATGGAGCTACATTATAGTGGCACAAAGGTGAGGGGCTCAGTATGAGACAATAGAAAAAGAATATATATATATATATATATGTATATATGTGAAATACACATTGAATGTTCAGTAAATGCTGTGGAGAAAGGTGAAGCAAGAAAGGGGATTCCTATAGTGCTGGGAGAAAGATGATGTAAATTCATAGGTCAGGTATGCTCTAAGAGGGTGATGTTTCAGCAAATACTTATTAAAGGAAGGAAGAAAACTTGTAAATATCTGGCAGATGAGGGCTCTGGGCAAAGGCCCTGACACAAGGATATATCTGGATGTTTGAGAAACATAAAAAAGGCTACAGAGAAGGATACAGGTGGAGATTAGAAAGATAAGAGGGTGCAAAGTGGTCAAAGTGGACTATGAATAGGGTCTTTTGAATCACTGGGACAGCCTTCCTTTGAGCGAGCTGAAAAACCACTGGAGGGTTTATGCAGGAAAAAATATGTTTTAACAGCATTGGCAGACACTCTCATGTGAATATACTACACAGGGCATGAAAAATGAATGAAAAAGGAATGATGGGGATGAGAAAGATATAAGGAGCAGTCATTTTATGTTTGTTAGTATGTGTGGATGTACAATGTGTACGCGTGTGTGAGAGAGCTTATCTGATAAACTTAAACCATAAGAGTTAATACGAGGAAAGATTCTCAGAGGTGGGACTTTGGGTAAGTGTCTTGAATTGTAACTTGGATAGAAGGATAGACAGGGCAAGATAATGAATTCCCTGTTAAATCTGAAACCTAATGCCATCCTCTTTCTTTCCCATTTGAACTGAACTGCAGTACAGTCAAGACATTTCTTCATTCAGTGCTTTCATGCTGTAATTCGTACAGAAGTAACCAAATTTCTACCACAGAAAATGAGTTTTAGTTAATAACTATAATCTAATTGTGTAACCACTGAAACCACAGAGAACATCATCATCTTCATTGTCAATTTCTGCATCAGCACATGATTTTCAAATGTGTAAAGTTATCAAGAATGTCATAGGAAATTTGTTTGTTTGTTTTAATGTAACTTCATTCATTTCTGCGAGTGTTAGCTATCCTTCTTATATGGCTAGCCCACCTGTTAAACTTTTAAACTTTTCAGATAGGTAAGAGAGCACTTATTATTTGCACTCTAAAATCTTCTGTCTCTGCATGTCTGTGTCTGAATCCTGGGATTCTACAGGATAACTGTAGTTAGTTCACATTCCTCACATATGCCAATTAAATACAATATTTTCTGGTCTTTCATAGTAGTAGGTTTTCATGACTACTATTGATATCTTACTTGATTCAATTTATGGCATATTTTTCATTTTTAAAATTAGATCCTTTCAGAAGTGCATTAACTTTTTAAGATATCATTACCTTACATATACCCTGAGGAAGATTTCTTATCTGAATATACTATGATCAGTCAACCTTAGATGTTTGCTGGTTTCTTTCTCATCTGTAAGATTTGGTTCCATTCCCAACAAGGTCTGGAATAACTTCTGCTTGACTTCATTGCTAAGAGCAATAAAGGGAGCTATTTCCTCACACCACATTGTGTACAGTGATTCCAGATTTCATGCCCTATCCTTATAAAGGCGATTTACATTTCTTTTTTAATTAATGCTCTCTCCTTTGATTAGTTAATCATAGCTGGGGAAAAAATTAAAAAGCTTTTCATCTCATCTACATCTCAGGCACATATAACCTCATGCCAGTGGTCTGAGATCACTTATCATTTTCACATCTATCATTTATTTTAATCTAGGCCACCTTTGTGGAGGGGGTAGAAATGCACACATTTGCTCTTTCAGATATAATGTCCTTTCTTGTCCATTTGATTCTAGTCAATCAGTGTCTATGTGTGTACTATCTATATCTTCCCTGTAGTTTCACAGCCTGTCAGTCACCTGTCATAAGCAAACCGGCCATCAACCTCAAAAGGCCTGGCCACGGAGTGACTCCTCTGATAGTATCTGGGTTTCCCTAAGGGTCTTCATTTCACCAAAGCTTTAAAATATCAACACTGACCTGGCTGGGCCTGTCCTGCAACCTCAGTATCAGGTGGATACTGCTTTCTGAAACATGCTCGCCCTAAACATGCTCACCCTGAATGGAGCACATTGTAATGAGTTGCAGAGAACTGGTATATATGAATCGGTATCTGTATTATAAGGTCTTCCTCCCACAAAGTCAGAGGTAAAACCTTTATAGCACACATGCTCCAGTTAGCATGTAATGACAATTAAACTACTTCTAAAAAAAATCTTAGTAATAATTTTGTGGAATTAGTACATAATGAATTTAAAAATTTAACTTCAATCTTCAATCTTGGGGGTATTATTGTGGCCCACAATTGACTTTTTTTAAGTCAGTCAGCCAAAAATGGATGAGTACTAGAATGATCACGTCACACCTAGAGTAGAATTTGGTATGAAGAGCCACATTTTGAGAGGAACAAGGAACATCCAGAGTGAATCTTCAAAGGAGAAGATCTAAAAGATCACATCAAATGAAGAATGAATCAAGAGAAATAAGTGCTTACAGAAGTCTATGAAGATTTCTTCAGAATCTCTAAGGCTATAATATGGAAGAAATTTCACTTTATTCCAAAGAAAAATTTCATTCACTCATTCATTAACTCATCCACTCACTCACTCACTCATTCATTGATCTGAGATTCATAATCATTTAATATGCACCAAGAAATAATCTAGGTGCTTGGACTGAATTTAGAAAAAAAAGAAAACAGGAAAGTCCTAGTGGAACTCACCCTTTACTATGAGGAAACCTTTAATGATGATAAATATAATAAATAAGAATTACATACACATAGTATTTGAAAAGTGATAAGTGCAAAAGAAGATCAGAAGCAGAGGAAAAAGGACACAATATTTTTGGAGGGGTCAAGTGAATGATACACTTTTAAATAGGGTCTTCAGGGTAGGCCTCATTGAGAAGGTGAGGTGTGAGCAAAGCTCAAAAAAGGTTAGACAAGTGGACATGTGAGGGTGAGAAGTCCAGTGGATGTAGTGCAATGCCATTGAGCAGGTTATGTTTAGAAAGAGAGAAAGGCTGATGTGGCTGGAGTAGACTGAGGGTAAGCAGAAAGGGAGGCTGAGATTTTAGTAAATGATATAAGGTCATTTAAGCCAATGCAGGGACTTTGAATTTGAGAGACCTAAGGAGCCACTTCCAGGGTTTTGAGCATGGTGGGTGGAGGGGAGGACAAAATCTGAAGTATTTCATTTGGATCATTCTTGATGTTGAGACTAGACTGTACAGAGACAAAGGGAAACCAATTTGGAGTTTTGGTAGTAATCAGGGAACGATGGTGGTAAATCACACAGTGGTCCTGGTGGACTGGGTATGGTAAGTAAAACAACAACAAAGAAGTGTAAGGATGCCTGGAATGGTTAAGAATAGACTACAGGGAGGAAGTTTTAGAATCAGGATGAGTCTGGAAGAAAACTCAGGTATTCGACCATTACTAAAATAATTTTGGAAAAAAAAATATGCTATACCATATTCTAAATGTATGAACCCTTCACAATGAAGCTTTCCTGAATTGTTCTCTCTAAACTTCAGCATCCCATTCTGCTCTCTTTAAACTTGTGTTTTTAGTACTGCTTTACTCATGCCCATCCCTGCCTGTATTCTTAGACTCATCTATTTAAGGAAGGCACAGGATCCATGAGGGTGCATTCATTGCTTGGGCATCTCCCCTGTTCTGACAGCACATTAGTCTCTTAAGGGAATTATTCTGATTCTGCACGAATGCTCAGCACAACTTGTCCATCCAAAAGCTACCATTCTAGTATAAAAGCTGAAGATATTCCTCCTGGGCCCTTCTATCAGACCCCTCTGCTCACTGCCCAGGTTCAGTAAAGCTTCACTGAAACTTTCAGTCAGTCCCACTTTTTCAGGATCTTAGATCTTAAATACTGTGCCACAAAAATGGAGGCCATCATTTCGACATGTTCATCTGGACAGTAGACTCCGGGTGCAACTGGAGTACAATTTCTACTACCAGGCTTCTGGATCTCCATCTGCTCTAAGCATGCTCTGTAGCTTGTCTAAGACCTTGAGCTCCCCCATATCCTTTTAGCAAATTCCAGAGCTTTTCGATAGCCTAACAGCAAGATCTCTTTTTGTGTAAGTTAGTTAAGTTGTTTTCATTCCTTTTTCTCTTTGTTTTCTTGCAACCAAAGAACTCTAACTGATACAGAGCAATAAGTACGCCTTTTTAATTATGACCTCCACAGGCCTTGGGCCTAGGGGGTATTGTATAAATGTTTATTTAATGAGTGAATGAATAAAAATTACTTTAGTATAAGAGGAAAGATGAGACAACATAAATGAACATTCGGATCGAGCTGAATATGGACCCTGTCTTGTCCTTATTTCCTTTGAAAATACTTTCTCTCCTCCCTGTTAGTTTTTCCTGCCCTGGTTTTCAGGTATAATTTGCTTTAAAGATAATAATGCCATGTTTCTTTGAAATGAAACTATCTGGCAATTTATGGTCAAATTTAAGTTTGGCATAACAGGCTTAATGTTCAGCTTTCCATCTATATTCTGTGCTTGGCAAAAACCCAGGGAAACTTGGGATTTTATGCTCCTGAATTTTATAAACTAGTAAACACAAAGGTATTGGAATTGTATATCTTAGCATGAAACATTTTATCTTGTGCATAAGAAATATCAAATTGGACTGTGGTGTAGGCAGCTAGGGATTTGTGCTGCTTCCTCCCTTTAGAAATGTTCTTATTTAAGAACCAATGTCTGTGAAAAGTGATGATAAAACAAAAACAGCAATTTACTTTGTTCAGCGTTCCCAGATTTTCAAGCTATTTCACATGGATTCATTCTATCATGTTATCTTCTCTGTGGTCCAAGGTGATAAGTTTTGTGTTATCATCCCATCTTATCAAAAGGTACAACACAGCCCCACAGAACTGAAGTGATCCCCAAGGTCACACAGCTGGTTAATGCAAAGCCATGACCAGGATCTAGCTTTCCTTTGTGCTCATCACCAGATGTAAAGTTAATCATTCTTTGATTCTTCCATATACTCATCCAACAGAATTTTATTTTGTAGTATTCTCCCTCACTACCATATGTCAAATGTGTTACAGGCTCTGGGGATAATACTATGAACAAGAGATACAGAGTCTCTGCCCTTAGTCTCAATATGAAGGCAGTTGAATATGTGGCTGAATAATATCTAATACCTAAGAATCTGTTCCAATTTTTGGAATCCTCAACCAGGCCTATCCTGAATATGGATGATACTGGCCTAGATTGTGATGCTCATGTTAAGTGTGATAATAAAAATCATACTGGAGGCCATCCCCCATTTTGTACATTTCTTTACTGAACACTAAATATCTTTATTCTCTTAAAGAATGCTAACTTCCATGCTGCTAAAAACATGTTGACTCCCTAAAGCCGTTTCAGTGACACTGTCAGTAATATCATTTTTCTCTATCGCCACTCCTACCAAAGCCATGTCCATACCAGGGCATGATGTCCTATGGTCCAAGAGGCAGCCTTACCCTGGCTTAACATCTGACACTTGATTATAACAACCCGATGTGGGGTTAAGAGACAACTTCAAGTGGAGAAATACTGAATCAGTAGCAAGATGTAATAAATATGCAAATCTCTCCTTTCAGAAGCCTTATTCCACGCCATCTAATAATGTCTCCATATTTCTTCATGTTATTTTTCCCTCTACTGCAGGGGGGAGGAAGCTGCTTCTGCAGCAATGCTGTTCTGTCTTCCCACCTGTTTACATTTACTATATGGCTGCCTAGGGAACCCTGCAGAAAATAATGCTTGTGTGAGGCATTTAGTTGACTACATGTCAAAAAGTAATTTGAATCAAAGAGTCACTAACTTAATTGATGGTGATGGCTCCATCCAAAAACAACCAAAGAAACTGATGTTGTGCAAATTGCACATATATTGCTCTTGAATTTCTGAGCATATTCTTGTTTGCCTTGACAGGATTTAAATTATCTTTCGGACAGCTCGACACATTACTTAAGATGTGCCTGTATGCGAATTTTAGCTGCTAAAGGGGGCAATAACAACCTTCCTGTGAAATTAATTCCCAAGACTTCAACTTCATCTTGCTCTTTCTTTTACTCATTCCCTGCACATACTCTATTCCCTTACAATTTATACTTTAACCTCTAAGTCATTTTGGTCACCATAGAATACAGACCTATTGTCTTTGCAGACTCCATAGAGACCTCAGGTCTTAAGAAGCAAAGAATGAAGCATTAGAGTCAATGAAAAAATGTTAAATTCTTTGGATACATTTATTCCCTTCAGTGCCATTGGGCTCTATTTTTGAGCTGTCATTGGGTCCTTTTTGAGGGGTGCAAATCCTAAACAGTACAAAATAAGTTAATTTCCAAATTAGCCTACTTCCCTGAGAGAATCAGAATTTAGATCCTGGGCTAAGGAGAGCAGTCCAGCAGCCATATCTCCAGAATGGTGGTAGTATATGTTAGAAGATTGACTCAGAATAAGAAACATCAATGGAAACTTTTGGAGTTGTCTACAAGAGGATGTAAGACTCTCAATAGTAGCTCTCATCAGTGGTTCTGTCCTAGGCATTTCCAGTGGGTGCCAACTCCTGGAGATAGGAAAGTAAAGCAAAGAGAGTACCAGCTGAAAGAAAAAGAAACACAGCTGTCAGATATATTTCTGACATGAAGGAGCTGCTGGTCATGAGCCACAGACTCCTAATCTTCAAATAAGGTGGTAGTTAGAGAAGATAAGATGTCTTCTAGAATTAAAGGGTAGAGTTACTGTAGAATCTGAGGGAAGGAAGATTGGGCAGCATACTACTTGCTTGTCTTACTCCTCTGTTCATGGTAATGAAACTCCAGATGCCCATGAACATAGCCTGAAAATCAAAGGACTACAAAGTGTTCAAAGGGTCTGTGATGGTTAATTTTATGTGTCATCTTGGCTAAGAGATGCCCAGAGAGCTGATAAAGCATTATTTCTGGGTGTGTCTGAAAAGGTATTTCTGGAAGAGATTAGCATTTGATTCAGCAGACTGAGTAATGATAGGTGCCCTTATCAATGTGGTCGGCATCATCCTAAATAGAACAAAAAAGCAAAGGAAGGGCAACTTCTCTCTTCTTGAGCTGGGATGTTCATTTTTTCCTGCCCTGAGACACTGGAGCTCTTGGTTCTTGGGCCTTTGGACTGAGTGAATTATATTACTGGACTTCCTGGTTTTCCAGATTGCAGATGACAGATTGTAGAATTTCTCAGCCTCAATAAAATAATTTTATGAACCAATTCCTATAATAAATCCATCTTAATCTCAATCTATCCCTGTCTCTCAAAAACAATATTATATTGATTTATTCTATTGGTTGTTTTTCTGGAGAACCCAGACTAATACAGGGTCTTAAATGAATTTTATGTCCCAAACATAAACAAGTATCAAGCTCCATATTTATAATAAAAAAGTCACTGGTCCAAAAATTAAAATTTAGTTATGTCTCTACAATCAAAATTAACCTTTTTTTTTTTGAGCCTCATCCATGCAAATGGTGGAAATTTTCATTTTCCAGCTCAAGCTAACTTTATTTATTACCTCATTTCCTTTCTTTCAACAGGGAAGATGTTTTGAGAGGGTCATCTACCTCTGTTCACTGCTACACTGTCTGTTACTGCTGACAAGACCTCCATGCATATGCACTGGTCTTTCAGCATGGGTAGTACCTGGTAATTGCTTATGGGTAAAGCTTGGGGCAGCTGACTTATCTATACAATTTGTCTCTTGTTGGGCATCTTCTGAGGCCTGGCTTCCTTCTCATCTTCTTCTAAGAAGCCTCCCCACCACATACCATTGCAGAGTCTCAGTTCTTTTCTCAGTTCCCTTCAACTCTCATAGGGCAGAGACATCTTACATGTTCTCTATATTTTCTCATGCCAAAGAGGACTCAGATTTGAAAACATCTCTCTCTCTCTCTATCTCTCAACCTTAATCTCTCAAACTCAATCTCTCAATCTCTCTCTCCTCTCTCTTTCCCCCCACTCCCATACCTTCCCTCCATCCCTCTCTCCCTCTATACCCCCAGAACAACTCAGTACCTTTCCAATATGTTTGGTTGTCTCATTTTTAATATAGGGCTCTTTCTAAGGCCTTCTCTATAACAGTCTCAGAAAGAAGAAGAAGGCTAATTGCAATCAGTGTTAATCCCACACTTCTATAAATTCTTCCTCTCCCTTCCCAGTCTACTTGACCTCACTAACCTCTACTGTCCCATTCCAGAAAGAGTTCTTAACTCCCCTCTACTCTCGAGTTCACCACAACCTTGCAATTCTGTTTTTTGTTTTTTAATTTTGGGGGGTTTTTTTGAGGTTATTTTGTTTTGCTTTATTTTTGGATAAACCCTAAGATCTACTGAGGCTTTACTGTGTAAACTTCTAAAGTAATAAATTCCACCTCAAAATTCTAGTTCTGTAATAAGCAATTTGGCCTCCATACTAATGTTCTACCACAAACTTTACAGCATGAACTTTACACTCAACTTTTAATCTCAAAGCTGAACAATATTATTTCTTGATCTGAACACAAACATTGTTTACTCTTATCCCATAAACATGCAGAATAGCTCTCATGGTGGGAAACTGAGCAACTGTGTAAAGATATTGGCTCTATTTGGCCACAGTCTGGACCCACTCCTTTCCCAGTAAAGATCCTACCATGTATCTGAGTTTCAAATATGTGAATAATAATTTAGACTAACTTCATCCATCCAACCCAAATTTCACATTAATTCTATGAATCCCCTGAATTATCAACTATTTAACAACCAAGTGTACTGCAGTTTTGGGCTGCTCCACTTTAGCCTGTGATTTGTTTAGAACTCCTAGCCACCTGTCTATAACCTATTTATTCGATACTGTGATTATCACAATAACATGAACAGCCTTCTAGACAATTCCTCCCCCAAGTCATCACTACCCCAACTCCCAGCAGGATTGCTTGTCCTTTATTTACTGTATCTGTGCACAGCTCACTGACCTCAGGGACATAATCCAGTTAGAATTGAGTCATAATAAAATTCTCTTATTAAAAAAGACAAAGTAACTTTATCATTTCAGCATTTCTTTGATTCATTTGGCCATTTAAACAAGTGCTTCTCAAGCTTTAATGTGCATATGAATCATCTAGGATCTTTTTATAATGCAGATTCCTATTCAGTGAGTCTGAGGTGGAGCTAAAGATTCTAACAAGTTCTCAGATGATGTCAATGCTGCTAGTCCACGGAATACAAGTTCTATAAACTATCTGTTTTGATTTTAATTATCCTTGGCTGTGTCTCCATTAGTATTCTATCCTCATTTTATAACAAATCCCTCTAATTACCCAGATATTATAATTGTGAGGTAATCCAAAATAAATGGTATTTTCCTTTTATATAAAAATTGCTTAGATGTGTATTTTTAAATCAAGTTGTTGTTTGTTCCTATCCAACTATGCCTATATAGTGATTATAAACAATTGTCCATCTCATTGCATAATACAGCACACTTCATACAACATACTGATGAAAATATTTTAAAACCTTTTAGCAAAACCTCTTTCTTATGCATTAAATGACATTTAAATGTATGAAAACAATTTAATGGAAAGAGTACTTATGTTCTAGGTGAAAAGACACATTGATGTAAGCATTTGAAACAAGTCTGCATCACTAAATTTTGTCCCATACACAGGCTGCCCCTGCTTGCACCAGTCATCTAGCCCTTCCTGTTCTCTAGTATAAAGTAGGTAAGTAATAGCACCCCTCAACCTCATCTCTACAAGGGCACTGGGGTGCTGCTGTGGCTTGCTGACACCATCTGCCTGCTCTGAACATAGTTTTGTGTGAACCCCTCAGTCACCCCCTCAGATCCTCACTTCTTCCTGCCCCACTCCCTGGAACTGTATTCCTCATCCTGCCTGCTGGGCCTCCTTCTTCAGGCTCTCACACTGTTGTATACCTGTTCAGAGTGCAATGGGGTAGGTTAGGGTTGGGGAAAGATGTCTGAAAAGCAAAGAGGCTTAAAAAGAAATGGCCAAATGTCCAATAAGTACCAAGCCACATGTTTTGTGTGATTTTACACAAAGCAGCCTCACAGCAACACAAAAAAGACTGAAGAGTCTCTGCCTCTGAAGATTCATCTTTCATTTCCAAGGAAATTTTGATGGAAAAAATGAAACCCATTGTGCCTTTTCTCATTTAAGTGACATCTCCCAAGCACAATTTGCTGTTTTGCTGGTTTGGCTGGCAGTGAAAAATGCCAAGCACAGATCTAGTCTGTGCACTTTTGAGGCATAAGACCTTTTGCTAGCTGGAACAACACAACCACAAAGCAAAACCCATCTTTTCTGCCACTGGCAGAAGGCAAGGGCTGCAAAAACAGGAAAGGTTTGCATAAGAAAGTGTCCAAATGTTAATCCATTTTTATAACTATACTTGACCCCAAACTTTTTATAAGCTTCTGAAATACTGAGATAACTCTTTGCTTACTTGCTCCACCTTCCCTTACAAAAGCCTAGAAGCAGGGAATTATCTGAAGTCACAATGAAAGTGGCATTCCTCTTCCTTCCTCATAACACCTTCTCCATGGCAGGAAAGTAATGGTACAGAAAAGAGGCCTAGGAGTCTAGGAGTCTAGAGGATGGAGACCTAGTTATAGTGCTATGTGACCCGGGGGAGGCCTTTGGGGGCTCAGCCTTGTCCTGTTAAATTAACTCTAAGACCTCTGCAATATGACATCTTTTTCTTCTAGGAATGAAGTCTGAAATTTTGTCTTTTAGCTAAAGCTAAAACAAGAGTATACAAATAAAAACAGAGACAGATTCTGTTCAAAAACTGCTCCCTAATTATGATCAAATTAAATCTGAGTCTACGTTTATTACTGTTTACATGAAAATAAGAAAATTTTTATTTCTCAGCCTCCTGAAAATGTTTCTAAACTTGTACCTAAATGGAAAGAGACCATTTATAACAGAGCCCCTAATTCATAAATCAATTTTTAAATAGTTAAGGGACTGTAAATTATAAATTTTAAAACCACTTCTTATATAATGTATAAAAAGAATACAAGTTCCTGGAGGACAAAAAGATCAAAAGATATAAGTTCTCTGACACTTTCTGATACCTTAGTATTTTGTGATTTTTAAGTAGGAGTGATTCTTAGCCATGACCAATGGACCATTGAGGGGAGAGTAGACATATATCTATGGGAATATCAGAACCTCTGGTGTTAAGGGTTGGTGAAAAAGATCTTTCAAAATACATCTCTTCTAAAACTCTGAAACATGCCTTTCACCCCAGCATGATGCTACAGAGAAAGATAACCAATGATTCCTAGGAGAGTACATGAAGTGTGCATTAAGAGTGGAAGTGGAGGAAAAGCGTGAGAGAGGAAAATACCTGAGAGTGCCCTTATTAAAAATACAAGACACTAGGTCTATCTGACTCATTCACAAGTCTTAGAGGTTGCAAATAAACACAAGGACCAAGGAGAAAGCTGTTGACAAATTGTATTTTTCAAATTATCTTTGTCAGGGTCCCATAGTGGTGTTTTTAATATCACGGATTATATTTGGTCATAGGTGAGGAAGTTGTCAAGCTCTGAAGTGAGTCCAACTGTAATTTCATCTAACCAACGAGGACAGGAGGCTTAGGGAGGTTGGGAACTCTCCATGGTCCTGAGTCAAGAAACAGGAATGTAAATCCCTCACCCCTGGTGGCCTGAGGAAGCACATTCAGAATAAGGTCACAGAGGACCAGGAAACTTTTTTAGACTATCTGCAAATGGGTGAATACATGTGCATGTTGGATTAAAACCTGGTATATTTGCTCTGATAATATGTGCAATACTCTTTAGAAAGAATAAAATAGAGAAAGAGAAGGCGAGAGGGACAGAGAAAGAGAAAGAGAGGGGGGGAGAAAGCGGGGGAGGCACAAGCAAGTGTAAAAGGAATAGAATCCCAAATTAAAAACTAAAATATCAGGAAAAGAACAGAAGATTAACCACAGGCTTGGTCAACGAATCTCCAATGCTAGGTCTCAAAGGACCTGCTGAAACGTGAAAGAGGTAGGTTTTTTTGTTAAATCAGAGGAAAAGCTATGTTAAAAGCTCAGCAGGCACTAAACTCCTACTCTGGGGAAGGGGAGGCAAAGGAAAATACACTTAGCTCCTAAAAATATTTACACAAATTCAGTCATGTTGGCCACTCTCTGGGTTGATAATGGAAGATGTACCTTTGGAGATTTTGGCCCTAAACATTTTATGTTGATATCTTGGAGGAAAAAGTTGCAAAAGCTGATCACATCATTTTAGAAACAAGTCTGAGCTACACTAAACATGAGAATGACTCAGGAAGGCTTTGTGTTATATTGTTAAATATTTGATCAAAGGTGACAAGCCCCTCTTTTGCTGCTGAAATGAATCCATAAAACATGCAATACAGACCAGCTAGGAAACACGCTTCCTTCAACAAATATAATCTCTATGGCATTCCCTGAGCTCTTTTAGATGAAATATCCATTTTCAAATTCTCTAACCACTGTCACTCTGGACCTTGGGAATCACACCACCCACAAGAGATCTTTTTCAAACAGACTTGAGTCTTTTCATAATTGTGCATTCATTGGAGATAAGTCAAGATCGCTCATGCAATATAATGATCCTGGGGCAGGGGATGAAAGAGCAGGCTTCGTATTTTCTTAGATAGGAGGCAAGCACAGGCTCAGTCTTTTCCTATTAGGTCTATGCCCAGGACACTGTGTTCAGTCCTGGACACAATATTTTGAAACTTAACCTGATGAATTAAAAGTCTTTCAAAACTGAATTATAGGGACTGTGAAAGAACATAGAACTGCATTAATCCAAGTATGGGGAAGAAGAGGAAGCAAAGCAGTTAAAACCAAACAGAAGCTGAATTTACTATGAATCCTCTCTGCAACCTTCTCAGTCATATGTTGACCCTTATTGAGATCATCCTTTGATTTTCTACATAATAAATATTATGGGGAAGCCTGAAATGTCAAACTATGGCCTAGCTCCTTCCTTTCAAAACTTTCCATCTTGGAATTAGGATGGGACAAACATCCAAATTTATTCCACTTACAAAATGCAAGACAAAGAGCATTTATAAAACAAATAACTAGGGCCTGACAGGCTCTAAGATTTCATCTGCTGGTAAAGGCAATGTGTAAAATATTGAGCTTTCCCAAACAAAGCAATCTTGCTAGGAACTGGGGGAGGAGTGCAATTTGTGACATATACTTAAATTTAACTATATTGTAATAAACAACAAAATAATTCATAAACTCTTCTGCCTATACCATAAAATATTAGTTTGGGCACTGTGATGTCTGTTATGATATTCTGGGTTTCTACAATTCTCCATCTGTGCTAGACTACTCCAGAAAGATATAAGAACATGACTTATTTCAAGCATGAAGGCAGTTGTGAGACTTCAATGCCTATTCTGCACATCCAAACTCTGCAACAGATTTCTGGGCAAAGAGACTCTCAGGCTGTGTCCTTCCAGATGTTTTCACATATAGCTACTTTTATTTACATGATTTAAAGATGTCTCCTCCTTTGGCAAGGATGTCTTTGAACCTATATATTCTGCTATATGTGTACACAAGAAGTATACTTTTTTTTCAATGAGGCCAGACACCCTTTTGTTCAAAAGAAAAAAATTAAATCTACAATAATAATGTTCTGTAAATAAGTAATTATTTTAAAATTCATTAGTTGACTGATGTTGAGTATATAGAAGTATTATAAACCCCAATGAGAACTTGTTAGCCAAAACAGTGAACCCTGATTTAGTAATCAGTTAGGTCTCTTGATGTGTAGCACATATTATGAATTAGAGTACAGGTTTTGTGGCTATTCTGATGATACTATTACTTGGGACCCCAAAATGCCTATATTCTGCTGTTTCAATCACCATTCCTCCTGTCCAGTTTCCTGAGGCAGCAGCTGAACACACAAGGACAATAGAAGAAAGGAAATCACAATACCATTTCAAGCACTGGTCTCTACAGAAGATGTTGGTTTGAAACTTAAGGTTTAGGTTTAAGGAATAAGATAAATCTTTTCCATATAACTACATTTTTCATGCCCTAATAAACTGAAGCAAAATTAATCTGAGATGAACACACTCAAGTATACCAACCAAGAAGACTAGGCTGTTTCTTCTACCCACAAACTGCTAACTATTTCCCAAACTTTAATCCCCACTTCTCCCATAGTTATACAGGCCCTATGTTTGTGTTCAGGTGGTGGACACCCAAATAAAGACTGTATCTTGCAACCTTGCAGCTACATGTAATCATCTACTGAAGAGATATAAACAGATGTGTCTTGCTCAGCTTCTGGGAAGTTAGCTGAAGAGAGGCCTATGCATGCCCATGGCTCTTTATTCTATGTTCTCTGCCTCCATGCTGCTAAATGAAATGAGGGCATAATTCCAGGAGACCAAGCTGCTTGGACTACAAAGTCACACCATAGGAATGTCAAACAGCAAACTGGAAGAGCTTGACCCCTAAGGATACTGTTGAACAGTGACACCATGCCATCCTTGGACTTCATACTTCTTGAATTTAATTCAAGAGAATAGGTAAGCATCTATCTTGTTTAAATCCACTCTTATTTGGAGTATTCATCACTCAGCTTAATCACTGACCTTAATCTTAACTGACATATCTACCCAAACCCCTGTGATCAGAAGAAAAGTGGTGGGACTGCAAGGACACCCTAAATCAGAAGTCCAATATTTCCATTTAATATCAAAATAGAGAGACAGAGAGGCAGGGAAAGACAGAGAATTAAATCTGACCATGAAGGCAGAATGACTCTCTCTCACAAGTAATTGTCCCTTAATCTTATCAGAAACTCTCTCTCTCTGCTGTGGGAGGGAACAGAGCCAAGCATGGTGAGAATTTGCTAAACTCTTTCCTTTACAGCAAATCCTTAGTATTTGCATTTGGTTCAATAAGCTACTCTCCCATTTTTAAAAATCCTCAGTCTGTTTTATGGTGACTGAGGCCTGCATCTGCTTCTCTGTCTGAAAGGAACTCTGAATAAGTGACAGATGGTGATTTCTATATGTGATATTTAATGTCAGGCATATTAGCTAAAGACTCTAGGGAAGACGTAATGATGTTCTTCATAATATATGCTGATAAAGTTTGTCATTGGAGCATGGAGACTGCAACAATGAGTCAAGCCAAGGTTATTATATCCTAGAATTCAACTTCCAAATCCCACCCATACTTACATGCAAATTATGGTATCAAGGGCTTCTCTAACATAAACTTATAGGTAGACTAGGAAATCTTAGGATGCTTTCAGGATATTTTCATTTATAAAATTCCATACATGTGTGTGTGTGTGTGTGTGTGTGTGTGTGTGTGTGTGTGTGTGTGTGTGTAAAACATGTCAATGTTTTATAAAACATATATAATAGATAAATATTTAAAATGTCTATAAAATATATAAACACATGCTATCTATAAAACATATCCCATGTTTTTCATGAATTATAACTTCCTTATTGGGTTCCTAAATTTGACCTAATTCTTTCACCACCCTTCACTCCCAATTTTCTCTTTTCTTTCTTTCTTCTGTCTTTCATCCTTATCTTTATCTTTTTTATCTTTCTACATCCTTCTTACTTTACTTCCTACTTTTATCTTCCTTCTTTCCTCCCTTTTGCTTTCCTTTTTTTAAATCCCTTCTTTATCTTTCTTCTCATCATCCTTTCCTTTCTTTTTGTTCCTCCTTTCTTGTTTCTTTTCTTTTCTTCCTTTTTTCCTTTATTTTTTCTATCTTTTCTACTTTCTTCTCCCCTCCTTCCTTACCTCTTTCTTCTTTTTCCTTTTTCTTCCATCTTCATTTTCTTCTTGTATTCTTCCTTTTCTTCTTTTCTTTTCATCCTTCTTTCTGTCCTATAGTTTCCTTTTTTCTTTATATCTTCCTTTTTATTTTCTTCCTATCTTCATTCTTTCTTTCTTTACTTTTTTCCTGTTAGCAACTGTTTTACTCTTCCATCCCACACTATTCTTTCTTTTTATCTTTATTTCTCCAAGCATTTACTAGTATTATTTAGGTAACAGAAAGCTATATAAAGCACAATAACTACTTTGAGAAAACTCTAATATATAAACACTTAATTCAATGCAATAATATCTACATTAAAAATGTGTAAAATTTTATATAAAAAATGATGGTGAACATATTACTACTTAGAATGGAACTAAGTGGCACTATAGTCTCAACACATATGACATTATGTATGAGTCTTGAGGCATGAGTAGATGTCTGTCAGATGACATGAGATGAAATTACAAAGGCAAAGAGTTAGACTACAGTAAAGGGTGTTTGGAGAATTATGAAAATTTTAGTATTAAGGGAGTTCAAAGAGTGTTGGTAGAAGATAGCTACCTTTGAAGTGAAAAAAGTTGTGAAAGAACATGAAATCTGAACTGTATTCTAGATTGCTATTTAACAGAATAAGAGTGATATTAACAAGTCTATATTTTTAAAATATTACCCTGGAAGCAATTGAGAGGGTTAAATTGAGAAGAGGTTGGATATAAGGCCAACACTATGAGATTGTTGTAATAACCAAGAACAGAGATGGTCTCAGATGGGGGTCAGCAAACTTTTTCTGTAAAGGATCAGATAGTAAATATTTTTGGCTATCTTTACTCAACCCTGCTTTTGTAGTATCACAGAAAGAGTCACACACAACATGTAAATGAATGAACACAACTATGTTTTGATGAAACCGTATTTATGAACACTGAAAGTTAAATTTTATATCACTTTCAGAGTGTCATGAGATATTATTCTTTTAGGTTTTTTTTTTTTTTTTAATGTCATTTAAAGTGTAGAAAAGCAGTTTTAGTTGGCGGGCTATACAAAAACAGATTTGGCCTAGGAACTGACATCTGACCAAGAGGAAATCTTTAACAAACAAGTAAGTGTAGGAGTAAAGAGAATGGGAAATATTCTAGGTTAATTTTGGAAAGTATAATTGCAGAATTCAGTGAACTTTTGGATGAAGGTTATGAGAAAAGGATGTCCAAGATGATTTCAAATTCTACCTTAGGTAAATAGTATGTGATGATAATAGTAAATGAGATATGGGTACAAGAGATTAATGCCAACATAAAATATAGAGAGAAGAAGCTGAGGTTTAGCTATGTTAACCTTTATATTTAGTCTTATGTATTTATCTTATTGACTTAAAATAAACTGCACATACATTTTAAAATTCACAGTCTGTTGAATTTTGAGATACACACACACACACACACACACCTATGAATCTATCACCACAAAATAATGAAATTATCCATCATCCCCAAATGGAGTAATATTCCATTGCATGTTTGTTCTAAATGGTTTATTCATGCGAATTGTCTCTAATTTGGGCTATTAACAAATATGGCTGCTATGGACATGTGTATAGAAATATGTGTGGACTTAGGCCTGCTTTTCCCTTAAAAAAAGATGAGTGTTGTATCATGTAATATTCCCACCAGCAAGGTATGAAAGTTTCAGTACCTCTACCTAGTTGCCAATAAGACAATACTTGGTATAGTTTTTGTTGATTTTTGTTGTTGCTTTCATTTTATGTATTTAGTAGGTGTGTAGTGTTATCTCATTTTAGTTTTAATTCACATTCTCCCAGCTATGACAACCTTGAGTTTTCTGTACATCATTCCAAGAGAAATTCCCAGCAGTTAATTGAGAATGTGAGACTGAAAGTCAGGAGAAAGGTTATATGTAGATACAAAAATTTTCTGTCCATAAAATGACAATCAAATTTAATTCTGGCTTTTGGAAATTTTATTTAAAAAATGGCTAAGATTCAGTTATCCAAGCTCATTTGTTATTTATGAATTTGTGATATTTATAAAATGTTTGCTATCTTTTAGAAAATGTCACTCCTTAGTACTTCTTACCTATTTCATTCTGTCATTTCCCTTCTACTTAGGGGACAGAGCTATGGCCATTGATTTGAGAGAGTTGACAATTTTATTCTAAGACTTAAAATTTTTACACTAAGCAGCAAGAGTCAGTGAGAAAGTATTTTTAATTTAATCAAATTTATATTCTTAGTACAAAAAATAATCAACATATCCTTAGGAGAAAAGCACCAGGGAGGCATCATGTTGTAGTAAACATTCTTTCATTATACGAACACACGATGTGAGGTTCTGAAACACAAAAAATAGCTAAAAGCAAGTGGAATAGTCTTTCTTTGGTCTTAGTACTATTCAAATGGCTGAAACATACCTATTGTTATGAAAGATGGAATTCAATTTTTCTAGGAAAAGTGCTTCATTTCAGTTTTTATTATCATATGTATGTGAAAAGGTATAAAAAAAAGTTGAATAACTAAAAGTTAAACAAATCTATATTCTTAAGGGTCTCCGTTAGCAGACAGTTGGAAATTAGCATAAAATTCTGAGATACTTTTGTTGGTTAGATCTAGTCAGCCACTGCTATAGTCCCAGTATCTGGTATATGGTCTTTACTTTGTTCTATTCATATTTGCACACACAGTTACCAGGCACAAACCCAGCGAGACATTGACTGAGCCTAAAACAACCTTTTAAAATGCTTAATGATTTTCATTTCTGTATGGATTTATTAAGTTCTAGATTTACTATTAGAGTATAAAAGCATGGTAAGATGTAATTTCTTCCAAGATCCTAAGCTATCAGTTACTAATGTGAAGTTTCAGATCAAAACATAAACTTTTACAAATGTAGACCAAAGCCAGTTAAATGGCTCATAACTTCTCACACCTGTCAAGGTTTTAAATGTGTCTGGGCTTGGAGACTGAAGGAAAATTGCTTTTATATAAAAAAAATTAATTTCAAACTTACAGAAATTGAAAGGGTACAAAAAACTTTTCCTTTACCATTTCAAAATGAGTTACCAAATGGATGCTATATCAGCAGCAAATGTTAATATTTATTTGCTACAACAGGAAATTCTCCTATATAACCAAAACACTGCAATTAAAATCAGAGAATTAACATTGATACAATGTTACTTTTTAAATTAACTTTCAATTGTCCTAATCTTTTTATAGCAAAAAGATGCAGTTCAGAATCACACATTGCATTAATTTTCACCTCTCTTTAGTCTATTTGTGTCTGAAGTACTTCCTTACTCTAGCTTTGATATTCATGAGCTCAACACTGTTGATAACTATAGGGCAGATATTTTGTAGATTATTCCTCAATCAGAGTATACCTGAAGTTTTATTATGATTACATCAACTTATATATCATTGACTGAACTATCACAGAGTGATGCTGTCTTCTTGTATCCCACCATTTCAATTCTTATCATTAATGATGATATCCTCATTGACCACTTAAAGTGTCTGACAAGCTTCTTCACTAGGGAGATATTTTCCATTTACAAATTGAGGTTATTTGAAACTGTAACTATCTCATCCCAAAGCAAACATTCTATTAATTAATTAATTTATATTACTATAGACTCATGATTACCTATTTTATTTAAGAGATCATAATCCCTTACTATCACTTATTTTGATACTCATATTGCCCCAGATTGCCCAGTAGCAGGTCACTGAAGTTGGCTTCTGTATCCTTTTGACCTGCACCATCATTCTCTGAGTACATCTAGACTTTGTGGCAAAAGATGTGCCAGGCTCCTTTTATACCTCTCTTGCCTCAGTTCTAGAATCAGCCATTTCTACAAAGATCCATGGTTCTTTAATTGAAAAACAATAGTTAGAAGTCAAGATTCTGGCTTTATCTGTTCTCAATGCTATTGTACTATTGCTTTTTCCAGGACTTTTCAGTGGACAGAGCTAGAGAATTCCCATATACATACACAAATACATATTTACACCCACACATATAAAACTATCTATCTAATCTCCATTAACCTGCACCGATACTTCCAAGTCTAATAACTAGAGTTCATACAAGTTTTCTCCATTTCCATAATTATAACTTCTCCAACAGTAAGAACCCTGGCTTCATCAGCCCTATTATACTTATTGGACTGAACCTCCCATCATCATCTAATCAGTGGTTTTCAATATAACATTCCACTGCCTGGATGTACCACAGTTTACTTTTTATTCATCCATCTACTGAATGACATTTTGGTTGTTTGATTTATTTTTAATACTATGCTTATTTAATATTTTCAAAAAAAGAATATTCTTTAATGATTTCTTGGCATCATCAAATGCAAGAATATATAACTTGAGGCTTTTGGTCTTAATAATCATGGATGTGCTAGACTTCCTCTGTCCTGGGGAAATCACAAGGTATGGTAAATAGAAAGCATGGATATGTAGAGTTAAACTGACTTGTATTTGAATATTTTTCTGCTACCCACCAGCTCTGAAACAGTAAATAGTTCACTTAACTTTCTCAGCTGTGCCTTTGAACCAATCCTGATCTGGGCATAGTAAATTTATTGAAGCCTTGCCACATTTTGAAAATCATCATAACACCATTTTAATGATTATTGAACTTAACCTTAAACCCAACTCTAATTCTGTCTTTATGTGCAACTTTATTTTCCAGTTCTTTTAAGTTAGAGTGGCCTCTACCAATCCATCCATCTTTTTCTCTAAACATTCCATCTTTCTCTTCAAACAGTGAGTGACATTATCTCTAGACATTGAGCTAGGTTCTGAGATGCAGAAGAGGGAAATACAGCCTAGTGAAAAAGACAATATAAAGTAGTACGTTTACAACATGCTATAAGGCCACAGAAGAGACAGTGGCACATAACCAAAACACAACAATTAAAAATTAGAGAATTAATACAGATTGGCTCAACCTGGAAAATGTTCTGAGAGGCTTCTTGGAGAATGAGTTGGGTAGGGCAGCAGTAGGAGATGAACATTAGTGTGCCACAGAGAGAAAACAGTATAAGAAAAGGTACAGAATGAGAATCCAAGTAACAAATGATTCACTACACCTTGTGCACTGGCCTGGGACCAGATCACATGCCTGGCACCTTGGTCCTTCTAGTGTTTGCACCCTGTCTTGCCTGATGGAACTTCCTAATGATGGGCACCGGTTATATCCACTGTACCAGCCTGCTGTGAGAAATCTGCCAGATTGCCCTTTACAGTGCTCTGCTGACCCATTTAAACATGTCCATGCCCTCTAACAGACCTTGCAGATGCTGACTATAGCATGTCCTATTTTGGTAGAGTCTCCTCAACCTCAAGGGTACATTTATTTTACATCTTGATCTGTGTCTACCCCATAAAGCTGGAGTTCATTCTCTCCCATGATCCAAAGTCTAGAAGTAATATTTGTTAGCGTATTTTTTAAAACTGAAAACTGTTTTAGATTTCAGGTTCTGAAAAAGGTTTCCTATAATGTTCATTTATTGATCAGAATAATTCACATTGATTAGATAATCTTAGGTCAGAGACTCATGATAAAAAAGAAAGAAAGGAGACTGTGAAAAATACAGTTGGAATTCAAGTAAATGCTAAGCGAAATTAAAAGGGAAACAGAGAAATCTGATTAGAGGTAGGGAGAAATTAGGAGTTTAAATATGCACACCCTCAAGTTTTCACCTCTCTAGTCAAACTTAGATCAACTGTCTCCTTTAGTGCAATAATTTCTTTCTCTTGGTAAATTCCTTGAGGCCAAATTATGCTTGGTACCTCATCAGCATATCCTGAGCACACAGAACTAAGCTGAGCCCCAATAAAGATATATGTTGTTGTTGTTTTTTCTTTCTGATACCTAAAATTTATCCCCATAACATTGGCTAAAGTATCATTTCAGGGCAATTCTGTGATTCCTCTGTACTATAGCAGTAACCATTTCATTTTCAGATATTCTTCCCAAATATTGTTGCTTCTAAAAAGTCTTCCCTTGTTAACACTTCTAAGCTTGGACAGTCTGTACTTTAGGCCATCAGCACTCGTTATAATAGCATAAAATACATCTTATTTTCATATTATATTTAATACTTCATGAACTATTCTATCAATTCGTGTGTGAGTGTGTGTGTGTGTGTGTGTGTGTGTCAAAAAGGTTAATATTATATCTGTTTTAAAACTAGCAAACTGAAGTTTGGGGAAGGTTAACAGTTTTCTCAAGGCCTCCAAGTAAGTTCAAGTCAGATCACGATTTAGACTCTTGATTATAGAGCATATATCTCTAGGCTCTGAATCCAGTTCCCTGTAAAATTTGTCTCATACTTCTGTATTTGTATTAACAGGTTTATTTTAAAAATATAGAAAATATTTTGTCCCTCTTAATCTTCCCCCATCCCTACTATCTAGCATGTAGCTTTACATATAGTGTCTGGGACATCTGTTGGTCTAATAACTATATCAGCACCCTATAATAAAAAAAATATAATTCATATAAAAGTCTAAAATTAAATTACCCAAAAGTAAAGAAAAATAAATCCAGATTTTAGCTACATCTTTCCTTCATTCTTTTTTATTATTATTTTCTGTTACAGAATACAGACAACAGCATACTCTCCTATCAATACAGAGACCACCAAGACAGTCCTACATTATTCAATCTAACAACAGTGGCTTCCAAGGGGAAAATAAATACCTTGACTGAGGCTTCACTGGTCTGCATCGCATGCACAAGCATAAAGGAATCTTTTGCTGTCAAGCTTTCAGTTGGGAGCAAAATCCCCCTGCTGAGCCCTGTTGCTCACTGCAACACTTAAGCTATGATTTGGCACATGTGGAGTCTTAGGCTGATACCTCTTGTTTCACGTGCCTAAAGCTCAGGCAGACACAAGAAATGGGATTCTCGACTATCAGTTGGTAACAGATGTGACAGGTCCAGAGAGCTGACCACCTGTCAGCACATCCAAAGATAAAATCATCTCCCTGCCACCAGTGGGCCATGCATTTGTAATGATGTTTCTGGGCATATGTCTTACTGTATCATGAGATGTAAAGGAGTTGAGGGAAGAAAAGCATCTTCTCAGGACCCTGTTAAATGAACAAAGTTATGCTTAGGGTTGATGTTAAAAAGAAATAAAAAAGTTATGAAGCAGTCTCCAAAGCAGGAAGGTGCTTGCAATCTAGTTGGGGGACCATAATTCAGAATTTTAAACATACATGGCAGGGGAAGATAAGGTATGAGATGTGCCCTATCATCAGTAAGTGCAACTATAAATGTGATCACAAAGTACTGATAATGAGAAGTGGAAAAGATCTAATGGAGAAAGGAGATAAGTTAGAGATAAAATTCTTTTAAAGAAAGTTTAAGATTTTAAACAAGAAACAGAAAGGCACATTTAGGCACAACAGACTAGTAAAACTGTTAGAAGCATGGTGTGGACAAACAACTGATTTGGTTAGTATTGTACAGTAGTTGGGTCGAATGTTTACAGGGCGTATAAATATCCTAAGAGTCTAGATTATATCCTATAAGAAATAAGAAGTCATTGACATTTACAGGAAGTTGTAAAAAAAGTAAAAAGTTATGCATGGTTACAGAGTAGATATCCAAAAAGGGGAAGAAACTGGGTCAGAAACATTTCTAGGAAATTATCAAGTCATCTAGATATAAAACAATGCGGTGTTGTACATAGCTTAGAGCACCGGAAAGAGACAGAAACACGGATGTCAATAAGGCAGAAGTTACAGATGCTGTGAACTTCATTTTCAGCTAACAGTGTTTCTGATTTGATATAAGCCTGGTATTGGCAAAATCATAAACGGTGTATGTGAGGGAGGGGATTTATCTTCAGATTCATACACTTGACAAATGTTCACTGGGTACCTCCCATGTGCCAATCCCTGTATCAGCCATCACTCTCATCATTTTTGACAATGCAATGGTTCTCTTGACCAAGCTTTAGAATTGTACCCATTTATCTTTCATTGAGCTTTTTACTATCAATGTCTCCTGTGTACTAGATAATAAATTAATGGAGAGGTTTTAGTTAGAATAAAAAAAATGCTATTTCCAGGTAAAGCCCTTCAACTCTGTAAAAAAACATACTCTGTTAGGTCTATACCAAGAGGTAATAAAAACATAAAATGTGCTCCTTGTGACCAGCTGGCTAGGTAAAGGGAGAACTATGTTTCTATTTACCTTCTGTTTATAAACCTTCCAGAATAGTTATAGTACCAAATGACACAAAGTGTTCACAGCTCTCACAGACCCCTTGCTTCACAAGTTCTGTGAGGTTTCTTTGTACAGCTCTGTAACAATGCAGAGTGCCCTAGTATTGCACAGGCTGTGTCATCACTCATTCTTCATTACTTGTGTGACTCAAAGATGAGTAGGTACAATGCATTTTCATTCTATATTCTTTGCAGATTGTTCATTTTGATTCAATTTTATTATGAAAATTTAAGGCAAGCAATAACTCAAAGAAAAGAAAGTTGTTTTTACAAAAGAAAGGCCCAGCTGAATTGATAGGAGAGATAGCCGATGCACATAATACCCAGAACAGACTCAGAAGAGGCAGAGATGACTGATAAGCTAAGGTCTCATTCTTGATGATGTCTACATGACATTTTGTGCCTAGTGCTCCTGGGAGGGTGGGAACACTCCCGCTACCTCCAACATGAACAGCAGCTGAAGATGCCTCTGCATCCCTGCATGTGCCTTACAGTGTCCTTTGGTAAGCAAAGCCTGCTCCATTTCTCAATGTAAAAGTCCTAAATAACCTTTTGTTTCTATAAAGCTTTCAAGGGGCTGGCAACCCTTTACTATATCCTCTCTAGAATTCCCAGACTGGAGGGATAGGTTTATGAACAGGAGGAGACCTCTATACAAACAAGCTAGAGAGAATGAGTTCAGATGACTCATCTTCCAGAATGCTTGGGGTCAAGCTAAAGCTCTGACAGGGGTGTTTACAACAAATGGGGGAAGAGAGAATTTTTGAAACACTATGGCAGTAATAAATAATTCATAAGGCACATGCTGGAATAAAATAGAAATTATTATTTTTCAAAACCAGCTTTTGATTCAATTCTAAGTTCTGCTAGCATATAGAATAGGGCTTTAGAGAATTAGAAAAAGAGAGCAAGAGCAAAAATGAGAGAGAGAAAAAGACCAAGAAGTCTCTACATCAAATACTGTATGGAAAGAAATGCTGCTTTTGTATAAACACAGATGGGATATTCCCCACTTTTCTGTGAAGACCTGTGTCAGAAAGACACTGACTAGGTATGTGGTCTAACTCACACTCTAGCCCAAAATAGGGGTGTTTATGAGAAAATAAACAACTCAGCTAAACATGCCTTTTTTGTGTGTGCCCTGAACATGCCATTTCCAAAGGACCAGAGTCTCCATTCCACAGGACGATTGCATAGATTTCTTCTGCACCATGGATGGCAGATAAAATATAAAATACTCAGTTAAATTTGAATTTCAGATAAGCAATGAGTATTTTTATTATAAGTATGCCCTATGCAATATTCAGATTCAATTGGGCATCCAATATTTTTAAGCATTTTATTTTGAGATAATTTTAGATACATTAGAAAGTGTAAGGAATAAGACAGCAAGATCCCTTGTACTCTTTACTCCATTTCTTCTCATGGTAACGCCTTGCAAAATTATATATTATAATATCACAACCAGGATATTGACAATATAATCAAGATATAGAAACTTTTAACATTGCAAATGTCCATTTTATAGCCATGCCACTTTCTTTCCATTCTGCCCCCTTCTTAACTCCTAGCAATCAATCATTTGTTCTTCACTTCTAAAATTTATCTTTTCATCAATGTTATATAAATGATATCATAAGCATGCAACCTTCTATAATTTTTTTTTCACACAGCATAATCCTCTGGAGTTTTATTCAGGTGGATGGGTACATAAATAGTCCATTCCTTTTTATTGCTGAATAGTATTCCAAAATATTGACCTATGATATAAAGTTTACCCATTCATTCCTTAAAAGGCACATCTGTGCTGTTTACAGTTTGGGGTAATTATTTTAAAAGTTCCTATAAACATTTGTGTATAGGCTTTTTTACGGATATCGGTCTTTATTTCTCTGGAATAAAGGTCCAGGAGTGCAACTGCAACTGCTGAGTCTTATGATTGTGTTGCTTGTTATTATTTTTAGAAACTGTCAAACTATTTTTCAGAGTGGCTGTATCATTTTTCATTCCCACTGGGTATCTATGAATGATCTAGTGTCTCTGCATACTATCCAGCATTTGATGTTGTCACTATTTTTATTTTTGTCATTCTGATAGAGGTGTAGTGATATCTCACAATGGTTTTAATTGCATTTCCCTAATAACTAATACTATTGAACTTCTTTTCATGTACTTATTTGTCATCTATATGTCCTCTTCAATATAATGTTTCTTTTCCTATATTCTGTTTGAATCGTTTAAGTTTTGAGGGTACATATATATATATATATATTCTAGTACTTCTTTGTCAGGTATTTGGTTTGCACATACTTTATTTACTGTTGGGTTTTGAAAGCTATTTATGTATTCTTGATAGTAATCCTTTGCCAGATATTTGGCTTGCGCATATTTTCTCCCACTCCACAGTTTTTCTTTTCATCCTCTTAATGGGATCTTTTAAACAAAAAGGGAATTTTCTTTTGACACTCAAATTTATCAATGAATCTGGCTTTTAGTGTCAAGTCTAAGAACTCTTTGTCTAGATCTAGATCTTGAAGATTTTTTCTTTCTTTTAAAAGTTCTATAGTTCTACATATAGATTTACTTTAAATCTATGATTCATTTTCAATTACTTTTTGTATGAAGCATGAGACTTAGATTGAGGTTTATTTTTTTTATTTTGCTAATGGATGTCAAATTTTACAGCATCATATATTGAAAATCCTATGACTTTTCCCTTAATTTGCTTTTTTCTGACATACATTATCAGCTGAGCATATACGTGTAGGTCTATTTCTGGGTTCTCTATTCTGTTCAACTAATCCATGTATTTGTCCTTCCATTAATACCACAAGATATTGATTACTATAGCTATATGTCTTGTAATTGAATAGGTTGATTCCTCCCATTTTATTTTTATTTTTTTAAATTGTTTTAGCTATTTCAGTTTCACTGCCTTTTAGAAAATAAATCTTTTAGAATAATCTTATGTATATCTAGAAAACATCTTGCTGGAATTTTGACAGAAATTTTGTTAAACCTGTATATAAATTCGATAATTGAAATCATTACTATGTTGAGTCTTCCAATCCGTAAACACAATATGCCTCCTTATTTAGATCTTTGATTCACCTTGTGATCACAGTACTGTTTTCATCATACAAGTCCTATGAACATGTTAGATTTATACTTAAGAAATTCATTTTTTGAGCACTTGTAAGTGGCAATGAATTTCTCATTTCAGGTCTGCATGTTTATTGCTAGATATAGAAAAATAATTGATTTTAGTGTGTTTATCTTATATCCTGTGACATCAATGAATCCAATAGTTCTAGGATTTATTTTTATTTTTTGTAGAATCTGTGGTATTTTCTACATAAACAATCATATTTTCTGAAAATAAACAATTTTATTTCTTCTTTCTTATATTTTATTTATATGTTTATTTATTTAAGGACATCCTTAACGTACTGTCTAGAACTTCCAATATTATGGTGAATAAGAATGGTGAAAGTGGATATCCTTGCCTTGTTCCTAATCTTTAGGAGGAAGTATTGTTTTTCACCTTTAAGCATAATAGCTACAGCTATTTTGTAGATAGATGTGCTTTAACAGGTTGTGGAAATTCTCCTTCATCCCTACTTGTCTATTAATTATCATAAATAAATATTGAATTTGGTCAAATGTTTTCATGTGTCAGTTGATACAATGATGAATATTTCTTTTTCTCAATATGGTAGATCACATTTACTTATTTTTGAACACTGAACTGGCCTCATATCTACTAAATAAACTCCACTTGGTCATGGCAGATAATAATTTTTACACGTGGTTGGATCTGATTTGTTAATATTTTTGAGGATCTTTGCATCGATGTTCATAAGAGACATCGGGCTATAGTTTTCCTTTCCTCTTATGTCATTATCCTGTTTTTGTGTCAGAATTTGCCGACCTTACAGATTGAGTTACAAAGTGTTTCTTCTATTTCTATTTTCTAGAAGAGAGAGTAGAACATTTATACCATTTCATCCTTAAATATTTGTTAGCATTCTCTAATGAAACCATATGTGTCAGAGGAGTTCATTTGGGGAAGCTGTAAAGTTATGAAGTCAATTTCATTAGTAGGTTTAGGGCTATTCAAATGATCTCTTACATATAGAATGAATTGTGGTAGTTTGTGTTTTTCAAGGTAAGGGTCTGTTTAACTTGTCAAATGTATAAGTGTAGAGTTGTTTGTAGTTTTCCCTTATCTTTTTGATGTCTGCAGTGTCTATAATATACCAGTTTATTCCTGACATTGATAATTTGTGTATTCTCTTTGTTCTTTTTTAGTCCTGCTAGATATTCAATTTTATTGATTTTTTTACACAATCTACACTTTTATTGACTTTATTCTTTTTGTTTTTAATTTCATTTATTTGTGCTCTTATATTTATTTGCTTCATAGTTTATTCTTCTTTTTCTAGGTTCTTTAGGTAGAAGCTTAAATTATTACTTTTCTTCTTTTTTAATATATGCATTTAGTGCTATAAATTTTTCTCATAGGACTGTTTAAGCTCTACTCTACAAATTTTATTATGATATTTTCATTCAATTCCATTTTTTTTTCATTTCCTTTGAGAGTTCTTTGACCCACGGGTTACTGAGTTTCCAAGCATTTGGAAATTTTCCAGCTACTTTTTCCTTATTGATTTTCACTTTAGTTTCAGTATAGTCAGAGAACCCCATTTCAATTCTTTTACAAAGTTTGTGTTATGATGAAAGATATGACATATCTTGATACAAAATCCATGGACACTTGCAAAGAATATGTATTCTGCTCTTGGCGAGTATTCTGTAAATGTAAAATAGACCCTATGATTGATACTGTTCTTGAGTTCTACTATATTCTTGCGTATTTTCCATGTACTTGTTCCATCAATTGTTCAGAGAGGGTCGCTGGGCTCTCCAAGTAAGGTTATGGATTTCTCTATTTCTTCTTTCAACTCTTGTCAGTTTTTGTTTCACATATTTGGCATCTCTTTTGAGTGGTACATACAAATTTTGTTGATAGACTGACCTTTTTATCATTATACAATGTTCCTCTGTCTCTGAATAATTTTCTTTGCTTTGAATTCTACTTTATCTGATATAAAAATATCCACTCTTGTTTTTTTTTTTTATTAAACTTTGCATGATATATCTTTTTGCCCATCTTTTTTCTTTCAACCTGCTTATGTCATTATATTTGAAGTGTTTTTTTTGTACACAGCATATAGTTGAATCATATTTTTTAACTGACTCTGCCAATCTCTACCTTTTGGTTGATGTATTTAGACCAGTTAAATTTAATATAATTTTTATATGTTAAGTCTGAAGTCTGGCATTTTTTTGCTTTCTGTTTATTCTCCGTTTCCTGTTTCCTGCCTCTTTTGCGGGTTACTTAAACTTTTTTTTTTTTTAATTCCACTTTACGTATAGTGCTTTTCAGCATATCTCTTTGAGTTTCTGTTTTAGTGTTTGCTCTAGTTATTAAATTACATAAATTCAACTTATTGTAGTCTTTTGGTGTTGTTATTTTCCTAGTTTGATGAAGTACAGAAACCTTGCTTCCTTTATACCCCTTTATCCTTTGCTGTTTATAATAAAATAGTCTTAAGTATTTTATCTAATATATTTAGAACATCATACAGTGTTAGACATTTCTTTGCTTCAACCATTAAACATATTTAGAAAACTCAAGCAGATAAAGAAAACCTATTGCATTTACCCATATTTTTCTAGGATGGAACCTAGATTTTGCTGTGGTGTTTAGCTACAACAGAGCAGTTATTTTCTAAATGTTTCTTCCTTCTAAGTCAACCCCTTTTCTGGCTTTTTGGCTAAAAAGAGCAAGTTTTTTTGAGACTTTTTAAATTTATGCTACTGATGTTTCTTGGTTTCTGATTTCTTCAGCTCCAAATATAGAATATATGAGATAAAAAGCAAAGCCAAGAAACTCACCACCATGTTGTTCCTTGAGTTCTGAGGTCTCTATCCAGTCTTTTTTTCCTCTCTCTCTGCCTTTCAGAAGCTGCTTATATTTATTTTACATGTAATTACCAGAGTTTATAGTTTCATTTAGCAGAAAGTATAGGGAAAAGTATATCTACTCCATTTTTCCAGAAATAGTAGTACACCCTATAATTTTATATTTGATAAATCTGGCCACTTCACTCTGTCTGGAATATTTCCTGCTTCTCTCCTATTAGTTCTCAGTTTACTTATCACTTCCTCATGTAAAACATAACATGCACTGATAAAATAATTTGATTGTGCCATGCATTTTGAAACACTAAATTCAGATATAATTTATGTGATTAAGTTCTTTCTGCACACTTAACTGTAAGTACCACCAGTGTAGAAAATAAGATTCTTTTTTGTCCACTCTTCATTCTCTAATGTCTTTCCCAGTGCTTAGCATAGAGTCAGCAGTCAATGAAGACTGTTAAATGGACAACTAAATGTTAATAATGAGAAACATAAATAGGAGGGATATAGAATAGCAATAAAAATACAGGTAATTGAGAACCATAGAAAGTGATTGTTGTTAAATTTACACACACACACACACACACACACACACACACACACACACACACACACACACACTTCCAAAGAACATGATAGAACAAGAAAAAGCCCTGCTTGGGTCTTGCTCAGTAACATGGTATAGCAATTCTTGCCAGAGGACAGTGTTACACAGTAGGTCATTCTGCTTTTAATATTTCAATATTTATTCACAAGTATTTACTTCAGTGCATGACATCTAGGTTGGTAAAACATTATAAGGTCAACGGCTAAAGAAGTCCATGGTTGAATTGGTTCTTATCAACTGAGTGTTTCTGTTAGCAAGGGAGATAAAGAAACATCAATATCTCCAGGTGAACGGTGGACCTTTGCTGTGAGAAAGGAAAAGTTTAAAAAGGGGAAGCTTCATCCTATGTAGAGGAAAGAAAGAACAATGACAAGCAAACCATTGCACTTACTAAAGTGTCACTAGAGAAGGCACTGCTTGGTTGCAGCTCTGTGGACTCAGCACAGCTTCACCTTTTAAAGCAAGGTCAGATAAATTAACCAAAGTTAATTTCTTAAAATTACTTTGTCATCAAACTTTTATGTCTCTCCTTTCATCATGAACAAACTTTCAGAGTGATTCTGCCTATGTCTCCATATGCAGGCTGAAGGGGAAGATGGACATAATGTTCACTTTCATTTTTATAAATAGTACCTTCGCTCTTCAAAACTTTGAAAGGAGATGGTAAAAGCAGGAAGTTAATATTATAGCACAAGCCAACACTTTAAAATGATAGAATTTGCATTTAATTGTCCAGATAAGCAGTACTAACCATTTCATAGACAAAATAATACAATTTTTCTTTTATTTTCTCCAAGAATTTTTTCATTTCTACTTATACTTTCATTTCACTCCTTAAGTTTAAATAATATAGATGCATTATTACCTCCACATTAGAACAGAGACATTGACTGTCTAGCATGCAATACTTGGAGGTAGAAACTGGTTTGCAACTAACCATTTTCTAAAGATGTTGCATAAGAGGAATAAAACAGGCCCAACTGAGGGCAGGTTGATCAAGTATTTTTAATATTTTTATTCTTGGTAGTAAGTTCAATCATCCATTTCTTTTCTTTCTAAGGTGAAACTAAAGTTCTAGAATATTTGAAGAATTTGAACTCCCCCCATAACACTCATCCCATTTCTTTCCTCAATCCTATTCCTATCATATATTCCCCACAACCTCAGAAGACTCAGATGCTGCCAAGAATGAGAGATATAGGAGGATATGACTTGTCAAGCTCAAACTATTCAAGAATATGGTGGATTTGAAGTTTCAAAGCAAAACTAAGCCTTTCAAGTTTGGAGTTTGGTTAATAATACAAAGGATTTAAGTAGGATTTTCCTTCCAGGCAGTTCAAAGAGTTTCATTTCCTACTCTGTATTGTTTCCTAAAATGAGTGAAAGGGAAAATAAGGGTCAGAAATACTCTACCTCATTTCACAAGGTAGAGTATTTAGTGCCATTTTCCCAAATGACAGTGGGTTGGAGGAATGATGTGAATAGCACTTTATCCATAGAATAGTGAAGCTCAGGGCAAGATGATTCCAATTACTAAAAGCTGGTATGGAGAGTTCATATACCTGAATGAGTCTGATTACTATTAACATATTAACAATTTCCTATGCATAGACCACAGTTAAGGAAAAGATAGAAAAGATTAAGTCTCAGTTACTTCTCTAAAGACCTATGTGACCTATTTCTTCAGCAGAATATAATTCAAAGCTTTGAGCATAATAAACTTAGGAATTCAGAGGAATTTAGACTTGTATTAAATATATAGTTGAAGCTTTGAACAAGAGGAAGAGTTGAACTGTGCTTTAAAAGAGAAAGATAACTTAAGTAATGTGAAGTGTTGGAAATTGCATTTAAATGCCTACTTGTTCCTTAGGTTTAGATGATCTGGGTAGGCAACTCCAGATACAAATCACAAAGCATCTTTCTTTAGATAGAATTAATCCAATTATTGTGAAAACAGAGGTTTAGCCTTAGCTTTTTTACCTAGTCTAGAGGGTGAATCAGTAGGTTATTAGTTGATAATTGTCACTGGTTGGGTCTGTGTGTGACAAAGCTTTGGAAACAAGATACGAGTCAAGGCATGTTCTATTACCCAGAATATGGGAGTGTTACATCCAAACTGAAGAGGACGCCTGCATGTAGGAGGAGAAAAGGAAGAACTGGAAACAAAAAGGAAGCTGAAGATAATGAGGGCTTATAGGCAGACTGGCTCTATGACATGCTGATACTTCCCTTTCCAGATTTTTTACTTTAAAATGGGACGGTTCTGTTGATCTGCTCTATAGCATTTACGACTCTCCATCATGTGGCCCAAACTTACACATTGCCATAAATCTCCCCAAACATATCTGTTCTTTTATTATTTTGCTTAATGGCCCCTCCTTATTTTTCTATAATAATCAATTGTCTATACATCCTTTAACATGTAGTCCAAGTTCAGTCTCACCAGTAAATCTTTCTATAGCAGACCCAAACCCATATAGTTCCATTCCATTAATTATATTCTATTAACAATCTAAAACCTGTATACTCTATCACTCAACCTAACATATTTTCCAGGCAAATATATTCATGAACAACATCACTCACATATCTGATATTTGCCACCACGACATCTCCTCAGATAAGTCCTCATGCATGAAATTTCTAGCCCTGATACACTATAACTTTTCTTTCTAGAAAGACTTCTAAAACAGCTTATCTTTCAAATAGTCTTTCTAAACTCATAGCTAATCTTTGATACTTTCCCTCAAACTGAAATTCTTCCCTTCATCACTAAATTAAATTCCCTTACCTTTTTGCTTGCACATAATTTAAACACATAAGTAATGTAAGGTCTCTAATGCGTTCCCTGAAGATATATTTCTGCATCATAATGTTCTACTTAGATCATAAACTACTCAAGGTCAGTGTGAGTACCTATTTAACTCTCTTCATGTTCTTCGTACAGCAGCATGTACTAAGAGATCCTGAATAATTGTCTTCATGTAAAAGTAGTTGAAGGTGTTTTTCTCCTTAGCATTAGAAAGAAAATCAAGGTTAAGTTGAAGAGTTATTAGAGATCATTGAATTTTAATGAGAAAACACTATATTGTGCCTAGGAATCAGCATTTATTTATATCTTGACTCAAGATGAGCTTTCTTTTAAAAAAAATGTTAGTGTAGGCTAATTACTATGGAGTCAGATTTATGCCATTACATTAAGAAAGAAGTAACTTTTAATAAAATATTAAAATTCAAGGAATGGATATAATCCTTGGCTTAGAAATTTATAGGATCATAAAGTCCAGGACACTGGGTTCACAGGTAGGGTCACTGGAGACTGAGCATTGCAGGGTTGGCACCTCACTTTGGCAATCAGATGTTCAGAGATGCAGGGTCCATCACTGCATTTGTCCTTTTCAAAGTAAATGCACAATTAGCGTTGACATACTAATCTCAGACAATCTCATGTATTCTCCTAGTGGTTGGCATTGTGAATCCCAGAAGCTGAGAGTTCAGTCGAATTTTGACATTCAGGTTAACTGATCAGCTATCACGTGTCCCCTAACCAAGTCAGGTAATTCTTTCCTGGACCATTTAAGACCTCCTGAAACAATCCAATAACTTCGAAAGTACTTTACTCCTCATGCACAGATGATATCCAAGATCAGATATTGTGTTTGTCCATGTTGCATGGATGTACAGAATTAGTAATAACATATTCCTGATGTCAAAGAAAAGATTTGAGACCAAGCAAACATAATACACACTCATTTCAGAAGCGTCCAGTCGAAGATTACACATATTAGCCTGGGTTCGCAAACGGAGTTTATTCTAGATTATCCTTTTGTGTTTTCTGGGTCTCAATTACAAAACTAACCTTTCTGGGACAGGAGTACTGAAATAGAGATGAGAGAACAAACACACATGCACATGCACATGCACACACACTCACTCTTATACACTAATAAAACTGACATTGGCCTTGCCAACTTTCTTGAAGGATTATTTTTTTAAAACAAACCTGGAGTTTAATATGTTCAGTAATTACCTATAGAATTTAGAATATGCAAAACATTGCCTTCAAGGCCATGATTCCTTCTTTAACTTAAATTACTGTCACTCTCATCTTTGTTCCAAAAACTCTAGCCACAAGTTCTCTCTTTCACTTCTGGAAAATGCTATCCTCATTTCTAGGCCAGAGCATTTCCCCTGATGATGCTCTACCTAGAACACATGCTCTACCTACCTGGCTCCCACTCAGCTCATGGATCTCTGCAAAAAGGTCTCTTTCCTACATATTCCTGTTCTTCTGCTGGCCATCCTTATCCCATAAAAAACACATTTATCTTATTACTTTCACTCAAAGCACAGCATTCTTCACCTTCATGATACTCAACAAAATTGTGTTTCTTAAACTTTGTGTTTTTCTGTGTTAACCTGTTTGTAGTTTCTCACATTGTATTGTAGGTTTCTAGCACTTGGGTAGGCTCTCAACAAACATACACATGATAATTATGCCAACCTCTTGATGTCATATGTGAGGTCTAGGCTATTGCTTGTTTAGAAACAGAGAAGGATGTTTTGTCTATATTTCTGGTCCAACCCCTGGGACTACATCTCACCTCTTCTGGAAGAGAAAAGCTAAAATAACTTTACCAACAGTAGGGTTTTGAAACTCAAGACTGCAGATATAAAGACAAGGTGAGCTGAGAAACGAACTCTCTGTTCACATCCTTGAGGAGCTGTGGTGTGAGGTAGTGGCTGTGGCACTGCACTGTGGCCCACTGGTTGACACTGATACGTGTAATAAGCAGCCAGAAAGGAATGTTTTCATAGAAGATGCAGGCAGCTCTGGAAAGAGGAGAAGAATATGAGTAATTGAGTTTCTGAGCATAAGACTTCCTTGGGGGTGTCCAGAAATAACAAAAAATGTTGAGACATAGTTTTGATATCCCCTAGTTTTACATGCTAAATTCCTCAATTCATAGTTAGAGACTAGGAGGATTTCGGGATAGTCAGTTTAATATTAATAACATGAACATTTCCTTGGTCTACCATTTCTTTGTTTCTGAGACACATACTTCTGCTTTTTCTTTTTCACATTACAACATTTAAAAAAATAAGGATGTTTCTTCAATTTATATGAAAACATACTTGCCAGCTGCTATATGGGAAAAAAAGTTTGGATAAATAAATCATTGCTTCAAATTTACCACCTTAATTAGCTTTTTAATGATATCCACCCATTCACTGTAAGGTTGGTCAAGTCACTGGTGTTGGTAGCTACTTAAAGTTGAGTGCCTAAATGTCACGTTGTCTTCAAAAGGTACATAGTGAATATAACTTTGAAATAAAAAGTCATTATGTTAGTATATAACAGAACAAAAAACAATTCGGGGTAGAAATTGCCAAATTTCAGGAATATATCATTATATTTGTATTAAGCTTGAGGGATTGGTATGGTGGATCCATACTTCTTGAAGGCTCATCACTTAGGCACCAAACAACATATATCATGAGGTTTTCGATAAAATTTCCAGGTTTTTTTTTTACTTCCATTGATAGATATTTCAATCATTAAAAAAGATACGTCTAACTTAAAAGGAAATGCAAATAAAGCACTGCTGTTCCACGTGCCTCAAAATTATGTCCATCATAAAGCTGCCAAACCGAAATCTTATGGGTTATGAGAAGCTACATGTCCCTGTGATGCTGCATGTAAATGTCGACTTCCCAAGATACCTCAGTTTTTAGATGACAAAGGCTTCTACTAAGATTGAGACTGTCACATGGAACACATGTTGTTTTATGAAAAAATTTGTGCTAGAATTTCTTTAAAAGCGTAGAAAGAATATATTTAATTTTCACATCATTTCTAAAAAAATACTTGTAATGATAAATATAGTGAGAGAGAATGTGTGTGTGTGTGTGTGTGCACGCACGTGCGCGTGCAAGACTTCCTGTTATGTTATATGCAGTTGTCACAAATTACAGGGTTGTTTTACAGCCAAGGTCCTAGGAGAACCTGGTCTTGAGGTGGGCTTAAGATATAAACAAGGTAAGACTGAGTCTTGGGCATGGGGGCTAAGAATGGATAATGCCAACAGGACTTCAACTAAGCAGCAAAAGCCTTGAGATTCAGATTTAGCACAAGAACTGTCAAGATGAGAAATGCTATGAATTAGGTGCCTATAAAGGGGTGGGTGGGAATAGAGATCCTACGGAAAAAACCCCTGCATGCCTTGTGTTGAAACAGAACCTGGTATCCAGGAAAACATTTGGGCTGAATTGGCAGATATATGTGGCTCTACTGAATTTTTCCACTGAAATAGCACAGAATTCGCCTCAATACTGCCTTCCACCCTCAAGAATCCAAGAGGTTCTCATCAATTAAAATGCTTCCTTTTATTTCAACCATGAAAGTTTCTATTTGGAGCATGTCAGTATTATATTCTCAACCAATTAATCAATTAATTTATCCATTTATTTGCCAAGCATATATTAAAAGGCTGTTTAGAACAATTGTGTGAATAAAACAAAGCCCCTGGCCTCAAGGAGTTTAAAGTTTAGTGAGAAAGACAAGTGTGAAATAACATAAATGAAATATTTCTCCAGAGGCCAGCCAAGTGAAAGTGGTTTTTGACTACTGAATTATATGCTTGTTTTTTTCCTAAATTTACAAGATTTTCTACACTGGATTATTTCCCCAAAGCTAAGTGAGGGTCTAAAACATGTATGTATGCATGCATGTGTGCATGTATACATATCAACCAAACAAATAGAAGATATATGTAGATATATACCATTTGATTATATTCTAATATTCTATTTGTTTGACTTAACTAGAACTTGGTGGAAGGAGATTGAAGATATATGAAATAAGGGAGGAGCAAGCACAGAGGGGTCTGGTTCTCTCAATAACACTGAAGTATGTCATACTATGAGTATGCAAGAAAGTCTAATGAGAAATGTATTCACGGATGTGGAAGCCAAGCTCCTGGGCCTACAGAATGCTTACCAACCATCTGTCACCTGAGCTGAGAGAATGATTTTTGACTTCTGTGTGAGAAGCTACTGTGAACTGCATCTGGATGGCCTGTCCTTTTAAACTACCAGACCTGGATGAGCATGACTTCCTGTTGTTTCCATGGAACCCCTAAGGTCCTGACTTAGATTAAGATTCCTGTTCAGTGAATGTGCACTAGAAATGTCATTATCCTTCTTGACGAACAGATGTCCTAGAAAGTTTAATTGCAGTCCCCAAAGGCAGAAATCCTCTAAAATTTTTCAATTGAATTAAAAATAAAAAGCTGCATTTCAGTCAGGAATGAAACTCATGAAGAACCATGACCAAAGGAGGCATGGCATCCTATAAATCTTATAGAAGTTATGGAGTGATTACAAATAAATTTATATTCTTCCCCACTCCATCTCACCTTCTAGTTCAACTGCCTCTGTTGTTCCAAAACAAATCAGGAAGTTAGTGCTTCTAATCATATTGGATTGCTGTCTTCTATGGTCCAAGTGGAATATGTCTTCTCCATGAAATCTCAATTCAAGTGCAGATTAATCTCAATAGAAAGAAGGGGGATAATTCTAAAAGACAATTTATTCCTTCCTCAGTTTGTGAAAAGCAGTACATGTTCAACTTAATTAAAGAGGATGTATAAGGATATAATGTCCTTCAAAGATATAGCCTGCGTCAAAAGAATTCTTTGCTATGGTGAGCCTTAGGAAAGGTGTTAAAGCTAAAAAAAATCAGTCAAGAGGAGAAGAAGTTAGAGTAAATTTCAGGGTAGTAACTAGAGCTTGAGCAATGATCCAAATACGGAAATATTCCAAGCATCCATAAGAGACCAAAAACAGACAGACTCGGTTGTGCACGGTAATGTTTCAGAAAGAACAATCTGCAGTTCATTGATTCTCCATTCCTCATCTGAACTCTGCAACATTATGCTCTGTTTTACGGGAGCTAAAGGTAGAAGCTAAAGAAAAAATTATTTCAAATACAGAAGAATAGCTGTCAAGCAGAACATGAAGCTTCTCCTTCCTTGTAATAACCATAGGTCAAGTAGAATGGCATGTGGCAAAGTTCAAATAAATTCATGGCCAAATAAAAGTAAAGATAATGCTCAGAATCGGTCAAGACTTTTCTGTTGGTTAGTGACAGAATCAAATATAAATCCATTCAAGCAGAAAGGAGGATTAGTTGGCCCATTTAACCAAACTACACTCACATACACAAACGCATGCACACCATAGGAGGAGAGCCAGCAACAAGGTCAACAAGGTAAGGTTCACCAACAGTGCATGCGTGTATGTGTGTGTGTGTGTGTGTGTGTGTGTGTGTGTGTGTGTGTGTGTGCAAGAGACAGACAAGGAAGAAGGAAGAGGGAAAGAATGATTTAGACTACATGTGCTCATCTTCCCATATTCTAAATGTGGATTAGCCTTCGTCTTCAGGGCTCTGCACATGGCAGGGCACATAATCACTAATGAATTATGTTCTGAGGTCACATTTACAGTTTACTATCCAAGGGAAAAATACCTTCTTTGTCCCAAGGGCTGTATTAAAAAAATCTCAGGAATCAGAGAGGAGGTGGGAGAGAAGGGGCAAATGGGGTAAAATTGGTCAAATATCTAGTAACACAAAGAAATCTAACTATAGGAGGTGAACACTGTAAATATATATGTCTTACTGTTAAAACATATAGCTGAAACTTACTGGATTTCATTAACCAATGTCACCACAAAAAAAAAAAAATTAAAATTTAAAATAAATTTCTTTTTAGAAATCCCAGGAGATGTCTGATTAACCTGGCATATATCCTTTACCGTCCCTGAGCCAAAATGTGTGGCCATAAAGGAGGGCTATTCTGATTGGCTTACCTGATTCTCACACTCATTCCTAGGGCCACATGAGCATGTAACTGTGACTGGGAGCCCTAACAGTCTCATTTGGGGCAAGAGGTCTCCTTCAAAAACAGTAAATGTAGTTCATCACTAAAGCAAGGGTGAAAGAAAACTGGGCAGACAGAACAGATTTCCTCCCTACACCCACATGTGTCTGGTTCCACAGGATGCATTTCTAAGTGATAGTGCCAGGTCTACATGAATGGGCGTAATGTGCCCAGTCTGCATGTGCGTATTTATGGGGACTCCCTTTCACTTTTATACTCAACTTGATATTTCTCCCAATTCCCTTCTTCCAGTCTCATCTTGTAACTCCTGCTGTTACTTATTCTCCATGATTTTGAGTCATAATGTGTCCTCCCCATCAGGCCAGTGTCCTCGATAAACAGATATATATTTATATATTCATCACTTTTGGCCAATTACTTTATCTCCAACAAGAGTACTTACCGGCATTTTTCTTTCTACCAACTGACCTCCCCTGAATTTTAATAAGTTATGAAATAGTCTTCCAGACTCAGTAAATTTTACAAGCAGTAGTTTTACAGACACTGGGTTATGTAACATCTATATTTAAGAGTGTCAATTGCATGTGGCTTTAATTATCAAGACCAAGGAACAATTATTTTAAATTTGTAAGTAAAAATTCATCCTTTGTTTATTTTTAACCTCCTTAATAAAATGGACATCAAATTATATGATTACTCTAAAATTTGGTTAAGAGAAAACACATGTGATTTTATTTATGTACACATACCCACACATATAGGTGTGTAAATATAAATTCAGCCTGTTAAGAAAATGTTAGAGTTTAGTTTCTTGTTGAGAGCCATTCTTGCTGAATGCCCTACAGACAAGGTTAAAGTTGCCTGCAAACTAAAAGTTTGTAGAGCAGGCGGGCTCTGTATGAAGGAGAAAGTTTGGCTTAATGGAAAGAGTTGAACATTCCTTGACCCAAGGAACAAGAAACAGAAAACAGGAACTAGGATGTTTTGAGAGAACTTATGTAAATGTCAGCAATTGTTTGCATATCTGTGGGTTTTGCTTCTCATGCACATCCTAGGGTATAAATATGCCATGCTAAATAAACTCCAGGCGCAGTATTCACTGTTAGCCCTCCCGACTCTATCTTTTGTCTCTCTCTCTCTTTTTCTTAATCCTCACTCCCCTTCTCCCTCTCTCTTTTTCTTAATCCTCACTCCCCTTCTCCGGAACTGTTCGCTCTTAGTTGGCTGGCTCCGGCAAGTGGTGCTCCAACAGGGACCTGAGCACAGGGGACTCAGTGAAGGACACCACAGGACAAAGAGACTAGCCAAGAAGTAAGGTAAGGGATTGCGGTGAATAATCGGGAGTTGTAAATACAAGCAATCAAGAAAGGAAGAGCCCTGGGAAGAAATAGAATGGGTAATGGCAATAGCCACATGCTTTTTAGTTTTTTAGAATTTGTAGGAAAGAAAGGATTAGATCGTCCGGGGGACGCCCGGCAGTTGTGGAAGAAAGTGAAACTAAGCCTTCCGCTCCACCAGCCGAGCCGCTTTACGCAGAACCAGCTTTTGAGATGTTATTTCCCAGGAACAATGAGGATACCCCAGATCCAGGGGATGCAGAGCAGTTAGAGGAGGAGGCTGCTAGGTACCATGATGGGGGATATGAGTATGTGCATAATCTCTGATCTATATTTGTCTGTGTTATATGTAATATGGTGGTTCACTTAAAAATTTTTATTATGATAGAAAGAAAAATGTATGTTTTTGGTAACAGAAGGTATAAAATATAGAGTTTTATTTTGATGGAAATTAAAGGAAAGGTGTTTATCTTAAGTTAGTTATTTCTGAATGAGTGAAAAGAGACAAACTATAGGAATAAGCAAAGTGGTTGAAGATTTGTGAAGAATAATCTTGAGAGGAAACTTTATGTGATTAAGGATGAGATTAGAAATTTAAATGCCAAAAAAAGACTAATACAAAATTAAAATTGTGTTTTAATGTACCTTAGAATATTAGTTTGCTACTGATGTTATGGAAAAGTTTTCTAAGTAGAAAACAAGGAATCAACAATTGGGTACATTTATCTTAAATTAACCAAGTTTCTAATAAGTCCACACAGGTTCCTTCAGAAAATAAATCAGTAAGCACAACCTGTTCCTGTAAACCCATGGAAGATCTTTAGCTCTTGTTCCGGAAACTAGATAAGTCCACATATCTCAGGAAATCAGGAACTTTTGTGTATCTTGAATTAACAAATGCCATGAGAAAGTAACTTCATTTTCAATCACCTCTACTATTTTGCTAAATTCATATCTTCTAGGTTGCGAGGCTTCCTACCACTTCTACGTGCTGGAACGACCTCACGTCATCTGCCTCCGGGACCCTTGGAATAAGCTTTCAGAGATTTTTATTTCCAGTAGGCAGGGACTACAGCCCTATCTCAGCTTTGAAGAAGTTAAAAGAAGAGAGACCTTCCTTGCTCAACATCCCTTTCAGATTAAGGGAATAAAATCTCTGAAAGGAAATAATGTAGGGAAGAGGCAGAAAAATTGAGGTGTTGTTTCAGTCACATTCAGAGACTACAATGCCTCTGAATGGAATTAAAATAAAGTTAAATTACATTTACAAGGGATATGGACTGTAATAATGCCAGTATCAATGTAGCTCATCTTCATAAACATATTTTTGACATCTAAAACAGTAGAGCCTTTATTATGGATCCTGCAAAATTGGCTGAGAAAACTAGATGATCTGAGAGGCTTTAACTCCTATAATTTTTTTTAAAATATGGCCTGGTACTTATCTAGGCTGCTATTGTTGCTGTTAACAAACTTCAAATACAAAAACAAAAAGGGGGAGTCAGCCCCATAACTCTTCAGAATATCTTAAACCATGTACTTTTTACTTTAAATTTTTTGAGCACAGATGATGATGGTCAAATAGCTGCAGAATGCCTCTGGTTTCCTTCAGGGACTCCATGAGCAGTAGTTCGTTGGAAAGATCCATTAACTAATGAATGGCGTGGCCTAGATCCCGTTTTAGTATGGGGCTGGGGGTATGTTTGTGTTTTTCCTGAAGGTGCAGGTGAACCTTGTTGGCTGCCTGAGGGGCTGGTCAGGCATTGTGAAGACGGTGGATGGATCAGGCCCGGAGATTATTGGTCACAAAAATACAATGTGTCGGGGATTGGTTGCCACGTTAAGGACTGGTTTGGAGGACCCCCTACTGAGACAACGGGAGCTGTCTGCAGGAATGTGGTGGTCAGATACTGGACGTCCACAAGCCTACATTTGGAAGCTTGCTGCGGCCATGAACACTACCAACCCAAGGCACAATAGAATGGGAGATGGGACTAAACCCGGAAGAGATGTACTGGCTTGTGTAACCCCACCTTATGCATTATTGGTAGGGAATGTTACCATTTCTATGAATGAAAGTCAATTTAATGTTACATGTGACTATTGTAATCTTACTAATTGTGTCTCCACCGTTCCCACTGGGACCGCAGTAATGGTTCAGTATTTGCTTTAGGTTTTTGTGTAATTCTGGGCTTGTGTCTGCTTCCTTCATTGCTGAAATATTTCATCAGCTCCTTCATGAAAATCCACACTGAAGTGCATGGAGTTAGGCTCCAGGCTCAAGTTTAACAACAGTCTAACCTCCCGATGGCAGAGGCTGGTAGCCAGTGACAGGATTCCTCCTGGGTGAAATCAAGGACATGAAGGATGAAATTCATGTGCTGATGACAGGTAAGGTTTGCACCTTGCAGAAGATCATTTAAGACAGGCATAGTCCATCTGCCCCATAGCTTGATTCCAGGAAGTGAAATTAAAATTCTACAGAACAACACTGCAAAGCTTTGCCATACATATGGTATTCAGAGGCTGCCCATCACTGGTCCCAGAGATCAGGGGCTTTAATAAAGGAGGGTTCCTCCACTTTCAGCTTTGTGTTTAGAGAGGTAATCTTCATATTTACAATTAGTGGGTGGCTATTAAAATTATGACAGATTTTGTTGTTGCTATTATCATTTTCTCTTTTCCTTTAGCAGCTTTCAGTTACCAGGACTGGCAAGTAAATCTAAAGTAAGAGACATTTCTCTTAAAAAGCTTGCAATTTTCTGGCTCCTCAGCCCTTTGCAAATGTCTCATTGTGCTCAACTAATATTTACAACATTTTGCAATATAGCTATTTTGTATCATTTTCAAGGTTACACTCTCCTGCTTTGCTTTGGAAACTCCTTAAATATATAGATTATCTAGATGTATACAAATGAGTCCCTTCTTAGGTTCAAAGACACTCATAAATATAAGAAATGTGGTATTTTCCTTTTCTTCTAAAGTCCTCTAAATCTCATAAACTTGAGATAAATCTGTGACCTTCCTAGTATATAAAGGTCCATATTTAGAAGACAGAGAATGTTTGTTCATTCACCCAAAGCAACATTATATAGTGAACTTCCAACATTCAGCAGGTAGGAATGGGGCAGCGATGTAAGATTTGTGAACTATGCACTAAATTACTATCCGTCCCCCTTTGGTGTTACTACAACAATCTCCCCGTTGTGAATATCTGAGTATAATTAAGGTCATAGACTCAAGTTCCAGCAGTGAAATCATTGAGCAAAAAATTGAACATACACAGGAAGGTGCTCTGAAGAAAGGCTTTTGGTTGGGGAGGCAAAGTACTAGGGAATGGCAAGCTGAGAAGAAGCCAGGCAATTTCATTAATTGCGAAAAAGGCTTCCCAGTCAATGGTCGGTTTCTCAGGGAGATTTGGCTAATTTAGACAGATGATAATAATAATGTGTATCACAAAGAAACCTATAATCACAATATGTTGAGACAGCCTTGAGATAAATCCATAGATAAGCTATAGTGTCTAGAAAGTAGACCCTTTTTAGTATGTAAAGGCAGAAACAAAGAGATAAAAGACATTTTCCTAAGGGTGCCCAGCTGAGTTTGTCCTTGTATATGGGCTGTTTCCATAATGTAGGTCTAAGCCTTAGAGAAGTAATGAATGACAGGACATTTTCTCTTCCCTTATGTCTTAATCATAACATAATCATATGCTATCACAGGTGGATAATCTTGTGTGTCTTCATACCAGGGGCCTGATCAATAATAGATGCCCTTTTATCATAATTAATAAATAATAAACAAGTATGAACAACTTCACTGGAGGCTGTAAAACCCTACCAGAACTGCAGGAAAGATTATTAACATTAGATTAGTAAGATATATCTGTTACAATTAATCATCCAATATTGATATATTACTATCATTTAAAGTCCATACTTCTTTTTCAGAGTTTCTTAGTTTTTACTAATGGCTTCTTCTTTTCCAGGATCCCATGTAAGATACCAGATACCACCATGTCCTGTCTCCTTAGGCTCCTCTTGGATGTAAATAGTTTCTCAAACTGTCCACATTTTCATGACTTTGATAGCTTTGAGGAGTACTAGCAAGGTATTTTGCAGGATGTCCTTCATTTGGCATTTTTCTAATGTTTTTCTCATCATTAGACTAAGAATATGTGTTTGTTTTTTTCTGAGAAAGCACACAGAAGTCAAGCGCCATTTTCATCACATCATATTAAAGTATATACTATGAACATTAGTTATGGCTGTTGATATTGATCTTAATCACCTAGCTGATATAGTTTATCAGTTTTCTCTGCTATAAATTCGTTTTCTACCTTTCCATACTTTACTCTTTGGAAGGAAGTTAATATGTACAGTCCACACTTAAGAAGTGAAGATTTATGCTCCCTTCATTAAGGGCATAGTATCTACATGAATTATGTGGAATTCTTCTGCAAGAAAGATTTATATCTTCTCCCCTATCAATAATTTATTTATCCATTCAATCATTTATTTATATAATTATAGACTGTGGACATTTATTTTTTACTTTGAATTATAATCCAATATTATTTATTTTGTTTCTCAGCTTTTCCCAGCTATGGCTACTAGGGGCTCTTTCGATTTGCTTCTATGTCCCTTAGACATAATGCTATCATTTTTTTTTTTTTACGTACTTCCTTGATTTCTGGTAGGACAAGATGTTCCAGTCTCATTTTAATATATTTGCTTTCTCACTCTTAGAATCAGCCATCTCTCCTAGGAGCCCTAAAGAATGACATTAGAAACCAAGACCTGGACACTAAGTGTGCCTATCGCTACCATGGTGTTGTTGCTTCTTGGCCTTTCATGAGACAGCACAAAAATATATGCAAATCTTTACATATAAACATTTCTATAAATTTATGTCTGTGTAACCATCTATATAAACACAAATTCACACTGATGACTCCAACTCTAATCCATTACCAAAGGCTCTTTTTGTATTAATTGATGTGCTATAAATATTTATTTATTTATTTATTTATTTATTTATTTATTTATTTATTTGCTTTATAGCCTGTTCCTGTGGTAAATTCTATTTATATTCATATGGCACCCATACCTAGAATAAATCTAACCTGGTTGTAGTATATAATTTTTAAATAAATTATTGAATTCAATTTGCAGTATTTTTAAGGGTTTTTGCATTTATATTCTTGACAGGTAAGGTCTGTCAAGAATGTAGTTACCTTTCTTGTAATGTCTTTGTCTGATTTTCCTGTTAGGTAATGCTGACCTCAAAGAATGAGTTATGAAGCATTCCTTCTGCTTCTATTTTCTAGAATAGATTGTTAATAATTGGTATTTCTTCTTTAAAGATTTATTAAAATTCACCAGTGAAACCATCTGGGCATGGCGCTTTCTCATTTGGAAGGTTACTAATATTGAATCAATATCTTTAATAGATATAAGGTTTCTCAGATTGTCTATTTCTGCTTGTTTCTTTGATAGGTGGTGACTTACAAAACATTAGTCCACTTCATATAAGTTATCAAACTTCTTGGGCAAAGGGTTGTTCCTAATATTACTTTATTATTCTTTTTGTCTGTATAATCAGTAGTGGCAATGCCTCTCTCATTTCTTCTGTTAATAATTTGTGATTTCTCTTTTTAATTTTGTTCGCCTTGACAGATATTCACTAAAAAGGTTTATCTTTCCAAAGAATCAGCTTTTGGTTTCACCAATTTCCTGTATTGTTTCCCTGATTTCACTATCATTGCTTTCTGTTCTACTTTGCACTATTTCTTTTCTTCTGCTTGCTGTATCCTTAAATTGTTCTCAAGATTCTTAAAGTGAAAGAAGCTTAGATTATTAAATTCAAGTCTTTTTCTTTTCTAGTATGTGCATTTAATGTTATAAATTTCCCTCTAAGTACTGCTTTCTATGAATTCCACAAATTCTGGTAGACTGCATTTTCCTTTAGTCCAAAATATCTTTTAATTTCTCTAGAGATTCCTCTATCCATGTATGTCCTTTAGAAATGTGTTATTCAATCTTCAAATATTTAGGGATTTCCAGCTATCTTTCTGTTACCGATTCTTAATTTATTTCCATTGTGGTCTGAGAACAAATGTTGTATGATCTGTTCTTGTTTAAAGTTTAGGTGGGTTTTATGGTAAAGGATGTGCTCTCTACTGGTGAATATTTCATGTGAATCTGAAAAAAATGTTCTGTTATATGGAATAATCTGTCAATGTCAATTAAATAAGTTGATTAATAGTGCTGATTAAAAATTAGATAAATTTCTTCCTACTTGATTTACCAATTACTTTTTAAAAAGTATAGAAACCTCTAGCTAAAATAGTGGGTTTCTATATTTCTCCTGAGAGTAATATTAATTTTCGCCTCATGTATTTTGAAGCTATGTTTTTATACATTACACATTAAGAATTGTTATATCTTCTTAGACACTTGATTCTTTTATCAATTTGTATGTCCATCATTATCCCTGATAATTTCCCTTGTTCTGAAATCTGCTGTCAGACTTCTATACTAGTCTAGCTTTCTTTTGCTCAAACAGTACTCTGTGTCTTTATATTCAAAATGAATTTCTTATAGACAACATATAGTTGGGCCTTGCTTTTTTTAGCCCACTAAATGTTCTCAAATTTTTTTTAATTGGTAGATTTAAACCATTCACAGTGACAGTGGTTATTGATATACTTAGATTTAAACCTAATGCTTACAACTATTTCTCTTCATTGTATTTGTTCTTTTTCCTTACCTTTTCCTCTATATTTTTATTTTTGTGCTTTTGATAATTCTTTTTTCATTTTCTCACCCCTCTTGGAATATCAGTTATGTTTTTTTTATTTTATTTTTTATTCTTTTAGTGGCTGCCTTGAAGTCTGAAATATACATTTGCAGCTAATCTAAATCTACTCTCAAATACTACTATATTGCTCAGGGGCAGTACTATACTTTAGAATAAAGAATTAAAATAGCTGTCATTATTTCACTTATCCTTATGTTTTAATAAAGTACATTGGTACTATTATTTTAAATAAGCTTTTTTTTGTAACAAGTAGAACTTAAGTGTTTTCACACACTAAAAAAGATAAATACATGAGGGGATGAATGTGTTGCTTAACTGGATATTTAGCTGGTGGGGAAAAAATAAAATAAGAAAGCATTTTTTTTCTATTATTAGATCAACTAAATGTAAAACAATAAAAGATTTCATTTTACCTTTATTTCTTCTCCAATTTTTAATAGATCCAAGTGTCTGATCTATATAATTTTCCTTATCTATCTTCTTTTTAACATTTCATACATAGCAGGTCAGCTGGTGATTAACTCCCTCAGTTTTTGTTTGAGAAAATCTTTATTTCTCCTTCATTTTTTAAGGGTACTTTTCTGAATATAGAATTCTAGGTTGGTAATTTTTTTTAATGCTTTAAATATTTTACTCTCTTCTTCTTTGCATGATTTTTAAAGAAAAAAAGCAATGGTTTTGTTTGCCCTTTTTCATCTGTAGAAAAGGTGATTTTTCAATATTTTCTTTGTCTTTGGTCTTTTGCAGTTTGAGTGTTATATGCCTAGGTGTACTTTTGTTCTTTATCTTTCTTGATTATCTGTGAATATCCTGAATGTGGTTTGGTTTATGTCATTAATTTTAGAAAGTTCTCAGCAATTATTACATCATATATTTCTCCTACTTTGTTCCTTCTTTCTTCTTCTAAGATACCAATTATACATCTGAAACTGTCACAAAGTTCTTGTATGTTCTATTCATTCTCTTTTTTATTATTTTTTATTTTAGTTTGAGAAACCTTTATTGACATACCTTCAAGTTCTTTGATTCTTTATTCAGCTATACCCAAGTTATTAATGAGTCCATCAAAGGTATTCTATATTTCTGTTTCAGTGTTTTTGATATTCAACATTTCCACATTTCCTTTTGATTATTTCTTAGAGTTTTCATCTCTCTGCCTTTAATACCCATTTGCTTTCCATGTTGGCTAATTTTCAATTAGAGCCCTTAACATATCAATCAGAGACATTTTAGATTCTCTGTCTGATAATTTCAACATCTCTGTCATATCTAATTGGTTCTGATCTTCCTTTGTTTCTTAAGATGGTACTTCTTTACTGCCTATGGGATGCCTGCTGAATTTTTATTGGAAAAAAAGACATGAAATGCTGGATAACAGGAACTGAGTTAAATAGGTGTGAGCTTTTACACTAATCTGGCCAGGAACTGAGTTGTGTCTAATGTTAACTGTACTTGTAGGTGTTAGGGGATTCAAAGTCCTTTAGTGTCCTTGATTTGTTTTCTTTGTTATCTTTGTATATTCATAAAACATCCATCTTAGTTGAGTCTGAGCCTTGCGACCACATCAGCTATAATTCACTGTTTTATAGTGAAGTCCTGTTAATATGGCAATAAGGAGCAGGGGAGAAAGACATTCTATAATCTTATGATTAAATCTGTCTTTTAGTGGACCTCTGTCCCTTGGCTTCAATTTTCACAAGTGTTTCTTTCTTCCTCCTTGAGATGATACCAGAAGGTTATATGCAGCTGTAGTTGGGTAAGTGAACTTCCTGCCTATGTGAGATAAGTCTCTGATAAAGTATTTTTCACCAGAAAGTATGTGTTTGTTACGGAGAATATACTAAGTGTATTTCAGAATGATTACTTTTCCTCTTCCTCTGCAAAAAAAAAAAAAAAAAAAAAAAAACATGAGATACTCTTTCTTATTCTTCACCATAACTTGGTGAGATAATGAGAAGTAAAACCCACAAAACTGTGGGAACCTCTTATGTCCACAGCACCCAGGAGTTTCTCACTCTTAAGCTAGTACACACTCAGCCTTTGGCAATTCCTCCAAATTACCTTTTAAATGTTCCTATGCATTTATGTCTCCAGTGGTTTCTGCATCAGGTTAGCTGATCTCAACTACTTCTCTGTACTCATTCGTCTCTTCAGGTTTTGGTGTGGCTGTCTGCCTTGAAACCTCAATTCTCTGATGGGTCCAAAGAAAAAGTCATTAATTTTTGGTTTGCACATCCTTTTTCTTGTCGTAAGGATGATTTCCAAGAGCTTTATATGTCAGACTTCAAATAATACATGTAGTTTCAATCTTGCCTCTTAGCAGAATATGATTATATACCAAAAAGGTTGTTTCACAAATAATTTGGACCAAGCAAATGTTTTAAATTAACCATGATTCTTAAAAAAATAGATATAGACACTCTGGTTGGTTTAAAATCATTAATAAATTTGTGATATTAGAAGTTAGTATGGGTGACAATTTTGTGTGAATTTTTTTCTATAAGCTTTGAACAATTATAAATATATCATTCATTTCTTTCTTGTTTATAAATTGGCTCTAGTGAAAATGTATAATAATAAATTCTAGAAATATCTTGATAGAATCATTGGCATAAGTATTCATTTCCCAGAGAGGTTGGCCATATTTACACCTGTAAAGTGAAAAAAAGTCACTTGAAAAGTAAAAGAGGTTGATTCACTGTCAGTTTACATTTAGTCTCAAATAGCTCTCCAAATTATTAATTTTACCATTTTAAAATAATTTTTACCTCCTGGTGTCATTAGTATTTTTTTAAAGAACAGTATTTATGTGTCATTTTTTCTTTATTTCTTTTAATAACTGAAATAAGCCTTAATTTAATAATTTCTTGCTATTGTTTATCAACAATCTCAAGTATTAAACTAATATATTGATGCAAAGAAGCTATCCTTATCTCAGTAGAGGTAAACTATATGTGTTTTGTCTTTTATCAACATCAGAAGTTACAGCCATTCATCATCTGATACTTTCCTCTTGCAATAGATGGTTTATGAGTGGCATCTTCCCAAAGTTTGTGAATTTGTACTTCTCTTCATGTATATTTTATAGAGAACAATATTTATATTTTTTGAAAATGGAGTTTGCCATATTGAAATAAAAATAAAATGAGTGAAATTCTTCCCAAATAATCTCTTAGGAATGCCAACTTATTCCAAACTGGCTATTTAAAAAATTCAAAATAATCAAACACAAGAAGAAAGGAGAATTGTTCAGGAAAGGCCATATCACTCAATTTCCTTTCTCCATTATGCGACAAATTTGAACCTGTGCTCGCATTTTAGAGTATCTAAGCTTGATTTTATTAATAGAGATTGAATATATTTCTATAGGTGCATATGAAAAACAGCATTGAAGTAAGATGTAAAATTACATAAACAAGCTCAAATTTTAAACAGGAAAGTTAAAACCCAGTATAAAAATATCATTCTATGAGACATGAACCTATACTTAGTATGGGCTACCTCTCAGTCCCATAAATATCAAAATTGTGAAGATTCTGTGTTGTCTATTTTCTCTTCTCCAGGTTTAGAAAATCAGATCCTTTAGAAACACATTTATGGCCCTCCACCAGAAAATCTTATAATGGTGAATTCTCCAAGATGCAAGTAAATGATGAGAACTTTTGGTGCCTGTATTTCATCATCAATATCTTTTTTGTTGCTTTGACAGAGTAACACATGTAAACAGCAATAAATGTCACATGTACAAGATGGCACATGGCTACAACAGTAATCATATATATCATCTATATTGCAGTTTCCCAGACACAGCATAGGTTGGCCTGAAAAAATCACAGTAAAGATATTGTAATTTGGGTATCTAAAATCTATATTAAGTGGTGGCAAATAAAGGACAATGATAGATAAATATAATTGCGATCAACTCCCCACTGTGTAAAAAACCATCCATCTAGGCATCTTAAAGTATATAGGAAGCAAAGGAACACAAAGAGCCTCATGGACTGAACAGACTTGAAAATGCTCCTCACACTTTCCCCCTTTTGCCTTCATAACTACTCAGTGACTTAGCTGCCACTGGAATTATTCTTCTTTAAAAGTTGAGAAATGTAAGGCACAGATGTAACATCATTCTTTAGTTTGCTACAGGGATTGATCTCAAGTTCCCTTTACTTCTAGCTCAAATTTCTTTCTGTATATAAGAAATTAAAACAGGAGTTTTGTTTTTTTTTCAATGGACTCTGAGAGTTGACTCTGGATATTGTAATTATCACTGTTGATTTCCCACCAGTATGCATTCTCTCCTTTCTGCTTCCTATCAGAAACCCAGTGACATTCAGGAATCTTTCCCTCATGTTTAAACCTTAACTCATGTTGACTGAGGGGATGTTGATCTCAGCCCAGTCCCAGAGGTGGGCTATTATTTGTCTAAGCACGGCATCTTAATACTATATTTCATGCTTTTTTTGGTGTAGAAATGGACATGCGAACCATTTACTATCCAAAAAATAAGGTTTTTGAATGCTTTAGAGAATGTATTTCCTTTCTCTTAAGAGAAATGACTGGAAGTATGGTTTTCTCTCTCTTACATTATGTGCTTTTGGCAGAAATATTGAAAACATGAAAGAAGAGTAAGTGAATACATAGAATAGAGAATTGCTGAGGCAAATTCATATAGAAACAGGTTGGAGTTCTGACTGTATGAGATCTGAAGAGTCTCCACTTGTAGATGTGTGATGTAAAAATGCATTATTCCTTATTCCTTAGAGCCCATTTGAGACAGGTTTCTATAACTTGTATTAAAAAAAAATCTATCAGAAGGTTTAGAGGAATTATGCTAGCTGATAAAATGTATATTATATCAGAAAGATTGTTTAAATACAAGTTATCTGATATAATAACAGCATTTTATTTCTAAGAGCATATGTCAAACTTTAAATGCAAAGGGATGTTTGATTAAATGCAAACACATTTTATCAACCAGCATAATTTCTCTAAAAATTAAGTCTTTTATCCAGCCTCTTAATTCATCATTTTCTTCACACTAAATCATATCCCTTCCCTTTGATACTTCAAAATCTTCATCTGTGGAAAAATATTCCACACCAACCTATTCACCCTATGTTGAATACTATTAAAATATCAGTATATACTCATATTCCAAAAGACTATATTTTCACAATTCCATGTAGCTGTCATCAGTTATGTAGTTATTTATCAGTGTTTTTAATCTGTGTTGGTACTTCCTCTTCTATTACACTGCAAGCTCCTCTTAAAAACATAGACTTAAGGCTGCCATTTCATTTCCCTTGACACCTAGCAACAGACTAAATGCAGAGGGCTTTTAGTCAATTTCTCTTGATAATAAAGGGTATAAAACATTCCTATAGTTACCTGGATGAAGCAATTATGAAGTTCTTTGGTTTTCTGCTTCATAGATTCAATTCACTTGTTATCATAAAATCTGAATTGAGTAGACCCAAAAGAAACATTGGCCTAATATTCCCAAAATATGAATGGCATGGAATGGAAAGCAAAGACTCACAGGGATGGCTGTTTGTCACAAAATTATGTCTCACTTTCATTTCATATCACTTGTATGTTTTTCCTGGCATAACTGCCTAGGCTGATCCAGTCCTGATTTTGTGTCCTTGGGCTCAATGTCCCTCCTAACAGACCGTTCACCTTTGCTATTCAATTTGAGACCATCATCTCCTGACATAGTGCTGTCCTATGAAGGCTCACCTTGTTCCTTCTGGGTCCACATCCTGTTAATCATCACCAACCTAATAACAGTGATGTTAATGCTGCAGCCATATAATACTCTCATCTCCCTCCTTAGGACTTTTGGGCTGTTCAGACAGCTAATGTCTTGTTAAAACTTTTTTACTTATTAATTTTATCTGTGACAGAGCCTGATTAGCTTCTGAATTGCTCCATGCCTATTTTTAGTCTGCCATGCTTCTATCCTTCACAGACAGTTTAATCCCAAAGTATTAATTCGTCTCTATATAATGCTGACTTATCTTTCTACAGGTATCCTAAATCTTCCTGTTTTCAGTCAAGGTCCATCCACCTTGCTTTAACTTGTATTCCTTGCCCATTGCTTTCAATGATTCACCTCTCTCAAGAGGGAGAGAACTCCTTGTTTGGAAGCCAAGAGAAAGCCTGAGGCCCATCACTAAACTATTATCAACACATACAAAGAAGAATATAAGATTGTAAATATCTGTAATCAAGGACTCTGTATACATATGCCTTACTATTACACAAGACATTGTTGAGATGCTTTTTTCTGTATTCTAGGTGCTCATAAATCTTGTTTGTAGAGGAAAACTAGTAATATACATGAATTCAATGCAAGATAGTTTGGAATAAACAGCCTTTGGAATAAACTGGCTATGACAAAGAGACAAAATGTGTGGTTTATAAATTCAGTACTATGTATCGAGAGAAAAACGACAGGGAAATATGATAGTTAGTTTTTGTGGAAGGTATCCATAGAGGGTTCAGACCAGTGTTATGTTTTGAATAACTGCTAGAATACTGACAAGAAATTAACAGTGAGGAATATAATCAGGATGGGGAGAACATTACAATAGAGCAATCTGATAATGTAATTAAAATATCATGAGATTGGGTTGTTAAGTATAACAGAAGAAGAGGAATCAGCTGAATAGAGGTAAAGAGTAAAAGTTATATATGTGTTTTGGATTGCACTGAATTTTAGGTTGAACATCTAGATATATTCTAACAGAACAGGGAAAACTCATTGATAAAATCAGTTAGATATAAATGTTGGGCACCCAAACCTGATTAATGAGCTCCAAAGAAAATTCTCTACTTAAAACTTGACCAGGAAGTGTATGGAAGTCTACAAATAAAAGTGCATATCATCCTTTGACTAGTATTTGTGGACTTAATGTCAAGAGTTTTTAAATCAATTCCATTGTGTACATCTTATTTATTACATTATTTTGGCTATTCTGGCCAACAGTCTCATTTCTCTATTACTGATCTATCCTACATATATTACTTTATCTTGATTCCCACTATAACCTTGGTTCTACTCCTGCCTCATTTCTGTCACCTGATGACTAGATGCATTCATGTACAAACCTCAGGTGACTTTTTATCCCTGGCAGCAATACTTGAAGATGCTAAATTGCTGGAGGTAGCAACAGGCCCAGGAAGCCACCTAAAACTCTAAGAATATGAACTCTTCAATCTGATTTAAGGAACTGTGACTCCAAAAGTGGGGGACACATCCTATGACTTTCAGTTTTGCAACCATTTAGTTCTTATTGCAGAGGCAGGTGCAGGAAGGAAAATTGTAGGCCCTTCTCTCTGGCCAATAGATTGAGAAAGGTGATCCCAGAATGCAGAAACTGGCTGGATAGAAGAGAATAGAGATTTCAAAACAGCAATTCCCTAACGTGTTGATTGATGACCTGGGCTCACTTATGAGTGGTGCATGTAAGGATTCATCTCTAAACATACACAAGACCTTGAGGAGTAAGCTATACATTAGTATACTGCCCAGGTTACAGACTGGCCACTAAGTGCAACACATACTAGAAGCATCCAAATAGCACTGCAAAGGCTTTAAAAACTAACTTAGCATTAATTATAACTACAGTTCACAAAAGGCAAACTGGAATTTGTGGGTTTAATTAACCTAATGATATATTACCTGCTTTAAGAAAATAAAGTAAATCAACGCTCTCTTTAGGATTTAAAAAACAACAATCTCATAACATAATAATCAAAATGACAAAGTAGAACCCAAAATCACTTGACAGTCAAAAGATCAACTTGCAAGGGAATAGACCATCAAGGAATGCCAGCCTCAAGATAACAGAGATGTTGAAATTATCAAAGACTTTTAGTCAGCTATTATAATCATGTCCTATGAAGCAAGATGAACACTGTTTAAATATGGAAAGACAGAAATTACTGGCAAAGAAATGAATAATGTAAAAAATAATCAAACTGAAATTTAGAACTAAAAACTACAATAGCCAAAATTTAGGGGAAAAATATTAGATGGACTCAAAATGATTATGACTATTAATTAATGGATATTAATAAACTTGATGAGAGATCAGCAGATATCTAATTTTAACAGAGAAATAATATTAAGAACAAATAAATAATTTTTCTTAGCAATCTGCAGGGCAATATCAAAAGATCTAATTTGTGTTATCAAAATGCCATAAGGAGAAGAAAATGATATATAGGAAACAAATTAAAGAAATTAAACCTTAAAATTCTCAAATTCAGAAAGGTATATATCTACAGATTCATGAAATTCAATGAACAGAACAAATACCAACAATAAAAAAATCAATGCCCAAATACATCATAAAATGAAGGATAGTAAAGACAAAGGAAATTCTTGAAAGCAGCCAAAGAAAATAACATTAATTATCCAAATAGTTATAGACTTCCCCTTCACAAATCACAGAGGCAAAGGGAAATATAATATTTTTAAATTACTAAAATAGCTATCAGTGCAGCTTTATTCAGCAGCACTTTATTCTTTATTCAGCCAAAAAATATCCTTAAGGTATAAAGACAAAATAAAAATATTTTCAGGTGAAGGAAAACTAAAAAAAAAAATCTATCATTAGCAAACCTGCTCTCAAGAATGGCTGAAGGAAGATCTTAAGACAAAACGGCTATAATACATCAGGAAATTAGGAACAACACAAGTAAAAAAAGGAATAACAAATAGAAAAATATAGTTTTTTAATATAATAGATTATTCTTCATATATATAATAGACCTCCATATCTCTCTATATAAATTTCACATATATATATATATATATATATATATATATATATATATATATATATATATAAATAAACTATTCTTTTCCTCTTAAGTTGTTTAAAATTCAGTTGATCGTGAAGGCCAAAATTATAACACTATCTAATTGGGTTGCCAATTTGTATGAGCATAATACCTAAGACAACCATGAGGTGGGGAAGGTAAGAAAACTCATATGTCATAAAATTACTACATTCTACTTTGAGTAGTAAAATATTAATTCCTAGTAGGCTGTAAAAATTTTTGTGTTTGCATTGTCATTCATAGTGCAAATGCTAAAACTATACAAAGAGATATATTCAAAAACTTAACAGTTAATATTTAAATTAAATAATAGTTAAATTAAAATTAAGTATAAATTGAATCTAATAGAAGGCAGGCAGGAAAGGAAAAATGAAGAATTAAAGACAGAGAGAACTGGAAAAAAATAAAATAGTAAACCTAAATATAAATGTTTCAATAGTCTCATTCAATGTAAATGGTCTAAAACCACCAATTAAAAGAGAAAGATTTTCATAAAAGATTTAAAAATAAAACGTCGATATGCTATCTATAAGAAATACACTTTCTAAATGATAGAGATAAGTTATAAAAAGGATTTTATGAATTTGACTTCAAAAGCAAGGAAAGTAAAAGCTAAAATAAATGAATGGGACTACATTAAACTAAAAAGCTTCTACTCAGCAAAAAGAAATCATTAACAAGGTAAAGAGACAACCATATGAATGGGAAAATATATTTGCAAGCGCCACTTTCAATAAAAGCCTAATATACAAAAGATACAAAGAACTCATACAGCTCAATAACAACAACAAAAAAACAAATGATCAAATCAAAAAATGGGTAGAGGACCTGAACATACACTTCTCCATAGAGGACATACAAATGGCCAACAACTATATGAAAAGATGCTCTACATCGCTAGCTATTAGGGAAATGTAAATCAAAACCACAATGAGATACCATCTCACACCTGTTACAATAGCTATAATCAACAGAACAAGTAATAACAAATGTTGGAGAGGATATGGAGAAAAAGGAACCCTCATCCACTGATGGTGGGACTGCAAATTGGTATAGCCACTATGGAAAACAGTATGGAGGTTCCTCAAAAAAACAAAAATTGATCTACCATATGATTCAGCAATTCCTTTACTGGGTATTTACCCCCAAAGACTTGAAAACCCATATCTGAAAAGATATTTGCACACCAATGTTCATAGAAGCATTATTCACAGTGGCCAGGACATGGAAGCAACCAAAATGTCCTACGATAGATGATTGGCTAAAGAAGCTGTGGTACATATATACAATGGAATATTACTCAGCCATAAAAAGAGATGAAATACTGCCATTTGCGACAACATGGATGTACCTCAAAATAATCATGCTAAGTAAAATAAGCAAGACAGAAAAAGCCGAAAATCACATATCACTTATATGTGGGATATAAACCTAAAAGCAACAAATGAGTAGGACAAACAAACAGAGACTCATGGACATGGACTATAGACTAGTGGTTACCAGAGGACTATAGAGTAGTGGTTACTAGTGGAGTGAGTAAGGAGAGGGGAAGTAGACAGGGTAAAGGGGGTCAAATATAGGAGGTCAGGGGGAGGGTAAAGTGGGTAAAGGAGACCAAATATATGGTAGTTGAAGGAAACTGGACTTTGGGTGGTAAACACAATAGAATACACAGATATCAAATGATAATATACACCTGAAATTTATGTAATTGTATTAGCTAATATAACCCCAATTAATGTAATAAAAATTTTAGAAAATTATAGATAAGTTAAATGTTTAAAAAACTAAAAACATATTTTTATACAAACACTAATCAAATAGAAAGCAAGACTAGTTATATTCATATCAAACAGCATAAATTTTAGAGTAAGAAAAATTATTAGTGATAAGAGGAACATTACATAGTGAAAAAAGGTAAATTAATCAAGAAGACATAACAACCTGAAACAAATGTAAAACAAAATTGAATGTCAAGTGTAATTTAAAAATACAAAGGAAGGGAGGGAGAAAGGGAGGGAGGAGAGGGGAGGGAAGGAAGGAAGGAAGGAAGGAAGGAAGGAAGGAAGGAAGGAAGGAAGGAAGGAAGGAAGGAAGGAAGGAAGGAAGGAAGGAAGGAAGGAAAGAAAGAAGAAAGAAAGAAAGAAAAGAAAAGAAAAGAAAAGAAAAGAGAGAGAGAGAAAGAAAGAAAGAAAGAAAGAAAGAAAGAAAGAAAGAAAGAAAGAAAGAAAGAAAGAAAAGAAAGAAAGAAAGAAAGAAAGAAAGAAAGAAAGAAAGAAAGAAAGAAAGAAAGAAAGAAAGAAAGAAAGAAAGAAAGAAAGAAAGAGACAGCCTTAAATGTTTATGGACATAAAAAAAAGCTTCAAAATACATACAGAACTGAATGGAGAAATAGATTATTTCAAAATATAGCTGTAGACTTCAACACTCTAAGTAATGAGAAAATAAGCAGACACAAAAATCAGTACGAATATGCCTAATATAACAAGCAACCAACTGGATCTGATATTTATAGTTCCACTCCACCATCAATGTCAGAATACAAACTCTTTTCAAGTGTGTATAGACCATTCACCAAGATAAATATCTTGATATATAAAACAAACTTTAATATATTTCCTATGGCTGAAATCAAAGAATGTTCTATGACCAAAATGGACTCAAACTAGAAAGCAATAACAGAAAGGCAATGAGAAAAATCTAAAAATAATTAATGATTATAGACAACACACTTCCAAATAATCCATGAGTCATAAAAGACATCTCAAAAGTACTTGAAAATATTTTGAACTAAAGATTAATGAAAATACAGTATATCTAAATTTTATAATGCACCAAAAGAGTGTTTAAACCTGTACTCTCTCCTTCTTTGCCCATAATTATTCTTTGTTCTATAAATAACCATATATGTTTTCTACACCACTAAATCTTAAATCAATGTTTCTGTAGTTATTCTTGTTTTCTAAAGCTTTCTCTTCTGTAGATTCTTTAGAATATATTCTCTGGAACAATATTTTGTACCTGCATGTTGATAACAGCACCTTTTTTCTTGAGAGTCAGATTTTCTGGGTATAAAATCCTTGACTTATGCTTTTATCTCATTGAATGACTTAAATATATTATTTTATTTGCTATGGAATAAGTAATTATTGCAAAAATGCTAATAATTTGTTTTGTTTTTCATTATAAATCACATGCATTCTTAGATATCCAAAGGATTTCTTTAACTTAAAATTTAGTACTTTTAGTAGAATATGTTTGTTGTTTGTTGTTCTAGGTCAATATTCTAAGATATGCTGCATATTGTTTCAGTGTACAATTTCAAATATTCATGCATAAACACAATGTGTATATGTAAAATTTGTAGGAATTAATTTAATACAGTAAAATTTTACTGCACTGTATTATTAACTTGGACATATGTATAGAATCCTATAACCACCACCACAATAATTATTTTTGAATATGCTCTCCTCATTCTGACAACATAAAGTGCAACTATTAGAAAAAATAAAGAGAGGATGAAGAGAGCATATTCAAAAATAATTTTAATGGTTCTTGCAATAATACTGGTGGTAATATTAGTATTTTTATTCTGAGATTGTGGTGTTTGTAGAGATGATATTAAAAAAATGCATAATCCTGGTATATCACCACTTTACAACTCCTATTTAATAAATGCAGGCATTAATCATCAGTGGTTACTAAGATCATAAAAAGAGACAACCAAACATTATGTACTTCATAGAGGCTTGCCAAACACTGCATGTAGTATTGCCAAAGGGATTGAATTTTAGTCTGATCCAACATCTGGATCCACTTGCCAATTTGCAGGAACTATAGAGGACTTGTTAAACTCATTGAACTATACCGTGTGTGTGCAAACAGCAATATACAGACTGTGGGAGACTTATAACTACTATTGTCCAGGTACTTTAGCAAATAGAAGGAATAGTGGGGAAATCTATACCAAAAAAAATCTAATAAAGTTTGAAACATAAGCAAGATAAACTATAGTGTCTGCTAATATACATTTGGGTTATAAAACTATGAACAACATAAGGAAAATATTACTATAAATGTCAGGACAATAGTTACTCATGAAGCAGTGAGGGTACTGCAGTTGGAACCAGATACATGGCAAGTACTTCCAGATAGCTAGCAAGATATAATTCTTGACCAGAATGGAATTTACTTTGTAATAATTCACTAAGCCACATTTTGAGATGTTTTTAGTTTTTGTTTGTTTGGGCTATCTGTATTATTTCACAATAAAAATATTTATTTATTTTTATCTTTTATATTGTGAAATTTTAATTTATTTTGAATATAAGTCACTTTTTGCGAGCCAAGAAACAATCAAACTAAGGCTGTCTATACTTCTTGGGATTCAGGCCCAGTCTTTCCAACTTCAGCCAAATGACATGATTATACAAGGTACTAACAGGGTTATGAACTCTAAATAATAACCACTTGTCTACATTTCTCCTTACAAAACAGCCAAAAGTCTAGTCCTTAAAGGCATGATATCAGAACATCTTGATCTACTAAGAACAGAATTACCCAAATTAATGCTAGCCAACCTATTGGTGAACCAGATCAGAACTAGTCAAGGATTCCTGAACAGAGGTTTTAAAAATTCCTAGTTGCTATTAATAAGTAAAAACAATATTAACGGTAACACCTACACTGATATTTGATTCTGCCAAGGTCTTCCACCAGAACGCAAGTTAGAGACGAGTATAGGAGGTAAGATACTTAGAGATTTAAAAATAAATTACTTAGTAATAAGAAATTTGACATACTGCATTTTTCCATTTACCACCAAGAACAAACTGACATTGACTATTTAAAAGAAACGCAACTGTATAAAAGCAGGTAGCTGCAACATTTTGCACTACAGAATAACCTCTGGCTTTCCCATATGCTTAACACTCCTACTCTTCCACGATAAATACTCATGCAGAAAAAAACTTATCAGGAGCTTTTGCTAGGGTCAAGAGAAGAAAAACAGAGCATGACCTAATTAGTTAATTATAACCTCAGTTAACATCTCCAGGATAGACCCATTGAAATTTGGCCATTTTTTTGTTAAATGTGTAAATTGCAAAATCCTTCCCTTTACCTGTAGTTTCTGCTCAGTCTTAAAGGTGGGCTCAGTCCTATGTGTGACTCTTCTACTCAGGACTGAGGCAGGTGCTAGGCACCCAAGTCCAGAACGTCGTCGCTGCAGTAGCCCCAGTAGCTTCAGGACGCAAAGTAGGCAACGCGCAAGCGGTAAAATCCCGTCAGGAACAGCCTGTTGGACCTCCGCTCTGCTGATAATACAAAAGGGCGGTGTAGCAAATGAGAGGGCCTTATTGGCAGAGCCTAAAGTGCATCACACAGCCACATCTTACAGTCTCAGTGTGGTGCCAAAGCCAGCTTGCTCAAATTTGGCAGCGGAAATGCAGCAGGCGCGGTAGCCTCTTCCTCTCTAACTCCTGCCCCCACGCCGAGCTCCGCACCGGAAATTACTAAAGGCAGCATGCCGGAAGTAGCGTCACCGAAAGGTAGGTTTGTTTTTATAATTTCAAAATATATTTATCTTCAGAGGGCAAAAAGAAAATTTCTGATCTATCCATTGGGTAAAAACTAGTATGCATTTTAAACGTAAATTTGTGAGCACTTCTGTGTGTGTCAGCCACAACACTAAGCTCTTTTCATTCATTATGTGCTTTTCATATTCTCAGAACTATTAGACTGCATTTTGCGCACTCAGATACAGAAACTGGGTGTAGGAAAGCTAGGTGGCTTAGCCATGATCAGACGAGTTAATTGACAGAGCCAAAACTTACCCCATCTGTTGGATTGCAAACCCTATGTTGTCATCCATTTCACTATGCAAACCTCTCTTTGAAATCACAAAAGGCCTTGACTATTATAGGGTATAGATTCAGGTTAAGAATACCAGAAGTGTCTGTTTAACACACGAAAAAATTTTGGTACCATGTATTGACAGTGTTGCCTCTTGTTTACATCCTCTTCTCAGCTACAGTTGCCAATCTATAAAAGAACCCCCAAAACTAAAATACAAACAAAATGAATTTTAAATCATTAGACACAGGTAATAAATATCTGTGGATTATTTTGCTCAGATATTTAATGATTTCTTTTCAAGTCTATGTTGCAGGAAATTGTTATATTTGTGTTTGGTTTAGCATAACTATAGATTTTCACCTGCTCTATCATGAGGTCTGGATTGGAAAAAAAAATCCCAAACATTTTATCAAAGTGACAAGACAATGATCCACCATGTATCTTGGCTGCAAAAATATGTTATTAGATTCAATTTATCATGAAAAATTGCTAGATTGTGAGAAGGCTGAAATGGCAGCATGGCAAGAGTGCAGCTCTTTGGTACTAATTATCTTAAGAGTTGACCTTCCAGGTCACCTCAAACCCTATATTAATTCAGGAAGAAAGCTTAGATGGCCAACTCAGAGACATCAGAATAAGCCAACAGAAAAGTGTTCAGCTTAACTCTTGAAAGACTGCATGAACAGATACACATTAAAATTATATCTTAAGTCCAAACAATCTTAACTCAAGCTATATTTCCAGCCTTGCTTGTCACTCCTCTCTGCACAAATTCCCTTGTGTCAAAATAATTTACTCACTGTTCTTGTGCTAAGTTATCCATTTTTCCTGTAGCTTTCCTTCACTGATGCTATTCCAGATCTCTTAAAATTCTTCTCCTTCCTAGCCACTTGTTGAGTTAATAATCATTATTCCTGGTCAACCTCACCCTAAAGTCTTTCTCTATAAATTCAGCTGAACCAAATCATTTCCTCCCCTAAAATGCTATAACACTTACTGTCCATGTTACATGTTGAACAGTTAATATATACATCTTGAATGTGCCAGTTGAACTTATCCATCTTATCTGTCTAACCAACTAATTAATAGCTTGTTTTATCGCTCTGTCTAGGGTAGCAATTTTTATGTAGGAGGAAGAATGAGTGAAATAGTTGCTGATTCTTTCATTGTCTGGGTCCCAAATGCCGTTTTGCCTCCTCTCGTTTCCTGCCTACATTCCACATTCTTCCAACTTCAGTCACAGGGTGGGCCTTACAGCCAGAAGGGGACATAGTTAAGATTGGGTATTATATGCTGAATTATACTCCTGTAGAATACTTATGTTGGAGTCCTAATCCTAGTACCTCAGAATATGACTGCATTTGGAGATAAGGTATTTAAAGAAAATCAAGGTACAAATGTACCTGAAATGTACTTTCAAATAATACCTCTTCTCATCTCTAGAAATGTTGTAGTATTGCGATAAAATAATTGTGAAAACTATTATATAGTTTCTAAGTGATTATGTGATCTTCATACTATACTGTTTTTTATCATATGTTAAAATATCTTATATATAAAAATCTTCTTGTAAATAAATAAAAAATAAAAAATACAGTAGTGATTAAATAAAAATAAAGCTGCTAGGATGGGTCCTAATTCAATCTAACTGATGTCCTTACGAGAAGAGGAAATTTGAACATGAGAAGGCAGCCACCTACAAGCCCAGGAGAAACCACTTCTGCTAATACTTTGACCTTGGACTTCTAACCTTCAGAACTGCGAAAAAATGAATTTTTGTTATTTAAGCCACCGACTCTGTGATATTTTATTATGGTGGTCATAGCAAACTAAGATATTAGGACCCTGTTTTCTAAGCTAAAGTCAGTTTGGCTTTGATACTAACATGGCACATAAGTTAAATCAGGGACAATCCTTTTTCATCTCTTTGGTTTGTTTTGTTTTAAATGATATAAATTAAGAAGCAGATAAAAAAAGTTTAGAGAGAGAGGAAAAGAGAGAGAGAGAGAGAGAAATGAAGCAGGTGTCTAGAGATTAGCAGACATGGGAGATCACATGGGATGGGTAAAGAATTTTTGGTTCCCAGCTTTAGTGAATTCTGATTGAACTTCCTTACCCAGGGTTCAATGATAGGCCACTGGTTGACTCGGGAAATCTCCTTTCCTTGGGAGCTAAATTAAGTATTTGTTTTCCTGGATTTATAACCAATAACCTGGGCTAAGAAATCCCTAGGGACAGAGGTGGCAAAGAAGTTAACACTGATGTGTGTTAGGAACCTTTAGTACTTATTTAATCTTCACTATGCGATATGGTTTAACCCTAAATCCTACTTGTTAGTTGACGGTATAGTGCTCTGTTGATCTCTGGATTATCTATAAGGAACAGAAATCTCTATTTATAGAAGCTTAAATTATGGAGATTTGTTTATCTTACATTATAGGAATTAGAGAGTGAGGTGGCCACTGGTACTGGTTAAGTAAGTAGTTCATGGTCAGGGTGAATTTGTCTTGGCATTTCTGTTAAATTCACTGCCTCACTGTTGAAACATGATTGCCCTCACTGTTGAACATCATGTTTCTATTGAAGAAAGAAAGAGGGTGAAGAAGAAACTCCCTACGAGCTCTACCTGTTCTTTTTATCAGGAAAACAAATCATTTCCAAATGCCTCTCCCCATCTCTGACAAATATCTGTTTATGCTTCATGGGCCAAAACTGGGTCACAGAGCCACTGCAATTTTCAAGAGAGTCTGGGAAAGCATGCTGACCTCTATAGAGAGAAGGAAGAAAGGAGACTGAAATTGTGAACAGGTTTTAGGTAGCCAATCAACAGAATTTTCTTAATATAAATTTCAATACATTGTGTACTTCTAAATAATATGTAAATATTTAAGCACATGTTTGTTTAAGCATGTGTATTTCCAACCTCTTCAAAAATTTCCATTACAAAAATTTTTAACAATTAATGAGATCATAAGGGACAAAATTGCTGGCATGAATTATTATTTCTTCTCTCCCTTTCCCTACCCTATAGTCTCTCTGAGATCACCATCTATCTGGAAGAGATTTTTTTTTTTCTGGATTTCCAATTTAAATCCTTCTGTCAGGGGAATTATAGACCCTCTGTGTCAGACTTAGGGTACAAGTTAATGTACCATGTAACTGTATCATTTGTGATTCTCATTCATATTCTCTCTTTCTCTCAAGTTGAAAGCAGCAACATCAATACACCTAAAATATGTATCATCTTCAGACATATTTAGAAGATAGCCTCCATTTCAGATTATGTTGAAATGAGTTATGTAGTTGAAATGGCTTTGTTCTTTTTATTTTTTGCTCAAAAATCAATATAGGTTTAAATTCTGTAGTATAATGATTTTTGTGATGATGTCTTTTTTATATTACAAGTGTAATTTTATTATTATTATGATGATTATGATTATTATTATTATTATTATCATCATCATCATCATCATCATCATTATCTTTTGTGAAGACAAAAGAAGTAATTTTTGCCCACCTTTCTAAGGTCTACCTAGACTAATAATCAAATTAACATGAGAGAGATTAATAGAAGAAAATAACCAAATTTATTATATATTTAGTAGAATATGAGATCTGAGGACATGTTGGGCAGTTGAGTCTTATATGCCATTCTGGACAAGGAAGGAAAGGCAGGAGTCTGAGTTTTCAAGGGAAAGTGGGCAATTCTCAGGTAAATGAGACAGAGAAAATATTTGGTAAACAAATTCTAGCTGGTCCACCCAGAAACAATAGTACACAGAGGTGACTCTAACAAATAGACTTGTTTGGATCCTTCCTGTCTGCCACACTTAATTCATACGGATGCAGAATGGGGCAAATTCCTCCAAGTGGGTACTCAATCCTGCACCAAGAGAATCTTTGATTGTGCACAGGAAAGAATGCAAGCGTACTCCAGAATGAGAGACAAAGAAGAATTTATTAGCGAAAGAGTAAAGTTCCACAGACAGAGAGAGTGGTCTCCTTTCAAAGACAGAATGAGAGAGACTCCCAGTGTTTAAGGAATTCAGTTTAACTCTTGTTTTTCTTGCTGGGTGTGGGTATACAATGTTAAGGTGAATCATCTCAGCAGGGATCTTCCTGTAAGTTCCCCCATTGTCTGGCTGCCTGCTGATCATCCAAGTTCCCTGTCTAGCAGCATGTAGCATGCTCTGAAAACAACTTAGTTTATTATTTAGTTCTCATGCCTCTTCCTTATTCCAATGTATACCATGGCTCCCTTACTGAAGCATGTTTTTCTACCTGAATTTCTTCAGGCGGGTAAAGGGGAGGTTAAACAACAAAAACAACAAAACTCTTCGTGAGTTTGTTGGGCTTTAATTATTTTCAGCTCAAAATAATCTGCATGCCAGGATGGCACATTGGGGATACTCATCCTAGACCCCTACAACTTAAACTCCAAGTACTTATTGTGGAAAGGTAGCTTTCGCATACCTCCTATCACTGAACCCTCTCGGAGCTGAGAGGTATCACAATAAGCCCTATCCATACTCCCTTTTGCCTCTCATTCTTTGCACATACATATATTTTTTTAACTGGAGGACCATTCTTCTTCATCATCTTTATGTTAGCTGCTCAGTAGTTGTTACCTTCACAGCTTCAAAGACTTTCCTCATCCCCAATAGTGTGATGAAGTCAGATCACATTGGCTCCTGATAACCAATTGTTACCTATTTAGAAATTTGTGAGCCTATTGTTAGCCATTGTTAAACATAGCCATTATTAAAAATTAAATTAAAATTTAAAATAAACTATATTTTAAACCACAGTAATATGCAAACTGATAACTTTCTAAATATTTTACATTTTATTATGAAGTGATCTTCAACAAGGGTGCCGAAACCATTCAATCAGAAAAGAACAGTCTCTTCAACAAATGGTGCTAGGAATACTAAACATACACATGGAAAAGTATAATTATTATCTAAGCTCTTGAGATTATTGACAGACATTTCTTGCATGTGCATTTTGTAAAAACCTCATAGCAATGTGCTATTGTCATCTCTTCCCAGCTCTGTATTCAGTAATGTCATATTGGAAACCTGAAAGCACAAGGTGAAAGACATACTGAATATCAGGGCTTGATGATTATTCTGTTGATTGTCTACAGTAAGAAAATAAGGAATAAGTGTTAATAATGCAGAATAAACTAAACAGGGTCTCATGTCTGTGAATAGTGCACACAACTGAAAAAAAAATGCTTTTCAGTATTATTCTATTATTCAATTTGGCAAAGAAGTTGCTGATATGATGAATAAGTGAAGTTTGAATATATATCTTTTCTTGTTTCACTTTCATCTTACTTGTTAAAATAAATGAAAATACCAAAAAAAATGTTCGTGTCCTAACTACACTAGTTTATCAATTGCTTCTATAGATTTACTAAGGATTCAGAGTCAGCAAAAATCAATAGCAAGATTCTTTGAGAAATGGAAGGGAGAAAAATGATTTTTCCTTTATACTTTTGGGTTATTGGCTAAGACCCCCTCTCCCCCATAGTAAATAAAAAACAAATGAAAGTTTAGTAATACCTCCTGTATACATGGGAAATATCTAGGAAAATTGAGTAACTCCAGGAAATGGCCCAAGCCACACCTTAACTACCATTTCTCAGCTAAAGACAAAAGAAAGATGTTGGGCCTGTGGGGAGGCTAGTTATGGGAGGTTACCAGGATAATGTTGGGGAAGGTTGTTATGCACATGTAAGTCCTTGCCCCCTTCATTAATAAGAGTTTCTAGAGATTTAGTCATCCTTCACTTCCCCATACAGAGAGGGAGGCACCCATACAAATGGAGATTTTCCTTTTAATGTAAATATCACTTACAAAAGGGTAACTTCTAATAGTTTTCAGAGCTTTTCCCATGTCTGTTTTTTTTTGTTTTGTTTGTTTGTTTGTTTTATAGGCAGCTCAAGATAATCCTTATGCCAAAGTGGCATATTTTGGAGTGGCAAATTCTGTTCCCTTTCAGAATCAATGGGCTGTACGGACTTTTTGTTAAATATTGTATATTTTATTATGTTAGTTTCCTGCTGCACATATTTTATATCAGTAAGATTTATAATAAATATAGGTTCATGTATAAATGTATACACTTTTTTTCTCATATGAATGGTTATTAAACATTTGCAGCATATCACTGCTCATCCCCTATTATGTTAGTTCAGAGTTCCCTCCTCTGGGTTTCTGTGGAACCCAGTACCAATTTACCACACCCTATTTCAATGAAGCTTATTTATTTTAACCTCTAGAAGTGAACAACTCTGTCTTCCATCTTTGTATTCTTATATTTTATGTAGCCTTAAATAAATGTCATGCGTAAATGAATCCCTGCTTCCAGTTTGCAGGTGAAGAAATTGAAGATCAAAAAATTAGGTGATTTGCCTACCATCACACAGTCAGGAACTTACAGAGTTAGGATTTGAACTAGAGCATGAGACTAAGTTGCTCAGACCTAGACAGAGAGGGGATTTTGATCCCCCATATCAAAATCCCATATTTCTGTTACAGATGATATGGAGGTGAAGGCACTGTTTCTTATTACTGGCATTCCTACTAATGGCTTGCAGATTGGGGGATGAGAGACGAAGATTTTGAATTGTGTCCCAGTACTTTTCTGATGCCTCTGGGATTGCACCAAGAAGGCAAATGCATAAGACAAGAGTCAAGCTGCTGAGGGGGAAAAAAAAAAAAAGGTTATCTGCTTACAAATATCAAACCCTAGAGTCCTTCTATTTTGTTGTTACATAGCATGATGGGGAATGATTGTCATTTAGTTATATTAAAGACTCAGACTCAGGGCTAGTAATTTGATTTTTGTGACTGTTCCTAAGAACTCAGCCTGAATCTGAGGGAAGGGAAAATCTTGTGAAGCTGAGATTGACTTTTTAAAAATTCTTTGTTTCCCCTTCCCCCTCCTCCCCCGACACAAACACACACCATGTACCTCCTCCGTCTGTACTTCTTAAGAAGACCGTAATCAGCAGCCTTATTCAGACACTGAGACACGTTTTGCTAAACAATAGATTCAAAGTAGAAACTTCAGGTAATACAAAAGCAGGCGAGCTGCACATTTTTCTTCTTGGATAATAAAATCATTATTTTTGTACTCTTAAGGACTATCTGCTTACAGTGGAATTCATCATACAGTTTAGTTTTCTTATCTGATCTTTTTCTTTACTCTTACCAGCTTCTACTTTCTGACCTATTTGGAATCCCCTTAGCATTCAAATGGTAGCAGCCCGTTTTCCAAGGCTGATTATACAGACAACTGAGAAGGAGGAGAGTTTTTGGTTTTCTAAAATATCTTCTCACCCCTCACTACAACCCACCCCACCAATTTCAGTCTGGATCTCAAGTAGGCACTTTCCTTCTGGATCTTAATTTTGAAGGAGTTGTTTTATTACATGTGCATCACCAGATCAGCTGAACTCTCTGTTGCCCTCCTCTAATTAATTACTGTTTGTAAAGAGCTCAGAAGATGAATAGTGCTATATAAGTGCTAAGTATCATGATTTCATTGTCCTATTTCACTTCTTGTTGCAATGAAGTATCATCATAATAATCAGCTTGTTGCATTTATAACTCAGGAGGAGGAGAGCCATACAGTAATACTTTTACTAGTTCCATTTCTTAATCTCTGGAGCAGCCAGTGAACTAGCAGTGACCCCTGTGATCATTCTCAAGCTTCCTGTGGTGAACATCTCTTGGAAAATCAACTCTTTAAACATAAATCAGGTAGAATAGGAGGGGATTGGAGGGGTTTCAAAAGTAGATTATAACAAGTTTGGGATTTTTATTCAAGTGGCATAATGTGGGGGTTCAGAATGAGCCATCCCAAGATGTGCTTCAGTGGTATGCAGATTACTGTGAGCTACAGGTAATTTTATCCTCAGGCTCAAGAGAAACTATTGCCCCTCTTTTTAACTATATAGAACTTGAATTAGGAGCTTTGCTCATAATAGAGATTATCAGAGATCACTTTTTTTGACCTGCCTAGAGGGCAAGTAAACATCTATTAATGAAGCATCTACTCCTCTTACTATCCTACAATGACCCTTTGAATCCCCTAAGGCACCTTACCTCATCCCTAGCTCAGGGACATCTTAAATACTCATGTTCCCTTTCTATCTCCGAACCTCTTGTGCATGTGGGGTCTCTGGCTCTCTCTTATATGTGGGGTTTTCATATTAAATTTGGTTATTTTCTCTTGTTAATTTATCTCTCTGGCTCTGTCTCTGTCTCTGTCTTTGTCTCTGTCTCTCTTTCTCTCTAATCTTCTTGTCTTCTGCAGTTTTGCTAGGCAGTGTCTAGGAGGAGATTTCTTGTGTTCAATGTTCTTTTTGTTTTTTTAATTTGTATATTGTTATCTTTCATCATTCCTAAAAATTCTTTGCTTGCTTGTCAGCTTATAAATACATTAAGACTATAGATTAGGTCAATAGATAGACGGATTAATGGATGGATGGATGGATGCATGTATGGACGGACGGACAGGTGGATGGACAGACAGACTGACAGACAGATGATAGATAGGTAGGTAGGTAGATAGATAGATAGATAGGAAGATAGGTAGATATGAAGATAGATAATGTAGGTATATTCTAAGAGTTTTGTTTTGGGCTAGCTGCCTTATTATTATAAACTTTGTAGCTATCCTGTTCTGTGTCCAAGCTGAATCTTATCACCACTGCCTATACATGTCAAAACTAGGAATTCCTAATAGACAGAGAAATCTAGGTGGCTGTGATGATTTTATATTTACGACTGTTTATACTTTCACCTTTACCTTATATCTCTTTGACAGGTACCAATTCAGAGCAGTTTAGAAAAATCAAAAGTAATTTCTTTTTAAGAAAAAAACTAAGCTTATCCAACTGTTTAAGAATTGAGGGTGAATTTTACCACCTGGAGACTAGGAAAGCTCCTTCAACCCTGTTGAGCAGACTGCCATCAAGATTTTGTGTGACTTCTATGAAATAGTTTCTCCTCACAAAATTTTTAATTTTCTATCAATAACATAGGGTGAGAGAACTAAAGACTTTTAAGTTTTCACCATACTTTTCAATTATGTGAATACTAATTATTAAAATAAAGTCTTTAGAGAAAGATCATACATTCAAACCTTCTTAGGAGATACTTCACTGCTGAAAGACCTTGTGAGGAAACTTCAGAGTAGCCAATGTGAAAGGGTAATAATGATATTCATCTACTAGCTACTGGTCTAATACTGGGATCCCAAGACAAGTGTTCCACAATCTGCCTCCAGGTCGCTGTTGCATCCAGGTGTATCTAAATCCAGTAGAAACAAGTTATGGCACAAAAGGATTGAGAGCATAGTATGCCAAATGTTCAGGTGAAGGTCATCACCCCACATATTATAATGGATGTTTCAGATAGAATTCTAGACTCAAATTTTTATTTGGGAGTAAATAGTCCACAACCAGATTTTTCCCATCTCAGTAATATTCACTAAGATATCAGTAATCAACAAGTTTAAATAATTTGTAATGTAAGACTAACTTCATTTGAAAACAACCATTATGAGGGCTAATAGACTGATAACTAGTATTGTGTGGAGGTCAGACTCCAAATAAATCATAAATAAATTCAGAACCCTAGACACTCCTCTCTCCTATTAAAAAAAAAAATGTAAACCGTACAGAAACTTTATAATGATTTCCAGGCCTATTTTTCTTTCCGCCACCTTTTTGTTCCTATCAACCCTAGACCATTCTGACAATTGAACATGTCAAATTTTATTACTGTACTAAAGCCTTTCTTGTGAGTCACCATTTGAAATTTTCTTGTTGTAGTTTGGGAAGAATCATATAAAGCCACCTCCCCTTTACCCCCAGAGCAAGTGAGGAGGAGCAGCTTGGGCCCCTTGGAATCTCTTCTAAGAAAACAGATGTTGTGTTATTATGGTGCTGCCCAGACCCTGTCAGTCCAAAGCGTACTAGGGAGCTGAATGAGATTTTTTTCCCTTTTCAGAATTTTAGCCAGAAGCAAACTCAAAGTTTGCATATCTGACTCTCAGACTCATAATGGGTAGAGTAAGGCAAGAGATGAACATGGATGTCTATTATCTGTAGCTTCAAGTTTAGCTAGAAATTAAATATTCTAAACTCCATGTGAGCACATTTTTGCATTTGTCCAGCTATCACAGGTCACCCGTCTTAATTTCAAATCTGTTTTCTGATTTAAAATAGGACAAAATAATACTTACCTCATTGGGAAATTATGAGATATATACATATGCAATTCATAGGAAAAGTAAATGAAATGTTTACATATATGCAATACATATATGTGATATGTGAAATGAAATGGATACATATATATGATATGGAGTGAAACAGTCTCAGTTTTTTTTATTTAAAAAATTTATTTAGCTATTATGAGTTTAAAAATACAAAGATGCACAGAAACACACAAATATTTGCATACTGAGTAGAGTGACTGGCTTATGATATGTACGTAATAAATAGCCATAAAAACATTAATCCTCATTACATAATAGAAGTATTGATAATACTAGGGGAAAAACAAAAAAAAAAGGCAAATATTTGAGATAAGAGAAAAAAAGTGGAATAAAAATAAGAAGAATGAAAAGATGATAGTATAGTAAAAGAAAGAAACAGGTGAGTATTACTGTAAAGAAGAAGAGGAAGAAGGAAAGATTACCATACATGCACATGTCCAGTGGTGAGAATAACCATTTTGTGGGGAAATATATAGGAAACAATGACACCAGAGTTAAAAGCAAAGCTCAGGCAAGATATTACATTGTGGGAACTCTGATTATTAATTCTATTGGATAATCCAAGAGACATATTTGTTGTAATTCTAAATCTAGGATGCAAGAAATTTGATATGAACATTAAATGAGAAGATAAATTGAATTTGTTATAGAGACAGTGACAGAAGTAAAAAGGACCAGTACCGTTCAGAGAACTTTGTGATGATTCTACTGAACAGGCCAAGGCTAAAGACCCTGTTCACTCACTTGAGGATGAAACAGTGCCTATGGGCACTTTTTATTTAAGAACTGAAATGAGTTATAGCTGCTCGGAGGACATCTAGAGATCAGCTACTGATGAAGCTCAAGAAATCATTTAAGTAAAAGGTACAATCTGGTAAAAGGTTTTAGGTCTAGAGAATAAATACTATCTGTAAAGGGAACTTTGGATAGCTTCTGGGGACAAAAAGAACACATCTATCTAAACTACATAAGAAAATGAAATATGAAAAGAGACCAAGGACAAGAAACAGACTCCAGGACGCTTGATGGGAGGGGGAAAAAAAAAAAGCTATGAATTTGGTAGCATCTGCTCAAATAAATGCTGAAAATTTTCTGGAAATTTTATTAATATATTCACTCACCTGTTACTTCCTTTAATAGGCAACACTGAGTACCTAGTGGATGTTGGGTTCTGTGATAGTTTCTTGAAATGCAAACTCTCCCCATAAACAACAAATAAATAAGTAAATCAGTGATAATATCCTGCTACAAAATGCCTATGAGAATTTTAGATAATAGGATAGAGGGTAGTAAGGATGAATCAGGTTGTGAAGTGAAAGAAGGGCTAAAAGGCAGAGTGCTTAGAGACAAAGAAATGTGGGAATTTGAGAGGGCTGGTGATAGAGAGCCCCCTCCTTTTCTCTCAAAGGAGTAGTTGATCTGAACTTTAAGGATCAGGTACTAAGGAAACATATTCATAGAATGAATGCATAGTAGGTACAAAGAAAATAAAAACAATTATACTAAAGTAGATGGGACCAGGTATGAGAAAGAGGAAGAATAGAGAAATGGGTGACAGTACAGAAGACAGTTGACCGTGACAGGAAGAAGCAGAAATACAAGATTTAAGATGTCTCATTTACACAATCTACATTACTGAATATGATTACCAATGAATGAATTAATTAAGGTGAGTGGAACATGACAATTGATATTTTCAACAATTGGTATCTTTCACTTAAAAGTAGCAGAATGTTAGGCAATATCTTATGTAGCTCAGACACATTATCTCATGCACCACAAAATCTGGAACAGATGACCTCTGGGTTGATAAGAAAGTATAACTTGTTGGAGCTAGCCTGTCAGAGCTCAAATTCTAGCCATTCCACTGACTCGCTGTGTGACCACTGGCAAGTTACTTAACCCCTTGTTCTTTACTTTCCCCAGATGTAAAATATAGAAAATAGTTTTTAAAAAAATATTAAATTTTTTAAGAATTAGAGTATATGAGTACAGTAAAAATAATTGTTATTTTCTGACAACGGCCATGCTACCCTGAACAAGCCCAATCCCGTCTGATCTTGGAAACTAAGCAGGGTCAGACCTGGTAAGTACTTGGATAGGAGACCATCTAGAAAGACGAAGGGCTATAGGCATAAAAAATAAAAAAATTAAGGGATTTTATGCTGAGAAGGTCCTTGCAATCTGTGAGGTCAGCCATGGGTTGCCTTGCCTAAAAATAAAAATAAAAAATAAAAAATAATTGGCATTTAGTAAACCCCCCAAAAATGCCAGCTATTATTATTAGCATCATAAGTATTAAAATAAATTATTGGTTCTGAGACCTAACAATGCCACTAAGGATGGAGTTTTTATATCAAATTATCCTGTAGGTCTGGAGTATTGATAACATCTCCCTGTGGCCAAGGGAGCATTACTTTTCCTAGCATCATTTCTTCACAAGATAATATCAAAAATCAGGAGGAAAGTGATAGAGGATTTTCTCATAACCTCTCTCATGTTGTTAGAGAAGATGGTCTTGCCCAGGAACTTCTCCAATGACTGTCTCATATCCCTCTTGGCTAGAAATGACTTGTGAAACATCCTTAGCTGTAAGGGAGATTGGAGCAGCAAACATTTGGCACTTTTAGTACCATTTTGGAAGACAGGCTCTGCCATTAAGGCGGAAAAAAAGGGAAATGGCTTTTGAATTGACAAGCAACAATGTCTATACTATTTTGTTATATAAAATAAAACTTGTAGGCATTAAAAAATAAAAATAAAACTGGTATTTAATAATAGCTATTATTATTTTAAGATTTTGACAATAAATTGTTTATTGAATTTGAAGAAACTTGCAAAGGTAAGGGATTAAAAACAGGTTTTACTGAATAAAGTAAATATTTCAAACTATAGGAATATAACATAAACAGCATAGATAAAACATAGGTGAGAGGGAAAAGGATAAGGCAAATTTGTGAAGACAGGTTCAAGATGAAGAAGAAGGAGAAGAAGGAGAAAGGAGAAAGGAAAAGGAGGAGGAGGAGGAGGAAGAGAAAAGAAAATAATAAGCAAAGCTAATATCTGTGAAAAACTTACAGAATGCAATCATAATAGAACACTGGATTGTTAGCTTTGAGAAAAGAAATTCTTAGGTTAAAATATTGCTGAAATTATTTTTTTATAGTAGAAAAAAGCTACACAGAAAAGGATAAAATTACGAATTCATACTAAAAACGTATCTGAGAAATTTTTTAAATCACAATCAAAAATCAAATGTTATGCTGTAAATGAAAGTAAAGTGTTACAGTTTTGATAACATTATAAGAATTGTTGAAAAACATAGAGAGTTTGAATGCTTCTTTGCAGTTGCATATAGGAAAAAAAAGAATCACCAAGATTTTAAAATAAATAGATTAACAATTATATTTTACAGCAGAAAAAGTGTTAGAGATTGGAGACAACAAATACTGATAAAAATTCTGGATGTGCTGAGAAGGCCCAGTGGTAAGTAAAAAAGAAGTGGAAATTTTTTGTAGATCCCAACATAAACTATGAAAGAAAATAACAGAGGTAAGTCCAAAAGAGGTGGAAAATTTTTTATTGGTCCCAAGATAAATCATGGAAGACAATAACAGAGGGAAGTAATGTGGGTATTATTTGGAAAAGACAAGCTTTTATTTGGATAGATAATTTTCTCATTAAAACCATGTAAATATATGGTGTGTCAGGTGAGCTGGTGTAAAATATTCCATGCCATAATCAGTAGTTGGCTGGGAAAGAGATTAAATCACAAGAGGAATGAGCTAGAGGCCATGGTGTTGTTACTTAAAAACATATCTATTCAGATTTATTATCGTAAAGTCTTCTGCTGGCACAGAGCTAGAAGATGAAAAGATAAATAAGTTTCATGGCTCAAAGCAGGCTTACAGTCTGGGAGACAAAGAGGCTTAGCCTCAAATAATGCCAGACGTGAGCTCTCTCAATCAAAGGCAAGGGGAGTGCATGAGGAGTTAAGCGTGAATTTTCTAAACTCTTGAATTCACTTTGGCACATTTACTTTATGGTTTGGTAGGCCTTCTTTTATACCCCATACCTCTAAGTGGCCGGATAACCACTAGAAAATGGTACCTGGATAGGTTCAGGACAGCAGACACGATATGTAAAAATAAAACCTTTATGCCAACCTGAGCATTTCATGGGACTTTTTACTTTATGTATGGTCTGTAGAATCTTTCATAAAAAATACTGCATTTGAGAAAATTACAGTGAAAATATTTAAAATGAAACAGGACAGTAATAGTTAGAACCAGTTGTGGTTTATGCATAGGCATTAGAACAGTTATAGAGGTAGAGCTGTATTTCTCAACCTTGGCACTACTGACATTCTGAATCAGATAATTCTTTGTTATGGGGTCTCCCTAGTCTTTACATATTAGATTGCAGTGACAACCAAAAATATTTCCTCATCTTACCAAATGTAATTTAGGGTAAAATTTCTCCCAGTTGAGAATCACTGGGATGGAGAAAAAGACACGATCATATAACGATGATAAAAGTGATGAACAAACTAACAAGGAGGGGGAAAAATAAGAATACCACAATAGCGAAATTAAAGAAGAGAGGGAAATGAAGAAAGGAAGGGGAATAGAAAAAGAAAGGAGAGATATAAAGAGAGGAAGAAATATAAAACAGTGGTCTTTCAGAACAAAGGTGAGACTTAAGGTGAAATATAGTATATATGGTAAATAAAAATCCCTGGGATGTATTTTTAAATATAAGGTTGTAAAGAATAATTAAGAAATGAAACCTGATGAGAAAAGCATAAAAATATTGTATAACATCCTTACGTGCAGTAAGAATGAAATATGGCTTTAAAAAAAAATCCATATTATTTCTCCTACCATTTGGTTTAGTGCAGGTCATAAAGGGGAATTTTTCTATGTATGGCCCTATGGAACACTGGGATAAATTTAGAAATCATATGGATCACCTATTGGATAAAAAAAACAAAGCATGTGATGCAGAGTTACTTAATATTTTGTGTTTAAACTTGAAGACAAAGAGGATAATACCTATGATCCCCTTTGTCCTTGATAGAATGGTCATATTTCCCCCAGGAGAAAATATATTTGAAATGCAATGTTCTTTAAAGATCAAAGGAAGCAGGAGAAATTGAACAAAGCAGAGTTATATCTAACCAAAGAAAGTTCCACGGAAAGAAAGATTGTGCTTGTCTATTAGAACAAGGGTCCCCAGGCCCCAGTCTGTAGAGCAATACAGGTCCATGGCCTGCTAAGAACAAGGCCACAGAGCCGGAGAAGAGCAGCAGGGGAACGAGTGAAGGAAGCTTCATCTGTTTGCAGCTGCTCCCCAGCATTAGCATCACCGCCTCAGCTCCACCTCAGATTATCAGGTATTAGACTCACATAAGAGCACTCGTCCCTGGTGCAAAAAAAAAAAAAAAAAAAGATGGGGGACTGCTGTTAGAAGCTAAATCCATATTTAGTCTGAATGGCCCTATGTTTAAAAAATATTCCTAAAATCAACCAGCAAAAATAATTTAAAAGAGAAAGTGGTTAAGTTACTAGTAGGAAGAAAGACTTTATATTTCTCACTAAAACAGAATAGGGAGAAGCACCATCTTTGGGACAGACGGTCTGAGAATCACTGATGCATATACATGAATAAGAAAGAGTCAAAGGAATGAGCCAGAATGGTGAACTATTATTGCAAAACTGTAGGTGAGATAGGAGAGGGGAAGCAATGATTTTGACAGTATTGGGTTATAAGAAATTGATATGCAATGCCTGTGGAAGTTTTATTGGTTTCATTTGATGAGAGAAGAACTGTAAATATGAATAATATGTAAATATACTTTATGACAAAAATAAACATATGAGGATCAAATGAGAGAAAGAATGTAGAAGTGTGCTGAATAAGTTAAATGCATGATTCAAAATGGGGGTTTACTGTGATCTGAAATCCTAAACTCTCTTGTGAACTGCTGAAACAGTTTTTTTCACGTGAGTGAGAAATGTATGACACATACATGTCTCCCAAGAAGAATAAGGCCTAGCAAGTTCTAGTGACCCTCTCTGCAAGGCCACACAGTAGGCACAAAAGAAGTGAAATATATAAAAATGTTTCTCATCCATAATTCCCTGCATACCGATATTATTAATATAATAATAATAAACCTTTATATAACATAATAATTAGCCTTGTTATTATTAATGATAGAACTAATAAATAGTATTAAAATCTCAGGATCCACTTGAAACATGTAGAATGTCTTCTGAAGATCACAATTTGGTTTCTTGATACTGTTGTCCTGACTCGTGGGTCTGAGGGCAGTTCTCCGAGCAAACATTAAGAGGGACAGTTTTCAGGGCACCTAGGTTGTAAGCTCCCAGGGAATAGAAATCATAAATTTTACTTTAGTTGTCACTATTGCAGCCTGCCACTACACTAAGCAATCAGTGATATCAAATAAAAAAATTGAACTGAAATAAATGGAATTAAACAGATAAAAAACAAATACACATAGTGAAAGTTGAAACTGTGTGTTGAACCACAAGAATTATATGAAATAGAGTTTGCATGGGTGATGTGTTAAAAATAAGCAAGGATAAACTCTCAATATTCTCAGCAATGTAGAGGAAGGTAAACAAAAGGTAACTATAGCAAAATAGCACTGCTAACCTCTGTTCCTTGTCATTTCAAGGCCCCCTACAATGATGCTTCAAAGTTTTGTTTCAGTATGATCTATTTCACAATGGAATAACCCCCTTCAACAAAGTTCATTCTCTCCTCAAACACACTTTGCATGAGTTTATACTAATTCTAGATCTTTCTTGTAATGTCATTCTGAGTACATGTATGCAAACCTATTTTTCTCTCTAGGGCAGTCACTAACACTATCAAGGTTTTTTTGTTTGTTTGTTTTCCCACTAATTCTTAGATGTAGATAGCATATATAGGCACATATTCTCCAAATATTGTGTCACCCTTTAGTATTTGCTGTGTTTTAGTGTAGCCTTCCCTACTTGATTATAAAGTCTTTGAAAATAAGGTACTCTTTACTGTAGCACAAGAATACTGGCCATTTAATAAAAATGTATTGGTTGATTGATTATTAGGTTCAAATAATAATTTTAAAATTATTAAATTAATTATAGCACCTTATTCTTCTGCCTTTGTTTATCCAGATGATTTAATCTCAGGATGTATATTTGTGGAAATTTTTACTCATTTAGTTTGTTCATGAATATTTTAGAAAGATTCTAGTTTCTAAACATTAGAAAAATAGAAGAATGGGAGATCAAATTGTATTTAGGGTCATCCCACATTTCCTCACGTGGAAATAATTGGCTAGCCATACTCAGCTTCTTAGAGTCTGAGTAGGATGTGAATCTAGTCCTAAGCCTACCCAAAGAATTCTCCCTTTAAAATAGTGATTATAGAAACAAATAAAAAAAAATATGTGTTTTCATAGTCTTCTATGAACTCCCAGTGTAGCTTGAATAGGAGATGATTAGACATTGTCATTAGTCAGTTGTAGAGTGAACAAGGTATCTTGAAACAGGGAGCAAAAGACCATGAGACCAGTACAATTGGATTTAAATCCACTAGTCTTGGTGAAAATGGCTCAGGTATCCTCATGGTTACCTGAGGGTACTAAAACCAATGCTATCTATCTATCATCTATCATATATATATATATATTTTTTTCTATCATCTATCATCTGTTATCTATCATCATCTATCTATATCATCTATCTTATTTTGGAAGTACCATGTAAATTTGAAGACAATTCAAATTTGAACATCAAAATGTAATTCCAGTGCTGCCAAGAATTTGGCATATGAGTAGATTCAACTACGATATTTTATTAATGAGAAAAATTTAAAAAGGGAATTGTCAGCTTATATCTGTTTTCCTGTCTTCTATCCCAATTTACTAGCTCATCACTAGTTTTCTTTACAATTGTGCTGCATCTATTGTAAAGCCCCGTGCTAGCCTTGACAGTCTTTCTGTCCCTCCTTTCTGGGCAAGGAGAAATTTGCATTTGGACCAGGAGTATAGCATCTTGTCATGTTGTTAATTTGGCCTTACTCCAGATTCTGCATATTGTGGCCCCAAACAGTAAGAAAGAACTTTCTAACTCACCACTCTCTGTTTGCAGGGATGGTGCACACTGTTCAGAATCAAACTGAAGTTTTGTTTGTTGTATTATTGGTAGTTTTGAAGCATGCTTTTGACAGAGCAGAGCATCCTGGGCTGTCTTCAACATACCAGGTAATCACACCATTGCTCAGTAGGCTAAATTATTTTAAACCTTTCAAAAAACAGCTTCTCTCCTTTCTGCAGGTTTTCATATGAACAATCTCCATGAAAACGACTCCTAATTTAAAGAAAACTAAGGCATTCCTCACCACTGACAAGGAAAATGGCTCTTTTTGGCCAAATCATAGAAATGAGCTTCCTTAAGTACATTGCACCTTTAAAAGCTGACATTATTGCCGTGAAGCCTGAATGGTACCTTGTCAGCATGGAATAACCAGACTGGGCCAAGTTGTCATTTTTGACAGGTCAGTGTAATGAGCAAAAGAACGCTGAGTTTGTCTAAAAGTTTTCACTGGAATCAGCAGGGTAGAGCTGTTTGGGGCGATAACAGCTCTACATATGTGACTCATTAAATGTGTCACATTATCAAACACTATGGCCCACACTATCGCAGCCACCACATTTACGCTTTGTTTCCTCCCCCCGCCAAGAACTCCCCAAAAGTCTTTATATTTCTAATTTGAAAAGAGTACACATTGCTGAGCTTTGTGGCATTGGACGTTAGCTGTGTGCGATTAGATGGATGCCAAATTCTCAGTTGCTCCTTTCAAAACACTACACAGAGATAAATACTAATCTAAGTCTATGAGAACTTCTTTCTAGGCATCTCTTTTCCCATTTCCTGGGATTGCTCTGGTGACACCTTTGCCATCATGAAAATAGGCATATAGAATAAATAAGGGAAACAAATAAGAATTGAGTACTTCTGAATTACGGAGTGACACACAGTGGCACACAGATTTGCCAGTGGGATATGAAATACAAATGTAGTGACATAAGATCAACCTGGATTCAGATTTCTTAGTAACTAGATAGCGAAGCTTGACGGTTCCACCCTTTCCACCTTACCAGCCAGCTGTGGTACCCTCTCTTTAATCAGATGCACCGAATAACAGGGAACATTTTTCCCCTGCTTCAGAAAAATTCACTTAATGTTCGTGACTAATTAAATTCTCACTCTAGTCATGATTAATGTAACAAATAATTACAGCTTAGATCTAATATAGATACAACTAATTGTTCTGCCCACAGTGCATCATGACTAACAATTAAATGCAGCTTCTAAAGCTAAAGTAAGATCTGAGGAGTGACCTTCACCTGGCTTTGCTTGTGCCACTGAAAGAAATACTTATATACCTTATGTTTTCCTTTTCACTTCTTTGATGGTGACAAAAGGCATTATTTGTTTTTTTGTTCACATTTCTCTTTTATTATGTGTTAGATAGCTCTACTGCTTTACACTTCTTCTTGTTCCAGTTTGTGGGGTGTTGGAGGTTGGTGAGCAGAACACTAATAGAGAGAAATGGAGGGAGGTTGTACTGACTAAAATTTTCTCCAAGAATCAAGTGCAAAAGTACCCTTCACATTGTCAAAGTGAAAGATGATGGGGATCTGGCAATAATTCTGATTTAACTGCATGATAACAGGCCTGGTCCATGTGTCCATCTGCTCTCATACCTGCAAACCCCCCTCCTTGTAGAAAACATTCTTTTATTCTGCAGTGCTGAAGCAGAATGGACAGCTGCTGAATTGAGGGAGGCACATAGAGGTAGACTTCGGAAATACATTCCCAACCAGCACAAACATTCACAAAAACTTGGGGATTATCTCAATTGTGAATTTAAAAAAAAATGCTCCTAGTTTTATTAAATACCTGACGAGAGAGAGAATTGATAACTTACCCATCTGCCCCATCTTGACAAAGTTATTATACATAGAGTCATGTCTCTATCAACTACTTTTTCTTCTCCCACAGTAACAAAATATTCCTTTTGGATCAGGGCACAGTTAACCATGAGTTGTCTATACAGACTAAAACTCAATTAGAATGTTCACAGAATGAGACTTCTGGTTAATTTAACATTCAAATATAACTATGCCTCAAACCATAAACTTTTTCTTTACTCTTTCAAATAATTCTAAAATATTTCAGGCCATTTTCCTGACTTAGTAAAATCTAGTAGACAAACAGAATATTATTTTGCCATTTAAGGAGTTCACAGCATTTTTAATAGATTTGGGTGCCAGAACTGGATTATTTTATTTACATAATTATTTTTATACAATTATTCTAAATATATCACAACTATGTAATGATATCATATTTATTGAACATTTACCATGTGACTGGATTTGGGCTAGTGAAAGTTGAATCAGTCTTTCCTACTTTTTTTTTTACCTTCACTAGATAAAGTACATGCAAAGCTAGAAAACATTGATTTAAACTAAATTTCAACTTATGCCGTGCACAGTGAAGTTACAAGACTACAGCACAAAGCTAACACTGCAGACCTCTTTCCTCTGTCACGCTCCCCCTGGTGTTCTATCATATCAAGCTTTGAAATATGCTTTTTGTTTACCAATACTTTTAAGCTTAGTTCCACCCCAGGTTTTAGAAACATTCTGTTCCCCCCAAAAAAGAATAGTTTTGGAGCAACAGACCCAAAGTCAAACCTAAGTAAGCAGTGCCAGAGATACTGCTAGTCAGATATAGATGCGATGTGTGAATTCTAGGATCTAGAATTTCCTGGTTCATTCTTTCTAATGGATTCTACCATTTTCACTCAATATATAAGTTCTCACTCCAATTGGTTTCCTAGTCTCCCATTTTCTTTAGAATTCAATCCCCGCTTTGCTCTAGTTAATCTTAGCATCCTTTAGTTCCAGTAATTCATATCAACAAGATTTGAAAAGTGTAATATGTGAACTAAATGAATAATATCAGGCCTCCAGGAGGTTGTGAATTCAAGCAGAGCGAGTGTGTCTTGCAATCTTCATATCCATAAGAAGCACAACAGAATGCCTATCATTTTAGAGAGGTTTAAAGTTGTTCATAATGAATGAGTAGATGGACGAAGGTATGAGTACTGCAGCAGAGAGTTTTGTGATAAATATTTTCTCTGGTTCCTATTGTGCCAATGGGTATCTCCCATGGTGGATTTCCTAGGATTCTATTATTCTGTGGCCAGCACATAATACCTCAGAAGCTCTCATTTTTAGAAACTTTAGTATATAGATTCTCAGACCTGGAAAGGCTAATGATTAGTCATAAAGCCATCTCCTCATTTCCAAGAAAGGATCAAATTTAACAGTAGAGTCAATATTTAATTTTATAATTCAACTATGTACATAAAAAATTTACAAAGAAATATGCATGTTATAACCATTATCTAAACATCTTAACCACCAAAAACACTGTTCATATTTTATTTCCATATGATCTCACATATCTGAGATGTCATCAGCAACTAATCAAAATTTCTATCTATTTGAAAAACACAAAGAACATCTAAATGCATTATTTGGATGAGAAAATAATAAAATTCCAGCCTAAAGCAAAGTAACTAATATGTGCTAATTGTGTGCAGTTCCATCATGAGTAAACAAACATATGATTTCTGTTAGACTTTTTGAAATATTGGAAGTAACTCATGAATAGAATCTTCTCTCCTTTTCTATTATAATGAAAGTCACTGAAAGTTCCAGGGGCCCTAAGTTAGAAAGAAAATACATGAGTGCATTGAACAATATGAGTGATTTTTTTGTCAACCCACATATATTTTTCATTTTAATTCTGTGGAAGCTCCTTTAGATTACTAAAACCCATGACAAAGAAAAATTAGATTTACTCTAATTTTAGAAATTATTGAAGAAATTCTGTAATCTTCACTTCATTTGAAGGCAAGACAATAATGTTTATATCTTGACATATTTATCTGTTGTATTCTCCTTTCAAGCTAGTTTTCTGGGAGAGTTTAATTTATAGCTCCTATTATTTTGTTTTTTCTTTTTAGATCTCAAAATGAATGTCATGCCTATGAAAAGTGCAAGATAGGAAACTAAAGTCCTGTGCTTTTTCTGAGTCCCTAAATCACCATGAGACTGGAGAAAAGGCATCTACAGGCACATGGTTCTGTCAAAAACATTGGGAAAAAATGGAAATCAGAGATTCCAATGGCAGAATAGTTGTTCCACAAGCATGCCGTAGCATAGGCTCTGAGAGACAGTGATATTATGGTTGTAATCTCAAAGTGCCATTTAAAAAAAGAAACACCCCTATCTACATTTCAACGCCTATATTTCCTCCCTGTGCTATGGTTCTCCTTCGTTAGACCTACTGGCTTCACCCTTTAAAGGAACCTTTTGTTTTCCCAGATCTGTTCCTTTCTTCACAAGGCTCTTCTTCCTTTACTGCTCTCTCTCCAACCTTCTAGACTTTGAAACTTTCTTCAGTGTTCCTGGGCTCTTTCTGGGAAATCTTTCTCAATAACATCCATTCATACTCCTAAGAGTGCTACGGCCTCTACCAAGAGTCTCCACCCAAGACTGTACATGAAAATCACCTGAGGAATGTGCAAAGAATAATCATGCCTAAGCCCAACCCAAACCAAATATCTTGGCCTAGAATATCAATTTCAACATGTTTTAAATATGCCATAAGTGAGCAGAATGGCTGAGGTCGAAACCCACTATTCTGTGCCAAATGTTTGTACCCAACTATAAGATGAGATAATTGCAAAAATGATACATATATATTTAAAATGCACATGCACAGTCATATATGTACTCAAACTTTTTTCCTTGACAAGGAACCCATTTTTTAAGCAGATTTCAATAAAGATGCCCTACATAACTATGGCAGAGGAGAGCTCACCTAAGCAAAATGGTTAAAGAACCCAAGTCTTGATGTCTAGCCTTCTTTTCTTTACATTTTTTTCTTCTCTGTCTCCCTTGTTCTCCTCCTACAGTCACTGATACACCAATGAGCCCCTCTACTTCTAATCACGGGTACCAAAGGATAAAGTTTTCATTCCAATAATCTATAAAATGCTTTCCAATTTTGAAAGCCTGTGAGTTGCTTAAATGTCTATATTGTGATTACCATTTACTAATATCTGACAAACCAAAGAACAATATGCTGCCAAGAGCTGTGCTAACCTAAGCACTAAGGCCTTTTCAGTAATCACACTGTGTCCACTTTCTAATCTCACTCAGGAGACTGTAAACACTTGAGGGCAGATATAAGTTTTGAACTCATTCACAATTGTGATTAACTGATTAATTGTGCCATTATTTGCTCTTAATCTTGGCGGCATATTGGAAGCACTTAGAGAGTTATAAAAAAAATACTGTATTAAATGAGAATTGACTTGTGCTCAGGTCCTTTTCTACAACAACTGAATCTTAAATTCTACTTGAAAAAGATCCTGCAGATAATTGCTGTGCACATCAAAGACCAAGATAAACTAGACTCTAAAATGACTAATAGTTCTCAAACTTGAGGTTGCATCAGCATCATCTAGAGCTCTTGTTAAAATATTGATGTGCTTATCTTCTCCCCTAGAATTTCTGATTCATTAGGTCTAGGATGGGGCCTGTGACTCTGGATTTCTAGCAAGTTCCCAGGTTATAATGATGAAACAGGTCCCAGGATAAAATTTGAGAATCACTGGTCTAGACCACTTATTTTCAAACTTGATTACACACAGGACTGGGATAATGTGAGAATCTTAAAAAAAAAGAAAAAGAAAAAGAAAAAGGTATTGACCTTTGTGTCCCAAATCTAGAGATTCTGATTTAATTGGTTCGGGTATAGCTTGTCGTTGGCAGTTTTTAAAGCTCCCCAGGTGATTTTAACATGCAGCAAATTTATGAATCATTGGTCTAATCAGAGGTCAGCACATTTAAAAGAATAACTTATTGAGGTGAAATTCACATAACACAAAACAAACCATTTTCAATGGACGATTGGGTGGCATTTAATACATTCACAATGCTGTGTGATGGTCATCTCTATCTAGTCCCGAAACATTTTCAGCACTCAAAAGTAAAACCCAATACGTATTAAGCAGTTTCTCCCTATTCTCCCCTCCTCTCCCCAAAGCCACTGGTAACCACCAATCTCCATTTTGTCTCTGCAAATTTATCTATAGACATTTCATGTAAATGAAATCATAACCATATAATATCTGGCCTATTTCATCTGGCTTCTTTCACTTAGCATGTTGTTTTAGAGGCTCATCCACATTATAGCATACCAACACTTCATTCTTTTTTATTGTTAAATAATACTCAATTTTATATACTTATTCTATTATATATGGAAGATATATATAGATATAGATATAGATATATGATATATAATGGAGATATATATTTAATGGAGTATATTATATATATATATATATATATTTCTCTCCCACAATTCATTTACCCATTCACCCATTTGTGGATATTTAAGCTATTTCTACCAGTTGGTCATTGTGACTATGATGCTATTAGCATTCATATACATGAACTTTCTTGAATAACTGTTTTTAATTTATTCATGTATGTACCTTGCAGTAGAATTATGAGGTCATATAATAATTCTATATTTAACTTTTTGAGAAGCTGCCAAACTTTTCTACAGCAGCTGAATCAACTTATATTCTCATCAGAGATATACAACAGTTTCAATTTCTCTATATACTCTTCAATATTTATTTTATTTAAATAAATAAAATATAGGTATCTAAAATATAGGTATCTTAGTAGATATGAAGTAGTACTTCATTCTGGTTTTGTTTTGCATTAGCCAAATAATGTGGGGATGCTGGCATTTTTTTTTCAGGTATTTATTAACTCTGTATATTTTTTAAGATAAAAAGTGCTCTGGTCTTTCAAATTCTTTGCCCATTTCTGACTGGGTCTCTTATCATTTTTGTTGTTGAGTTGTTGAGTCAGTTAGCCATAGATGTATGGGTTTATTTCTGTATTCTCAATTCTATTCCATTGGTCTGTTCTATAAATTTATCTAATGCCAATATTATACTGTTTTGATTTCTGTAGCTTTGTGGTAAGTTTTAAAATCAGGAAGTGTGATTTTGTTCTTTTTCAAAAATGTTTGCCTATTCAGGACCACTTGAATTTCTTTATGAATTTGAGGATTAGATTTTCTAATTCTAAAAAAAAAAAAAAGCCATTAGAATTTTGATAGGGATTGCTTTGCATCTATAGGTCATTTTGGGTTCTTAATATTAAGTCTTCCAATCATTACATACAGAATATCTTTCTACTCATTTGTCTTCTTTAATTGCTCTCAGCAATTTTTATTGCATTGTATAGTATTGTAGTTTTCATTGTATAAATCTTTCACCTCCATGGTTAAGTTTATTCATAATTAAGTTTTTAAAATATTATTATAAATACAATTATTTTATTAAATTCCTTTTTGGATTGTTCATTATTGGCATATAGAAACACAACTGGTTTTAGTGTGTTGATCCTGTACTCTGAAAGTTTGCTAAATTTGTTTATTTACTCTAGTACCTTTTTGTGTATGTATTCTTTGGGATTTGCTATATATATATATGGAATCATGGCATCTGATGATAGATAGTTTTACCTCTTTCTATCAAATTTGGATGTCTTTTACTTCTTTATATTGTGTAACCACTATAGATAGAACTTTCAGTACAATGTCGAATAGCAATGATGAAATGGACATCACTGTCTTGCTCCTGATTTTAGTAGGAAAGCTTTCCAAAATTCTTTCACTTTGAGAATAATGTTAGCTGTGGGCTCTATCATGTCAAAAATGCTTTTGACATTTTTAAATGTTTGAAAAAAATTAAAAGAAGAATGTTACGTGACATAAACATTATATGGAATTAGAAGTCAATGTTTATAACAACCTTTTTATTGGAACTCAGCCACACCTATTCTTTCCCATTTTGTCTAAGGCTGCTTTTGTACTACAAAGGCAAAGTTGAGGAGTTGTGATAGAGACCACATGGCCCACAAAGCCATGAATATTTGTCATCTGGCTCTTTACAGAAAATACTTTCCAACTCCTGGTCCAGCCCTTCTAGACCTAAGCTTCGTGAAGGAAGGTGCTTTTTATTTTATTTCACTGCTGAATCTCCAGCACATCCCACTAATAACTGCCCAGTAAATGATATACACTAAATAAGAATGTGTTGAAGTAAGCAATTAAATAATTCTGAAATCAGCCAATTTAGGAAATCTTTAATCCTCTCTTTACTTATTAACTCATATGGTTATCTAAGAAGACAACAAACAAGTAAAAATGTCTTTCTATCTCTCTATACTGAATCAGTACAAAAGTTTAAAGTGTGAAGATCACTAGCATTACATATAGTAAATGAAATCATATGTGTACATGTATGTCTGCCTATAAAAAGATATACTCACACATTCAGTGGTTCATATACAACAGGGATTTTATTCCATCAGTTCCTAGTCCTTCTTGGAATTAGAAGAATTGAGTGCAAATACTGATACGTATACTATGTCATATCAAATGGCCTTATCTTTTTCGATTTTTGGTTTCTTTGTGTGTAAAATGGTCATAATCATGAATCTCATGCAACGTTTGTGATGATTACTTGAATAGTAAGTGTACAGAATCTAATACAATGCCTAAAAAGTAGCTGGCCATGGTTTGCAAAACTACTACAGTGAAAGAATACAATGGCAGCTCAAACATTAGAAATCTAGGCCTACCTATAAATTGGCATGAGCATATCAGATAATCTAGGGTGGTAACAAGATACATTCACAAACAACCACAAAAACTATCACCACATAGTTTCTGGAGGTTGGCCTGTCATGTTTTTAAGTATGCCTGCCCTGTAGGACCCCCAAGAGACAAAAATTAAAATTTACCATATCCACTGTGGTCAGACTGAGTGGTGGACCCTTGTTCTGGGGCTGTACTTATAAGAATTATTTCTCAGCTAGTCTGTAAAGAGTCTCTAAGATCTCTATGTAAGTGTGTGTGTGTGTGTGTGTGTGTGTGTGTGTGTGTGTGTGTGTGAGAGAGAGAGAGAGAGAGAGAGAGAGAGAGAGAGAGAGAGAGAGAGAGAGAGAGAGAGAGAGAGAGAGAGAGAGAGAGAGAGAGAGATTGAGAGAGAGATTGAACAAGAAAGCTTACCTGGCTCTTAAATAAAAGGGTACAGTGAACAGTGCTCTTGGCACTACACCTCTGATACAAAAATAATATACATTTTGTCTCTTTTTGGATGGTAGTTCCAGGTAGAAGTTGTGTTCAATGATAATCAAGTTGAAAATGTTTGTCTGGTCCCATTTAAAAGGTTATACATAATGAGATTTCTGCCATGGTGGGAGAGTTAAGAATGCTGGATGACTTGCCAAATCTTTTGATCACAAAGAGGACTTTTATACTCATTGCAAAGCATTTGTCTTTGCAAGGTGTAAAATGCCAGAGCTCAGCTTCCTTTTTCAGGGTCTGTTACTTTCCATAGCATAATTTATCTTAAATTCCCCAGCAGTGTTAACACTTTGCAATGACTAGCACAGAAACTGTTTCAATGTGTATGACTGCATTCTCTGAAAGTCTAGGGATCAGTATGGTCACCTTTGCAGTTTTACCTGTCCTTGGAATTCTAGGATTCTGACAAACACTGAAACAATCTATCTTTTTAATTAATTAATAAATCAATATTTATTGGATACCATATATGTACTCAGGTCCTTTCTAAGGAGTAGAAATGGCACATGATTGGTGTGTGTGTGTGTGTGTGTGTGTGTGTGTGTGTGTGTGTGTGTGAGAGAGAGAGAAGTTATAAAGTCTATGAAATTCATAGAATTTCTCTGGTAGATACATAAGAAATTAGTAGATACCTTGAGGAGGTAAAGGGGAGGAAGGGAAGGATTACTCTTTACTATTTATCTTTTGATATCATTTGAACTTGTACAATGTGCTTTATTAAAAATAAAACTAGTCTATGGCCATACCACCCCGAACAAGCCCGATCCTTTCTGATCTCGGAAGCTAAGCAGGGTCAGGCCTGGTTAGTATTTGGATGGGAGACCACCTAGGAAGACCAGGTGCTATAGGTATAAAAAATAAAAAATAAGGGATTGTAAGCTGACAAGGTTCTTACAATCTTTGAGATCATCCAAGGGTTGCCTTGCCTAAAATAAAATAATAATAATAAAATAAATAAATAAAAATAAAAATCACAACTTAAGAGATGTTTTGAGAGTGAAGTTTCATAGGAAGTAGACAACTGGAGAGGGATCTCAGAGAGTGTATCATTAATGATGCAGACACTCGGCATTAGTCGGGGAAAGGAGAATGAGGACTGGAATACTTGGGAACGACACAGCCAGTCCTCTTGCACTACCCGTGGCGTATGAATCAGATCGTGAGTAAATGGCCCACCACAATCAAATGTTCTCTAGTTATTTTGAGGAGTTCACAGAAGCAACTCAAATACATTCACAAGCTTCCTTCTCTAATCTCTGCCCTTGCCTCTTAAGCAGGCATCTGCTTGCCAGCAGTTGGAGGTGGAGCCTGAGCACGGAGTCCTTTCCCCACCTGCTCCTGCAGGGGATACATCATTGTCCCCAAAACAGCAAGGTGCTTAAGCTAAACCAACATTGTGGCAATTCACTTACTATGCATTCTGCCAGTATCACACCATAGCACAGATTGCAGCATGGCCTTCTAGAACCCCAGCTCTCTGTTACACTTTACCACCTGTAGTCTCTCTGGTCTCACAAGGCCCACTGTCAAAACAATTACTTTAACTGCTACTTACAGTTAATTATAGCTACCCTGTTTTCTTCATAAGGCTAGTCACAGAAAACATAGGATGCCTTCACCACAGTTCATACCTTCCTGATACTCTTCCCCTCCAGTGGTCCACAGATAACTTAGTGCCATGTATATGGTCTCATGTAAAGAGATAACTGGATAGACACTCAACCATATATGCATGATACACTTGTATTCATATATAGACTATATACATATGATATTTATAGAAGATATGCATATGTTTTCATGTCCATAGGAAGTATATTGCTACATGCAATGTCAAATGCTTGTCAATTTCTAATGGTTACATTTTATTTAGAAATATTTGTAATAGGTACAGCCCAGCAAGATCGGACCCCGGAGCAAGGGCATATCCCATGAAGTTTATCAAATAGACCTAATCCTTTCCAATTTATAAGAACATGAAAATTAATCTCCTCAAGGAGATTAGATAGCAGGTTTTAATACACATAGTTCAATTATTAGCACATTCTTCACTTTGAAACTTTTGATAGAAAAGAACACTTGAGTCTGGCATCTCATACTGGGACAACGGGAAAAAACATTTGTTTTTTAGCTTTACAGAAAATCCTAGGTGGATCTGAGTCCTAAACAGCTTTATAAATTATATAATAAATGTTCTCTGCTGAAGTCTGTGCAAGGACTGAGTCAGGAAGTGTTGGGTATGAATGGGCAGAAGTTTCCATGAAAAGATGTAAGCAGAAGATTTACAGAGAGAATGAAAATTTACATCCTTAGCTGGTGTTTTGTTGATGGCTTGTAATAGTCTCCTAGGAGGTTTACCTTGCATGTCTGGTATCTACAGAACAAATAGCCTCAGCTTGCACTGACCTTGATATCATTATGAATTATTTTAACAGGGAGAAACTAGGGAAAATATCTCTAACGTATTAGATACCACCCTGCTAAATGCAGCCTCTGGAATAAAGGTCTCCTCTATAGTCTGTTTACTGTGTGCTGGAGACCTTCCAGGCTATCAAAGCCAGCATGAATATGTAGATCGTTTTGCTTTCAACAAGTTGGTACCCAAGTTTAGAATTCTCTTGCATTAGTATTTGCAATAACCTGTACATTTTAGAAGGATAAGAAGCAGAAAGTTATTCAAATATTTGAGATAACTCTGTATACAAAATCATTAAAGTCACATTCTTAAGGAAAACACACTTCAAAAGAAAAGTTGACATCAAATAAATTGTACTGGACCCAGCACTCTATTCACTGGTTTTCAATATGACTTGGTTATATGATCAGCAGGTAACCTTGAAATAAACCATTTAATGTGTTTGCTCTCCATGTTTATGAAAGGAGGAAGTTAAACTAAATGTTCTATAGGATCCTTTCAGCTTTAAAATTTCACAAATTAATAAATACAAATGGAAATAAGACATATGAAACACTAAAAAGGACAAAAATTAGAAATCAGTTATTTCTAAAAAGTAGTAAATCATGAATGTATTAATAGCAGTTTTCACTAAAGAGTACAAAATACACAACTGAGGTGATGAGTAATTGAAAAGGTAAAAAAAGTTTACAACTTTATAGATAACTTTGAAGAATTGCAGAAAAGCAATAAACTTATTTTTCTTTGTGCATATAAAGTTGTACACATGCCATTGTATGAGGTTGTAGCTTTTCTGCTGGCTTACCTAGATTTTGTCTGAGCTCTAGTTCCCCTTCTATTCCAGTAAGAACAGGATAGATCCATGGACTGCTGGATGAGGTGGGATCTGAGAGGTGAAGAGACTTAACTCCTTACCCAAAATGATTCTTTCTGAACTCCACCCTAATGTGGATTTATTTAAGGCTTCCATAATGCATTGCATATGTTCTTGCACTAATATATCAACCTCATTTACAGGAATATGTTTACCATATCAATTAGACCGAGATGCAGAAGGACAGGACCTATAATTAGAGGAGGGGAGAACATTTTTCATCTCAGAAACTGACTGGCCAATGCCCTTGTAGACCATTGAACAGTGAGCTCACCACAGGTGCTGAGAATATCATTACAGCAGGAGTACTAGGGGCACTAGAGATTGGGCTAATGTGGAACAGAGAGTATCACAAAGAAAGAGGAAAGCAAATAGCATGTGACACAAACTTCATGAACTCAATGCATCCACTTCTCTTAGGGTAGAAGTGTATATCTCTTCACTTTAAGTCTTAGAACCCTCATTTACTCTTATTTTGCTTATTTTTTTTAACTTGATTATCTTTTTTTTCCACTCAAGCTAAGTGAAAGGATTATGCTAGAGAAAGGTACAATAATAACTGCAAGAGTGGCTACTAGCAGAGATATTGAAAGAAAACAGACAATGAAACAAAACCAGATGTAAAAACTTGAAAAGTGAGTGGACTGGGCCACCTGTGGGGTTACGGGGTGACGAACCACCTGAAGGATGTACCACACACCATTTTTTCCCATTTGGATAATTGGCTGTGAACCAGGACGGTGAACATTCACACATCTGTTTGCACTTCCCCTCTGAGGCTGCTGTAAAGGATCCAAAGCTTTACTGCTTGCCCACTACCCCTTTGGGATCTGAGTAGAGTGAGGCCATTTGAAAAGAAGATATGTCTTACCTTCTGATGGAGAAAAATGATTAGCGCTAACTTCAGGCTTACTCTAATTTCTGATTACCTGTGAGAATCCAAATGTATTGTGAGAACATATAAACACTTAAAAAAATTAGCAAATCTTTACAGCACCCAGTCACATCAATAGAAAAGACCTATGGCATTGTATAAGCAAAGTATCGTTTTTTACTTAATTGAGAAAATTCATCTGTCATTTTGGTTTTATGTGGACAGGCAGGCGATATTAATGACTGAACTATTGCATTCACATAAAAATGCTTGGGAATCTAAGATATTCTAACATATTCTATGTTAATGTTTCAATGAAAAAAGCATAGCATGGCTAGATAAGCAATGCATTTAAATGTCGTGAAGAATGAACAAACAAGTGTGATTGGATTTTTAGGGAGAGAGCAGTCATTCTCAGGTAATGCATCCTGGATATGCTGACATTTGAACTTGGCCTTGCAAGACTGGTAGTCATGGCAGTTATGAGAATATACCATGTTTTTTCAATTGTAACATACATCTTAGAGGGTTTTTGACATTTAATATTATGCAAATCCACATGTGCAAGACTATCAAAAGTATACATTTAACTCAGTAAATGTATTTCTACCTCCCATTAGCCTCTAAAAGCTATATTTAAATTGATTCAGCATTTAAACATCAATGATGTTTTAAAATTAAAGAAACCTAATACATTAAGATGTGGCAGGGCAGGAACATTTTAAAGTAAAGATAGGAGTAGTAAAAATGTAAATGTGTAAAAGAGAATTTGTTGTATGGGTGGCTGACATGTAAATTATTTTCTTTGCTGTTCGACTTGAGCTTAGTCACCAAACCTCTCTGTGCTTTGGGTTAATTACCCATAAGACAGTGCTGGAAAGAAAGAAAAAACATGATTACAAACAGTTGGTTGATATAAAATCCTATAAAACTGAGTAACATGTGTAAGGAGATGTGTTCAATTAGTTATTGATTAAATTGTAGAATCTTCATCTGACCTTATAGAAACCGTGTATTTCTATTTGCAGTTGACTCCAATTTGCCTTGTGAACATACACATAGTTGTACCAGTAAATAAAAGTAAGAGGTCTTACCAGGAAGATGAAAAATGAATTAGCTGGAAAGCCAAGGTAAAAAGCATCAAGGCTCAGCCAATTGACAAAGTAAAGAATAACAGATTCAACTTTCCTGGAAATAGAGATAGTTACACAATGAATATGATGGCTCTTTCATCCTGGACCTGGGAAGAATTAGCAGGGCCACATTGTGATAAAACATCTGTGGATACCCCTTGATAATGAGTCTCTCCTGGGCCTTTTGAGACAGAAGAAAGGGAAGTGCTAGCTGAGATTAATGGGCGATGCAGTCGCCTCCTGCCATGGATAGCCATGGATGCATGTGTGAGTCACAGAAAGACAATGGCACATTAGGATCAGGATATGGGTGAACCAAGGTGGTCCATGGATGAGATTTCTTCTCACACAGAAGACAGCTTGATCTCTTAACCACTGCATTTGCCACTCCTCCCCTATGATTTTTTGCTCTATCTTCCACCAATCTGCAGTTATAGTTCTTCTCTCACCTGAATCTACCCATACATTTAGTTATGATATAGAATCCATACTGGCTGGTCTCACATTGAACTATTCTCACTTTTACCCCAACCTACAGTATTTATTTTCTTTATACCTAGTTTGTCTTCTGTTGTCTTGTGGCATTTTTACTTGTTTTATTATAGTATTTTTTAAGTCATTAATGCCCCAGAAGCTTATAGGAGAGGTAAAAGACCCCTAGAGTGAATAGAATATCTCATATTCATGTTTATACTCTCCACTGGACACAAGAGAAAGGGGATGTTTCACAAATATTTCTTCAAAGAATGAAAAAGTGATTAAGGAAATAAATATATTTTATTCTTTATTATGTAGCAATGTGGTAAACTTCTGTGTATGGTCAGTTCCTGAGATGAGCTACATGGAGACAGAGGGGCCCCGGGGTGCTGTACTCCCCAACTCTGGCTGGAGACTATGTTTCTGAACAGTGACTAAGAACTTCATGTTGCAGCTCTTTCAGTTATACTTTCATGAAGAAGTTAGAAATACTTACACAGTATTCACTTCAACTCCTAATTGAATTACACCTGTGAGACTGGTGACTGGGCTTTGTGATGCTCAAAATGTGCCCAGAAACAGAGGATGGCTTCAGTCTGATGACTGATTATTTCTATTTTACTTATTCTTATACCTACTATTTTAAAGTAGTTTTTATTGTATAATTTTTGCTTCTAGTATAAAAGGTTATACACACACACACACACACACACACACACACACACACACACACACACACACTTTCATTTTACCTGAGCCCTGTGATCCAGGAAAACAGGAAAGGTTAAGAAATACCCTCATTCTTTTGTTTCAGAAAAAAAAAATGGCTTACTGCAAAGCACCTCCCTTACTCATATGACTTGATAAATCTCATGGGTGCCCTTCTTGCTTATGTATGACAAGGCCAGATACATGTCCTCCAAATTTTCATTCTTTGCCCCTTAAAAGATTAGCTAAACTCCTTGATCCCACTGATCTATCTGAACATAATGCTTGTTAAATTTGGTTGAGATTTTCTCCTTCCCTCAGTCCCCTGAACTTTACCCCGCACCTCAACTTAAGCCAGCGTACACAGCCCATCCCAAGAACAGGCTGGCCTCAGGGTACAACATTCTCAGATCGACTGTCCAATCACACCACCCTTTAATTCCACATCCTCATATTCAGTTTCTAGTCTTATTTATGCCTCTCTTAAACAAACCAACAAACAAACAACCATCTCTTTTTACCTAACCCTGAGACATTTTCAGATCTCACTCCACTGCAGAGCTCTCTCCACTGCAATAATCTTCATCCCCCATTACAAATCCACCTCCTGCCCCTCAACCCTAATAATCCTTTCAAATAAAGTCCAAAATTTTTTTATTTGACAACGCACACCTACACACACACCATACATACATATACATATATAATCATACATACCATGAAAGTCAAATAATACAAAAATTAGTAATTGAAAGAAATAACAGAAAATGTCCTAAAAATAACCAACTAATATGTAAAGGGGTGAAGGAGAAAAGGTGGGAAGGGAGGGAGGATGGAGGAAAGAAACTAGAGAGAGAGAGAGTGGATGAGAGAGTGATTCTTTTATTAATCTGGGTCCTTATATGAAATTTTTTAAATGAAAAAAATTCAATCTCATTTTACATGAACTTTGCAGAAGAAAAAATATATAGTTGAAATTGCAAGCATGGCTGAGTTAAAAAAATCTTTGATAAAAGAGATACCATTTTACTACAACATGCTATTAAGGTTAAGAAAAACAGATTTTAAAATTCCATGCTTCAGTTTACGGTAGTATTACTTTACTCCATGCCGAGAAGGAAAAGGGCACTGATATTCTCACTTATCACGCCTCCCCTTGACTGTTTCTATATGTGATATTTTAATTTTTATTATTATATATTTATGAAGAGTTAAAGTTATTACTTTATATGTTTTAAAATTTTTTGGGATACAAAAAAATCTCCTTGTATTACTTCTATATTTAAATAACTTTAACAAAACAAAGATACTTTTTGAAAACGATAGCTTCTATAATTGCTAAGATCTTTGTCTTTATTCATCTCTTACTTTCTTAGAATTAATATTTAGGACATTTTGTTGTTTTTGCATCATTGTTTTTGTGTTCAAAGAGGGCTCATAAATTCCTTTATGTTTGAAAAACCTGTAGCTTTCCTGCCTGAACTAAATCTTAGTATATAATATTACTTTCTCTCCTTTGAAATTTGGCAGCATTGTTTTACTGGCTTCTCATACCAAATGTTTGACTGTGATGTTGCATGTGACCAGCCCAGCACTGCCTTCTTTGATTGTAACTTGCTTCTCTTCTCTGGATAGCTAAAATATGTGTACTTTTATATTTGAATTTCAAAAATTATCAATCCAAGATATTTCACAGTGTTGAATAATCTGTTTTAATTATTTCTAAAACTCAGTGCATATTTTGATTTAAACATTTATTTCTTATGTTAAGGAACTTGTCCTTTATTATCTTTAAATATCCTTTATGTTTGTTAAGCATCCTGCTTCAAAGATTCACAGTATCTTAATCTCTCTCATTTGTATAATAGGTACCCCCACTCTATTGGCTTTAATCTTCTTGTTTTTGTTTTTCTCATTTGCCATCATTTGGGAGCTTCTCAAGCTTTCCTTTTATGTTAGCAAAAACCATCTGTGGATTCAATGCAATTCCTATCAAAATTCCAATGGCATTTTTTAACAGTAGAAAAATATTCCTAAAATTTATATGTAATTTGAACTTTTAAAATGTATATTCATCTTTACTACTTTTATAATATATCCTAATTCCATAATCTCCCTTTTCTTTCCCTCTGTTCTATAATCTCTCATCTGGGCAATTTATCAAGACTGTTTTCTTTTATATGGTATATTGTATGTATGTATATTTGTGAGAGAGTGAGAGAGAGAGAGAGAGAGAGAGTAAGTTTTTACTCCCTGTAATAAGATATGAGACCTGGTTGCTTTATCCTCTGAATTATAATTTGAGATTTGGGTATTTACTTTCTTACCTATCTTTTATTTACCTTGAGGACATGTCTTGGAATGGCCATGAGTATAGATAAAATGGTGTTCTGTACACTCTTCAGGGCACAAAGACCTTGTTCTTAAACCTTCAAAAAAGAATGTTTATAAATACCAACAAAAATGAGCTAGCTCAAATTTTTGCAGAAATTTCATTTTAGTTCTTGCCCCATTCCAGGCAGCTGGGCTCAGTATGCTTATCAGCATTTCGTGATTCAGCTCCTCCTCTAGCTTTGAAATGCTCTCATTTATGACAGTCTTTAGGTTTCTTGTAGGTTGATTCACTTCACCTAGTTAGTGGGTGCTCACCATTCTGTAGACTGAATTGTTTCTCCCACTGATGTTTGGAACCAGACCATTTCTTTCAATTAGAGAAACAGCTTTGTCATTTGTGCTCTTTTTTTCCTCAGTTCTTGTTTCTACATCATGTCAGTTGTAAAAGGAAAAAGATTAGTGTTGTCAGTTTGCTCCATATTTTAGAATATTCATGAGAATTCTTAAAGTTGGTACTTCTAGTCTATTCTAGAAATTTCTATTTCTTTCCTAGCCTCAACTTGGGAATTGTATGGCATTTGGCTGTGCCCCTTATTTGGGATTGCTGTGAGCAAATTTCTTTGCTGATGCTGACATTGTCTTTGGTCAGTGGTTTTTACCACCACTACTTGCAAGAACCTCTCCAATTGCCTGAAACCCCAGATGTGTCATGTATGTCTACGTGGAAAATTCTTTCACTCTTTCATCTCAGCCTCAGGTGATGCCTGTTTCTTGAAAACTTCATCAGGTAATGCCTTATTGCCACCACTGCTATCAGCCCTTCCCCCATCATCATGGAGTCCTTTCCTGGGGCTGCCTTTCTTCTGGTTTCTTCAACACTTCTAAAGCCTCAAGATGTCTAAAAGCATCTCTATGTTGCATCCAGTTCTCACAGCCACTGTAAATGCTTATTGAACTTTGTCTCTAGGGACCCAAAGCAGTGTAGTTTATAGTCAGGGTCTCACAGAATTCTACTTCAAACCAATGTCTTGGCATTTCTTTACAGCCTACTTTTACCCAGCACTCAGACCTGGTCTATGAGGTCATATTCTCCTGTTCTCGCTCTCCCTTCATGCCTTTAAAAACCTGAAAGATGAAGAGTAGACCATGAGCTGATGTCATCACTTCACTAGTTCCCTGGAAAGAGACCTTTCTCTCAGTTTAAGCTTCTCCGAAACAACTTGATATAAATATGTGTAAATGGTTTCTATGTTAGGGAATGTTTGTATGTATATGTTAAAATAAATGCATATGATTAAATCTTTGCATAAGCCCATAATTATTTATATAGAATGAATTCCTTCAAATAGTTAATAGGAATGCAAAATTCTAAGACTTTTCTCCTAAAGAGTCTTAAAGTATCATACCGACAGTACCTGCCTGTATCATCATGGTCTTTCTGTGGTGGTATGTCTTCTTATTTTAACATTAACCAGTTTGATGGATTTAAAAACAGCATGGTTGCTTTTTGTTTTTTGTTTTTATTTTTGTTTTTGTTAGTACTTCTCTGCTTAGTAGTGAGATTGAATATTGTTACATATGCTGATTGGATAGTTGTATGTCTCACCTTATTCTTTGTCAATTTACTTTGTTAGAATGTTTTTCTTATGATTTATGTTCAAATTTTTTTTATCATCTATCTATCTATCTATCTATCTATCTATCGTCTATTTATCTATCATCTATCCATATCCATTATCTATCTGCCTACCTACTTATATCTAGTCAGAAGTCTTCATATTTGTCTTAATGTCTCTGTCCTAAATAATAGGTTTTGTTTTTCTCTGGGAAGATAACCTCTCTATTCTGTATCATCTTCCACCTATGTAATTTCACCCAGTATTAAACTCCATCCCACAGTCCATTTCCTCTCTTTATTCTCTTATTTTCTAGATAGAATCTGACATATAACATTTACATAAGCAAGTGAATTGCTTTAATGTATTGTGTTCCTTTTCTATATGTTTGAAAATCACAGAAACAATGAGACTATACTCTTTAAGCAATTTCATAAATTATAGAACTGTGGATGTATGTGAGACAATGCTTGTAACCTGCAATATAGCAATATTTAAGAAATGAATTAAAAATTTTCTAAGGTAAATTGATATTTTCTCCAGTTGTCATCACTCCTGACAATCTGAGCATGCTCAGAAGCCAAGAGTTACTTCTTAAAATATTAATCACAGGAGACACACTGTCTTCTATTGCATGTAATTACAATGAAGTATTTCATATTATAATATTGGAAAAGGATAAAAATATTGTATAGCTTTTGTCCCTGGTGCACTGCCCTATCCACATCCATATTGCCTTATAATAAAATGGCAAATGGCTTATTTGCTTTTTGGTTTGTGTAGGTGTTGGCTGAATTGACACACTCTTGAATTTCATCTATTTTCAATCAAATGCTCTACATAAACTTAGCTCCTCTCAGCTGCCTGAACCCATTACTAAGTTATATATTCCTTTTCCATTGCTCCATCAGGATGCTATAGATTTGAATGACACAAATCATCTGTGGCTTCGCTTAAGAAAGGCTCTATAGCAACTTAAGATATTGTTTTCAGATTGGACTGCATTGTGCAACTCATATCTTAGTTCTGACTTGACTCCCAACAGGACTCCTTAGGTAGATAATAATATATTTGAATAGGAAATATCCAATTCAAAATATTTGCATTCACAGTAATTGAATGACTGCAAGTAGAAGATAATTTTCTTATTATTAATCCTGAACAGTTTAGCTCTACAGAATACCTGTACATTTCCAATATGTGTTCAGTTTCATTGAATTTTTTTCTCCCTGACATCTGGTTATTTAATCTTCTGCCAACATAGTGTCTGTGAAGCATATTTTTTCCAGCTATGCCCACTCAGCTTTTAGGCTATTGATGTTTTCATAGAGAATGGTACAAGTGTGTCAAATTATAGCTATTGATCTATGTTTGTTTGTTAATGCATACAGTTGTTTAGATAGTGTTATGGCTTGTCTGATTGTGGATATATAAATAAAAGGAGGAAAAGGGAAAAAATGCACTTCTTTTTATATGAATTTCATTGTTGAGTGAAAACTGTTTATTTGAATTGAAAATGCATTGGAATCAATGTTTCTTTAGATATGAGTTATCTTTTTCCATTTTTCAATATCAAATGGAAGTAATAGGATGTAGAGCTATAACATAGAGAGAATTCTATTTCTCAACAAAAATAAATCTTTTAAAACTATATTGTGTCAAATTTCCTTTGTCTTTAAAAAAATAACTTTTCTATACAATTCAACATATTTCTCCCTATTAAATGAATACAGTCAAAACAAGATTTAATATTTTTCAGTTTCCACTTATTAAAGATTCCTTGTTAAAAGTTTTTAAATAAAACATGTTGCCTGACTAATTTTTTTTCTTGACATTTTCAAATATTGTCTCCACCTACTCTGTGCAGTGTTTAAGATGGAGATATAATTTAAACATATTTAGCAATAGTAATACTAGTCTTTCTTAATTTTCATTTAAACTGTCAAGAAGTAATAATACACAAACATAACGTCATCTTTGTGCAATTTCAGTGTGTGGCAGTCTAGGAGGCAGATATAGAAAGAGGTAAAGTATGAAGCATTTAAAAGAATGTAAGCACAAAGGCCCATATTTAAGAAAATTAATTCCCAAACATCCAAACTGATCAAAATAGATCAGGTTGCAATTCAAATCCACCACATCATGTCTGTGTGCTTTAGACTGTTCACAGGGCTTCAGCACTAATTACCTCAAGTAGCACATCACCGACAAGACATGGGTGCCTCTGCTGGGGAAATGTAACCCACAAATCTAGGGAGGAACCACATAAAAGGAAAACAAAGTAATCTGCAGAAGATCACATAGCTGGCTATGGTCATATCAGAATTAGGCCTGAGATATTCTACCCCCAGGCCATTTTGGTAAAGGGTGGTTACTGGAACATTCAGTGTATCCCAGCACATTGTAGGAAAAAACTTTAGAGTTCCAAAGGCTTGGGTTTGAATTTGGCCCTGCCACTTACAAAAGGTATGATCTTATGCAAGTCAATTATTCCCTATGAATCTCGGGCTCTTCATGTGTTAAAGAATCCGTTCCTCTTAAGATTCTTTTGAAAATGAAGTAAGAAACTATTAGGATCTTAAGTATTATGCTGAGAATATATCAGATAAGGAAAATAGGTTTCCACCTTCCAGAAGATCACATTCTTTTGGATGAGGAAGAAAAGTATACTGACATCAAGTGAGTGCATTCCTCTATGAAAGAGAGCAACCTATGTATAATAAGAGCACAAGCAGGAATCTCTGTCAGTGTCAGGGCTGAGTGAAGCTGAGAGTGGAAGAAGGCTTCCTTGGGAGATGATGCTGGCCTTGGTCTTGACAGATGCACAGATACCATTCAGGAAGGGGAGAAGCAGATCCAGGTAGAGGGACCAGCAAGTACAAAGCAAAAAGGCAGAAAAATTATAGTGATTTTCAGGAGCTGCAAGCTTAGATTTAAAACAAGCAGTGTACCAGTAAGGATTTTCAGTAGAAGATTTTCTTTGAAAGATCAGTTTAGCAGCACCTTAGTATTTACAATGTTAAAATCACCACACTTAGACTGGAGGCATGTGTTATAGAATAAATACATTTCCCTTTTTATAATTTTTAATTGTTCTTAAAATTATTGATTACCTATTATTAACAGTCCTCACATCTTTCTCTGTTTTTACTTCTTTATTTTGAATGAGCACATACTCCAGTTGCCTCTTGAGAAAGAGTGCATGGGAAATAAATTATCTGAGACCCTTCACATCTGACTTTTCATTCAGCCCTCAGTTTTGATTGATTTTTTGGACAAGAGTAAATTCTAATTAGAAATAGTTTTCCCTCAGACTATTGAAAGCATATCTCCTTGTCTTCCTAATTCTGATGTTGCCTGTGAGATCACATGCCTTCTAATTCCTGATACTTCGTATGAGACACATTCTTACTTGATGATACCTTATGGGATCTCTCCTACATCCCCAGTGTTCAGAAAATTCATTAAGATGTGCCCTGGCTTGGATTTAATGGTCCGTTTCAATTTAGAAACCTAAGTTCTTTCATTCTGAACATTTTATTTATTATTTTAGTAACTCCACACCTTCACCCCAAAACACCGTTCATGTTCTCTTGCCATATTTTCCATTGAATAATGAGCCTTCTAGTTTGAGTCTTTAATTATTTTATATTCTCTTCCTGATTTTCTATCTCTTTATAATTTTGTTCAAGTGTCTAAGAGATTTCCTTGATTTCAATTCCAACTCTCCTATTTATTTTTATTGTATAACAACTGACACATTTTCAAAAATTTATAATTATTTTCTAAATATTCTTATTTATAATATCTTATTCTTGTTTTCATGATTGAAATGTTGTCTCTCATCCATCAGATATAAGGTCCAAAAAGGCAGGATGTTCATTCAGTGGACTAGCATAGATGTTTTATGCTTCCACTTAATATTTGTTGAATGAATGAATAAATGATGCTCCCTAAAGCATTCAACTATACTTTTATTGAAGTTTTCTTCAGATTCCTACTTTGTCTCTGTTTCATTTAATTTGTTATGTTGTTTGATTGTTTTGTCTTTTTGTCCTTGTCTTTCATGTAAAAGATTATACTTAACAATGAAATAAAACAAATTAATGAGAAACCTTGGATATTATCTATACTTAATAGTAAGACCCAATCAAGCTGACCAGCAACTGTCTGGGGTTTGGGCAGGGCTTGCTATACTTCATCACAGCACGATGTGAAGGGGAGCAGGTTGTCTCATTCTCTTTGTCTTTGTCAGTATCTGTAAATCTTTTCTCTTAGGTTGGAGAGTTTCTTTATAGAATAATATTCAAGTCTTTTGCCTAGGGGCTATAAGTCTGGCCCTCATAATTTGGGAAGATTGTTAATGAAAGAGAGCTTTAGAAGTGGAAAATATCATTCTATATTTGGGGCTTTTAAAAAAACATTATCCCTTTTTCAGGACATGTGAACCCATCCTTCAGCTTGCTGCTGTCTCTGAGTCAAGTGTATTGTTGTTCATCGTCTCTCAGGAGTAAACTCTCTTAGTTCTTTTGGACATTGGAGGGGAATTCTTTTGAAAGCATGAACTTTGAAATAAATCTTGATTATTAACTGTTCATTTTACAAATTCCCGCAAAAAATCACTCAATTTTTAAACCAACTGGAAAGCCTCAACCTCAAAAATATCTGATATCCCCAATTTTTAACTGGGCTTTGCAGAGTAAATCATTTTTCCTGCTTCTTTCCTATGCAAGTACTTAGGTTTTATCATTCTCCAATCTACCAAATCAGTTATTACTCATCTATCTATCAAAATTTTTGATGTCAGCTTTAGTCTAATGTTTTGTCTAATCTAATATTTTTTTTTGTTTTTGTGGGCTAGTTCTTTATTTATAAATTGTATGGTAGTTTACACAGAAATTCTTATTAACAGAAAGAGAGAGAGGAGAAGGGAGGGAGAGAATTTGAAACACTACTGCTACTGCAAACAGAGAACATACCTGTAAATTATTTTTCTGTAGAAGAGTCATTTACTGTCACAGTCTATTTCAGGTTACTTCTTCAGTACTACAGATGGGACTCAAGTGAGTTGAAAGAGTGATTGCAGCACCTGAAGGGAATCAGCTCCTTTTTGTAAAGCTCTCCATGCACTGTGTCCACTCAAAACTTTCTGCTGCTGCTTTTCTTGTTTTGACTTGAGAGATGCTCTTATATATTTTAAATATTTTAAAACATCATTATATTACACAAAGGCACCACATAGAAAATCATCTTAGGTAACAGAGTATGCTTCAGTTTAACAACTGCCAAAGTCCTTCCAAATTACCCAAGTCATTCTCTTTACCCCAACTCACATTCTAAACTCTAACACATTAATTCCCCCATTCATATTTTTGTATATTTCAAGAATTATTTAACTCTGCTTGTTATATATATTGAATTTATTTGTGAGGTTTGAGTGTTGGAAAGACTGAAATCAGACAAATTGAAATTCAGTGTTGCCTACTGGCGATATGATCTTGAACTTAATTCTCCTTAGCTTCAGTTTCATAGTCCTTAACTTTGGAATAAAATAGCACCATCCTTGTTAAGCAATCATGAGCTGTAAAGTATTTGATAAACTGAAAGAGTAGCCCGTTCTTTATGCTTTAATTTGCAAGAGTAGACAGACAGAGACAGACAGACAGATAATAGATGATAGGTAGGTAGGTAGATAGATAGATAGATGATAGATAGATAGATAGATAGATAGATAGATAGATAGATAGATAGATGATAGATGATAGACTTTTTATCAAAAGTAAAAAAAGGTATTTCTTTTTCAATGAACATTTAGGATTCTATATACAATCCTATTATGCCATCTTCCACTTAGAAGTACAGAGGAAATACACAAATACAGCTATTAAGGAATAACATCACATGGCCCCAATTGCTTGACCACTTGGATCTAATGCACTGCTCTAGGGGTTTAGAGGAGGGGAAATGCAGACTGGAAGGAATGGTTAGGCTTCAGGTAGATGATGGCCTTGAGTCAGGCCTGGAAACCCACCCAGGCTTTGATGGACTGAGGGGGAATGGAAAGCAGGATACAGATTGGTTGTTAAGTGTTGAAGAAAACCACCAGACATGGTGAACAACTGGAGTGGGCATAAGAATTTCCAAAGAACTGAAGGATATCAAAGTAGTTTGGAGAGTAAAGTGATTTGTTCAAGGTCACAGAATCAACCAGTAGCAAATTCACAAATCCATGCTTTAGTCCAGGACTCTTTCTAATTCTTTATGTTGCTGATGACTCCAAGGCCCCGAAAGGGTTTGAGTGAGCATTCCAGGTATCAGAGTAAATGCATTGAAGCACCCAAACTTAATTAGTAGAAATAGTAAATTCAGAAACTCTCACGTGGTCAACTCTGGTAACTGTTACCTTGCTCTTTTCTATGCCCTCTCCCTTTTTGCTCATAATAGGGTGAAGAACCCCAGTACATTTTGTCTTTTATTTATTCTTGTTTCTGGATTTAATTTCTTGGTTATAATCCCCATTAAGATAAAGACCAGAAAAGGGCACATCTCAAATAGTGGATAGAGGATTGGTATCAGGGTCTGTACTCCATACCCCTTTGCTCATAAATCACTGACCACATTCTTTTTTCAGTTTTCCTGGAGGGAATAATTGTCGTCTTCCCACCCCCCATGTAAACTCCCTGTATTGGAGCTGTGGTTTATGCCTTATCTCCACTCCAGGTGAACACAAATTGCCTGGACTAGGGTTTTGGACATGCGGAGTCTAATAACTATTGATTGATTGATGGATGGATTGAAAGCAAAATGGATATTACTAGCCAAGTAATTATGCTGATGGATGAAGGGCAAGAAAATAAAACTCATTAATACAAGCATTATTGTGGCCTTCTCTGCAGCCATTTCTCCATTTCATGTGCTCCCTGTCTCCTATGGAATGTCTTATTTGGTCATTCAGGAGAAACTTCTCTACACCCTTTTCCCTCTCAAATAAACTCTCACCCTTTTCCCTTCCACTGTACCACTGTACCTCCTGTGTCTTCTTGGGGTTTGAATCCTTAAAAGAGAGCATGTAAACATTCTGCAGCCTGCTGCCTGCCAGAGCCAAAGGCGTTGTCAGCGACGAGCCAGCAGTGGCAGCGCAGTGCTGGGCTGTGTTTTTGCAAGTACAAGACAGAAAATCCATGTAATTACCTCTGAAGCCCGAGAAGCTGTGCCGCCTGACAGAACAGCATGTGTAGGAAGCACTTTGTCAGGCCTCTGCTGACTAATTCCCCACTCAGCCAGGGGTTGTGAATGTGAGTGTGTGTAGGTGTGAGTGTGTGAAAGCACAGGTCTGTGTCTGCAAGTCCTGCCAGCAGGCTCACCAATATTCAGCTCCAAGACTCCAGTCTCATCCTGAATTACTGACAATCCCAGCTCTGCTTAACCCCCAGTTCAGAGGAAATCTGAGCTCTGATCTTCGGAGCACTCTCAATATAGCCTTCCAACGTTGCCGGACACTGCTTTCTTCTTCACTGGCATGGCAATCATGCAGTCAGACATACAGAGGAAAACACACTTTCTGCAACAAATTGACCTTAAAAAAGTTCAAGGCAAAGACATCCCTTGAGGTGGGGAATTCAGACCCTCCCAAAGCAGAGTTCCTGCATCATTACATGAAACTGTAGGACCTGCAACATCTTAACACATGCTTTGACCTTGGAGTTCTCTTTACTTACTGGTACTGCAAGTTAGCAGAACCATCTCCCCAAGAAACTCAGACCAAAAGAAAACATGTGCAGAGTTAGAAAAGCAGACGTGTTGTTTTTCCTCAGTCTATCTTACTATAATTATGAACTTTGGGCCTTTCCAATAAATTCTATAACTAACCATTCTGATTAATAACTGTATATGATGGGGACAGGGCTGACAGAACTGGATTTAAAGTATATCTCAGCTGCTGACTGTAACTGGTGGTTTCCCCCCATGATATTGTGAGCTCCTCAAGATAGAGAATTTAGTCTTTTGTTCTTCACCATTGTATACCCATCACATGTAACAATGCCTGACATATAATAAGCATACATTTTTGTGTGTGTGAAATGAATGAATGAATCAATCAATCAATCAAGAAAGCTGAGCTTTCTGAGTCGCTGTTTCTTTTGATGGGCTTCAGGATATGCTACCTTAATACGTGGCTCCTTGGCATATTGAAACTGAAAAACTTTGAGAAAATGTCAGAAGCAGGGAGGTCACTCTGACCTCTCCTCTTTCCCTCAGTCTTTCCCCCTCACCCCACTGCCTTACCCTGAAATAGGTCATAATACTCTCAAGCCAGAGGTGTTCTCCCTATGCCTGGAGGAAAGGGCCATCTTTACCTCTGAAAAGGGTCACAGAGAAGAATCCAAACAGAAACGCCGAGAAGAATTCTATCACACATGCCTTGCCATTTCCCTCAGCTTACTACAATTACCTCATACTCCTCAGTCTCTCATATTCCTCTGTGACTGTCCACTCTTCATCAACCCCTGAATAAAATATTCAATTCTAATTGTCTCTTTGGGACTTCATTTCCTTATGAAGGCTTCCAGGTGACATAAAACTTATTATTTGTATGCTTTTCTCCTGTTAATCTGTTTTTGTCAGTTTAATTTTCAGTCTCAGCCAAGGACCACAAGAGAGTTGAGGAAAAATGTTTCTTCCCCTACACTTCACACATAAAAAGAGTTTAATAATATTTATTTTACAAGGTTGTTGTGTAGTGAATGAGATAAAACAGACATGAAGCTTTATAACCAAGCACTACCTTCTTTCCTTACCACCTAAAACAAAAGGAACACTTTTTCCCAATTAATAGTAACCGAGAAATTATTCTTCCTAGAGTTTTGGCATGTACTGGTGGTGAAGAAAGGAATAACCATAAGGTTAATGCATAGAAGCCTGCTTTTTTCTGTAGCCTGACAGATCAGTTCCAAAATCTATAAGTATCCCAGTGAGACTCCAGAAGTCAGACACACAGAGCAGTAGGTGACTAGCATCAGAACTGCTGCCAGCCCAGCTTGTTTGAATCTGCTGGTTGCCAGCTTCTTTCCCCATCAGGCAAAAGAGTTGTGCTCTTGATCCATTCCCTTTTCAGTAGCTTGGAGAGAACAATCTGATGGACAGACTTGCAATGAGAAGCCAGGAGCAGGGATATAAACTCTTACTTAGATATTTGCATTTTTATGAAGTTAGGTCTAAATTCAAAGAATGGGTCAGTATCAATGAGATTTAGGATATCAGTGAAAGACATGATTTTGTACTATAAATCTCGGACTGCTTGAAAGGTCATAAGAAATAAGAAATGGTCTACAATAGTACTGTACATTAATTGCCCATCTCTGTGCCCGATGCACTAGAGACCATGGATGAACAACAGTTGCTATTGTTACTCATGAAGCTGGCTGGCCTTGACCAGATATCACATTCTCTGAGTGAGAGCACCTATTGGCTTCAGACTATTACTTTGATACATTCCACTTTTTTGGAATCTTTGTGTTTAAAAATTACAAACAAATTATGTGTATACAAAACCACTGGAAGTGGAAGTGAAGGCAGCTAATAATCAGCCAAACCTCCCAAATTCCCCCCAATTTCCCCATGGTAAGCCTGCTAATGTTTTGTCAGCTGAGTTTTATATGACTTAAGCAAAAAGACAGAGCCACACGAGCAGCATGACTGGAATTATGAGAGCTAATAATGATAACAATGAATAATTCATACATGATAAATTCGTGTTGTTCCCTTCATAGAGCTTTCTCTAAAAGATTTGAGCTAAGAGACTTGAGCAGCGAAGCACAGTTCCTAAGTGTGCAAGGGTTAATGAAGAAATAGTGAGACTGACAGGAGCTCTTTCCTCTGCTGGCCCAGCATTTAATGCTGGAAGAAAGGGGCTTTGCTTTTCTCTGTTGACCCTGACTCCCATTTGATCACCTTTGTTAGCAAACCCAATCATTTTGACTTCTCTTTGTATTGTTTTTCACACTACCAATTACAATTTTGAAAACCTAACCTAAACAAAAACTTCCATTTCCCCACTGTAAATATTTTGTAAAAAATTTCCCAAATTTCTAATTAAAATAAAAGTTCTTTAGTAAGAGGACCAAAATTATGTGGTCAACAATTTCTAGATTTTTTTCTCACATCAACCTCTATGAACTTAATTTCTATTACACTTGTTCTCACTAAAAGAATTGGTCAATATATTAATTCTCTTTTTATCTCTTTCTAACAGATATCAATTTAGCCTCATTCCAGGTAATTATCTTATCTCTCTTGTTTTATGAGTTTTCTTTAAGTTTGTATATTTTTAAAATGGGATGTGGGATAAAAATTAAACCCATAACTGAAAATATTAACTGTTTTATGTGAAGAGTAAGTAGCAGCTTGGGGATTCATGGGGAGAGAATGAGCAAGGGAAAGCTTAAAACAATAGAAAGTGCTCATGAACTATCTGGATATAAACTGGAGAAAAATCAGTGTCCACATGAAAGTTATTTGCCCATGTATTAAAAGTAAAAGACTACTTTTGGGTACATTGCAATATTTTACAGGGAAGCAAAATAACATATCCACCGTCCCTATCTTCAAAAAATGTAAAACTGAATCGATGATGTAAGATGTTTAAAAGCCAAAACAAACAAACAAAAGTTACATAACCAGAAAAGTGGCAATACGAGAAATGTAGGGGAAATTAGACAATTGTTGAATGAGAAGCAGTTATAAGTGCTTTAAGTTTAAAGACTTTGGAAAGACTGAGTTAACTCAAAATCAGATGCTATCTCTGTTAACAATTACTAATACTTGGCCTCATGCAAATATTGCAAATATTGCAAAAATGTGTAGCAGCAATAAAGACAAATTCTGTGAAAGTTAGGTAAATATGCTCTTTAGAGTTTACTTTACATAGCTAGTCAATCTCCTCAAACTGTACAGAAAGATGGATGTGAACATGACCAGTAACACCAGCTCACTGAACTGGCTTTTTAGTGCACTTCAGTCCCAAGCTGGACTGGGAACTTACGAAGACACACTGGAGATGAGGATGTGAGCATTTTTTTTCTGTCACTTGCAGGCTGTTATGGCCTTGGTTAAAGAATGCCTCTCTGATTTTGTTTTAGTTTCTGAAAAGCCAGAATAACAGTAACTGTTCTAAATGCTATCAAAAATTCATGGAATGATTAGATGAGATGATGTATATTAAAACACTTTTAAATAATTAAGTACAATGCAGCATTAAAGTACTATTTTTAACAGCTTTATTGAATTATAATTGACCTAAAATCAGCTATACATATTTAAAGAGTACAATTTGATAAATTTTGAGATACATGTCCCTGAAACCATTAACCCAATCAAGGCTGTGAATTATTTATCATGTCCAAAGGTATCCTCGTGCCCCTTTTTAATTCCTCTGTCTTGTCTTTCTGGGCACACGCCTCCCCAGGCAACTACTAATCTGCTTTCTGTCACTGTAGATTAGTTTGAATTTTCTAGAGTTTTATATAAATAGAACTACACAGCATGCACCCTTGTTTTTTTGCCTGGCTTTCTTCACTCAGCATATTTATTTTAAGAAACTTCCATGTTGCACGTTCATTCATTTTTAGTTCATTCATTTTTATTGCTGAATATCGCCAAATTGTTTATTGCTGAGTACAAATTGTTTATTTGTTCACCTGTTGAAGACCATTTGGGATGTTTCTGGGTTTTAGCTATTATAAGTGCAACTGTTGTGAATGCTTGGGTACACATGTTTGTGTACAAGTTAGTACAAGCTTTCTTTTACTTGGGTAAATGCTTAAGAGTGGAATGGTGGTCATGAGATAGATATATGTTTAACTTTTTTAAAAAAATTGTCATACTGTTTTCTTAAATGATTGTGTCATTTTACCTTTCCACCACTAGTGTTTTGAGAATTTCACTTTCTTCAAATTCTTGCCAAAATTAAATATGGTCAGTCTTCTAAATTCTTGTTATTCTATAGGTAGGTAGTATTTCAATTTGCATTCCTGTAATTATTAATGATGTTGAGCATCTCTTCATGTGCTTATTTGTCATCAGTTCTTTGATGAAGTATTTGTTCAAAACTTTTGCCGATTTTTTTACTGAGTTGTTTGTTTTCTTATTAGTGAATATTGAGAGTTCTGAATACAAGTGCTCTCTCAGTAATAGGATTTGCAAATATTTACTCTTCATCTGTAGCTTGTCTTTTTATTCTCTTAACAGTATCTTTTAAAGAATAGGTTCTAGTTTTGATCAAGTACAATTTGTCCGTTTGTTCTTTTATGAATCATGTTTTGATGTCCAAAGAAATTTTATCTAGTCATATATCATAAAGATTTTCTCCTCCTTCTGTTTACTAGAAATTTAATAATTCTGTTTTACATTTAAATCTATCATCTATTTTGAATTAATTTTTGCATATATGGTGTGATGTGTAGACTGAAGCTCATTGTTTGCACATGGATATCCCATTTTTCTAGGTGCACAAATATTTAGGATAATGTCCTCCTGATAAATTGAATTCTATATCATTAAGAGATGACATTGTTTTTCCTAGTATGATGTTTCTTGCTCTGAAATCTATTTAGTGTGATATTAATGTAACAATTTTAATTTTCTTTGGATAATATTAATATTGGATGTCTTTTTTATGATTTTACTTTTCATATATTCTTGTCCTACTTAAATTTTTATTTTTTTGTATCAAGCATGTAGTTGGGACATGTATTTTAATCAATTTAACAATTTGTACTTTAAAATTGGTGAGGATAGATTATTCATATTTAGTGTGATCATTGATATGGTTGCTATCAATCTATTATCTTGCTATTTATTTTCTATTTGTCATAGTTTTCTTTGATTTTCTTCCCCCTCCAATCTGGCTTCTTTTAGATTACGTTTTTTATTGTTTTACTTTTTTCCCTTTATAAGCTTATTAGAAGTAACTCTTCTGATTTTTATTTTAGTTGTTGCTTAAAAGTTTATACTATATCCCTTTAATCTATCATGACAATTTAAATCATAATATAACACTTCAGGGATAGTATAAGAACCTTAAATGGAATACTTTTATTTTGCCTCTCCCAGAATTTGTGTTATAGTTGTCACACATTTCCCTTTTATATATGTTATAAACTTTATTTTATACAGTTATAATTTTTGTTTAACCAGTTATTATTAAGGATATTGAAATAATAGAATGTTATTAATATTAAGTTAATATTTCTGATGCTCTTCCTTTTTAAAATAAACCTATTATTTTCAGGTAGTATTATTTTCTATCTTCTTGAAGAACTTCCTTTAACATATCCTTTAATATGAGTCTGCTGTTGATGAACTGTTTAAACATTTGTGTATCTCAAAATGTATTTATTTAACCTTCAGTTTTTGATATTTCTCACTTGGCATAGAATTCAAATAATTTTTTTAATAATTGAATAATTTTTTTAAGTCTCTTCTATTGTATTCTTTTTGATGAGATTTTTTTTGCTTGGGATTTGTTGAGCTTCTTTGATCAGTGCATTTAATTTTGATCAGCTCTGAAAATTTTTTATTATTATTCTTTCAAAACCATTTTTTCTATTTCATTTCTCCTTTGATGACATGTATTAGAACTTAATAAACTATTTACAGTTTTTAACATTAATTTTTTTGTGATTCATTTTGTATATCCTCCATTGCCATGTCTTCAAGTTCACAAATTGTCTTATTCGAAATTTATAATATGCTATAAGAGCTATCCAATGTATTTTCAATCTCAGATATCAAACTTTTATCTCTAGAAGTTTGATTTGGGACATATTGCAATATCCTCTATATCTTTTCAACTTTTGAACAGAACTTTCTAAATGTTCTAGTGTTTACTAGTTTATTCTATTTCTATCAGTTCTGGGTTGATCTCAGTTGATCAGTTGATTATTTGTTCTCATCATGTGTTCTATATTTATGCTCCCTTGCATGCCTAGATATTTTTGGTTGGCTGCCAGACATTGTTAGTTTTACCTTATTAACAGCTGGACATTTGTGTATTTCTATAAATATGTTTGAACTTTGTTCTAGGATAGAGTTGTTACTCAAACAATTTCAGCCTTTCTGGTGTTGCTTCTTTGGTTTTTTAGGTGGGTCTAGAATAGTACTCCATATAGAGCTAATTATTTCTTGTTACTGAGGCAAGACCTTTATGAATATTTTCCCTATCATCCCATGAATTATACATTTTCCAGTCTAACTGATAAAAACAGGCTATTCTTTGCCCTGTGTGACTGCTATGCTCTCTGATTCTTTTGGATGATTCTTCTTCTTGTCACAGGTATTTTCCCCACATGTGTTTGCTGATCAGTATTCTGCTGAATACTTGAGGGTAAGACTTTGTAGGTCTCCAGGATTCTCTTTCTGCATATCTGTGTCCTTTTCAGTACTCAGTCCTATGAACTTTAGCTATCTTGGCCTCCCCAGATTCTCAACTCAGTCTGCAGAACTCAAGACTTTTTCTGAGATCCAGCTAATTTTCCTTTCGCTGATGTTATGACCTGAAAACTCAAGACAGTAAACTAGAGCAATTATAGGCTTACCTCTTTGTTTCCAGTCTTTCAGGGACCATTATTTTTTGTTGCCTAACTCCAGTGACTTGAAAATTGTTGTTGCATATGTTTTGTCTGTCTGGTTTTTGTGTGTGTAAGTATAAGTGTGTTTTGTTTTGTTTTATTATTATATGTATTAGGTTAAATCAGGTCCCTGTTAATCCATTCACACAAAAGAAGTACTCAAATTTAAGCATTGTCATAAAAAATTACTATTGTTTAAAAATATAGACCTTTAAAAAACATAATAGTAGAAAGATGGATTGATAGACAGATATATAGATAGATATAACTCTATCACTTTAAAACATGTTAGTGCAACTGAAGTAAATATGAGAGATGAAAATGGGAGTGATTAGAGAAGAGTCTTCTGATTTTACACTTCTACAGCCTGAACGCTGTTATGTTTCATATTATCTTCTTTATTCCCATTAAATAATTGTTTTGACAAAACAAAAAAAATTGTCTGAAATGGTTTGAAAATAATGTGTGTGTGTGTGTGTGTGTGTGTGTGTGTGATATTAACTGCTTTTACTTATCTGCCTCTACTTGATTTTGTAAGTTTAAGTGTATCACAGAGCTCAGCCATCCTGACTACTTGTAGGGTTTCCATACACTTGTCTGTTTCTGGTTTCATTGCCTCTCTGATCATGATACATCCACATGTGAGATGTATTTTGGAGTCCTTTTTTTTCCCTACCTGCTCTCCTTCTGTTAAAACTTAATTAATTTAATGACTCTAAAGTTTCATACTGTCATCAGCCTCTTGTAAGGCATAACAGGATGCATCCTTCTTTCTTTATGTTCTCTCTGTACCCCTATACCTACTATTTTTATAGATCTAACAATACATTGTAGTTATAACTTCCTTGTTACACAGTGACTCTTTCAAATTTATTTTTATATTCCAAGTATATTTGGCACATTATTTGATGCATAGTAAATATTCAATACAACTTTCTTGAATGAAAGATAGCACATATGCATGAATGTATAGTAGCAAGTGTGGGAGACGTTGTATGCACTACAATCTGTCAGCCACAAAGCCACATTCCATTCTTTTTCCAACATAGGTTCTATTTCTACCTATAAGTATGATTCGAAACCTAGAAAATAAAAGTGAAGAAGAACTTAACTTCACAGTATACTCCATAGTTTATGGGTTTGTGTTTGTTTGTCTGCTTATTATTTGTTTTTATCATGTTTTGGTTTGCTCTTTGACTCAGAATTTCAGTGGTATTCTGACTTATCTTCTGCTTTGGTTTTTATCTTCTCCTCTGTTAGTGCACAATTCGAGAAAGCATTAATTAAGTTTGACATGTGGTAGAATTGGGTGGGTGGGTCAAGGAGAAAGATTATGCCCTGAGAAGAAGGACTAGAGGCAATGCCACCTTCCAGTGTTCCTGCACATTTGTGCCTGAGGGCTTTTTAAATCTCAGATTGTCAAGCAATTATAAGTGGTCTCAATTAATTGAGATTTCTGAAGCTAAAAATCAATTTCTTTTTTTTAATTCACATTAAAGATCAAGATTATTTCATTATTACATAGAATGAATTCAGCAAATAGAAACCCATTCAGTCACACAGCACAAGGAGGCCTTGAGTTAAGAACAAGGAGACAGTAATGGAAGTAGAATTTAACTATGGCAATGCCATCAGTTAGAAGTAGGTGATACTGACTCACTTATGATTTTTTGAATTGCTATTACTTTCTTCTTTGTGTAACTAAATTCCACCCATCTTTTATGGACAGTTTCCCCCAGGCAGACTTTCTATTTTGTTCTCTCATGCCCCTCTAAACTACCTTAGCACTTTAAATCTAAAACATTCAGCCTAGTTCTAAATTACCATATCTTATATTGTTTTATAACATTCTGTCATATACTGGATATCTCCTCCTGAGAAAAGTGTGTTGGTGAAGTCTCAATTGATGCTTTACAGCTTGGTTGTTGAGATATGGACATTTGTGGGCTTATTGTTTTAGAATCACTCCCTCTATCCATGTTCCCAACAGGCACATATGTAGAAGTTAGAGAAGGAGACTTTAAAAGTATATTTTCTCTAATTTTGAAGAAAGGGTCAATAATCTCTTAGAAAGAGTATGGGGTGGGTTCCCTCACTTTCTTTCCACTAGCAGATTCCATATTGAGCCCCTGAGCATTGCCCTCAGCCAGTTTTTCAAAACAGCAAGCAATCAAGCTTGCTGTTTGTTATGTTAGTACAAGACCTTTTATCTTAATGTGAACCACAAGGCAATCAAATACAGTTTGAGAAAATATCACACTTAATCACCTCTGGTGCCCTTTTTATGTTCCTCAGTTTTATTGAGCAATTTATAAGACAAAGAAAAAAAATCTATCAGAACTGCTGAAGAACAGTTCTATCCATAAGTAAGCTATTTATCCAGAATATTGAAGTAACAACAAAAATATGTAGGAAGCCATAGGTCAACTAATTGGGGAGGAAGAAGTGAGTAAGCAATTTATACTAGGAAATAATTACAGTCCAACATTGTGTTGTAAACGAAAATCATCATCATTAATAACAGCAATCTAGTTTCAAGGGGAGCTGCTCATTGAAAATGGAAAAGTTTGTAGCTAACATTCTCTCTCTCTTAGTCATTCTCATGAGGATTTGGGCATGGGCAGCATTCCACATTTAGAGTTAGAAAAATTCATATGAGGCACTTTTTTATGGGGAAATTTGTTTGGCTTATAGGAAGATTTTTCTGTCTCTGAGAACTGAAGTAAATCTTTCTATAGCTGTAACTGCATTAACCCTTTATGCAAATGGACCATACAAGCAAAAAAAATAAAAAAAAAAATATATATATATATATATATATATATATATATATATATATATATATATATATAGTAGTCTGCCTATTCTGATAACTCGTTAACATTTCATGTCAAACATTTCTGCCCAGGTTACAGACCTCTGATCTAGCAATGCATTTTATACTACTGGATTTCTTAGCACTGACAGTCATATGCTGACCCTTGCCCTATTGCTGCCACTGCCTACAGGATCAGGATAAATTCTGGTTATAACACACCGATATGGGAAATACAGTGTTTGTCTGTGAGGGGTAGGCACCACTGCAGAATTCACGCCATATCTTTTAACATAGAGATTCATGGTAGCATGCTTTTATATCTAAAGATGACAAAGCAGTCATTTCACAATAAGATGAGCCTTCAAAAGGTTTCTCCCATGTTTTGATGAAGAGTGTGTGTTTAGCCACCCTCATTTTAAAGCTCCTTTGCCTTTTTGAGGTAACTCTCAGTGCTTTCCCATCAAAAACCAGAATTAGAAAATGAGGTGTGGACCTCAGGTTGACACACTTTACAAAGTGTGATCAGGTATCCCTACCACGGGCTGGAAATAATGCCTATGTTCTCACTCTATTAACTGAAAGCCTGTCTTGGAGTCACACTTGAAACTCTAATGTAGCCGCTGCCACATTTGGCTTCTATAAAGTATTCAGCGAGGTCTGATATTGTTGACTCACAGTTCTGGGAGGGACGACAGGTTTCCAAATCACTCCTGATAGACATGCCAATAAACCAAGCTGCAGTTTGATAAGGAGTGATTAAGGGAAATGTTCTCTATTCCTTATGCACAGTGCACTGTTAGATTCAGAAGCCTGTACCTGGGAACCGAAGGTCTCATTGTTGTCTCAGTGAGTTGAATCTGTTAGAGCCTCTCACCTCTAACTCATCAGAAGCTGCTTCACTCCAACCCCCTTGGGGTAAGCAATTAGACTGGAAACAAATTAATGAGGAGACCTCCTTTGTGTCCAGGTGGTGGAGGAAAGCAAAGGACAGGACAGCCAAACTTAAATTCCAATTTTATCTTCCTTTTATTCACTAACATTTCTTGCTAACTATTTTTTTAAGTCACATTTATTTTCTCATTTTGGTCTCTTGTTTTCTAATTTCCAGTTAGTGTTACATGAAGGCAGAAGAAGTAGCTACTTATATAATGTGATATCATAGTACCAGACAATCCCCTTTCAAATACCATGTCCTAAAAACTGGTGTTCAGTTTCTTGTTCCCCCTATGTATAGTGTGTGTGTGTGTGTGTGTGTGTGTGTGTGTGTGTGTTTTGTGTGTGTATAGTGTGGAACACTGATTCACTTGAGGAAGTTATTGAAAACAAATACTGAATTCCATGTGCCAATAAGGACACTCAAAGTTTAAATTATCGATAACAAAGAATATTTCATTACCCAGCTTTCTCTTGTCCAGCTTCCTTCATCTCTCAGAGGTGTTCTTAAGAGAACTATGTACACTATCTGCATACAAGTTTTTATCTCATTGTTTCCTGAAGAGCCTTATTTAAAACATAGGGCATGCAAAATCTTGTATGGACTGGCTCCAGTATATCTACTCTCTGCTTTAGCAAACTTCTTAACTCACTCTGATTCAAATACTTTTGGCTTTTCATTTTTCTATCCCCCTTGCTTTGCTCACAACATTTCCTCTGCTTAACACATCATTCTCTGACTCTTCTAGCTCACAGGAACTGCATAACCATACTTCAAGGACCAATATATAACCCATATTTGATGGCTCCTATTTTCAGAATAACCTCACGTCATGTCAATTCTTAGTGGTTTCTTCTTCCTCTGAATCATGTTGGAACCAGTCTTGGTGCAATTTCACTTTATTATAAGCTGCATTGTGACATAGTCTGCAAGTTCCTTAGAGCAGAAACTCAGATTTTTCTTGTGTTTTTCCACCACAATATGTTTCACAGCATTAATATTGTAGTGATCTTTAATATGTGGTTTTACTTGTTTTTTTCATAGGGCTTATTAAACTGTGCTATAGCTTATAAGTTTTGTATTCTTGTTATATGACCAAAGTCAGGTATAATTTTCAGGTAGAAGTTATTATAATGATACATGTGATCAAAAATACATTTCCATATTGTGCATTATTTACATTAATAGGCTATATATTTATGTTCTACAAACCAACAATAGACAGTATATACTTGCAGAATCAATAGTGTTAGACTTTCAACAATAGTCGTCAGCTTTAATGAATCTCCCAGTGAAGTTATGTAATTTCAGGTGGTCTTCTATAAACCTTGGTTGCTGGAAGCCATGAGATTCTGCACCTCTAGATTTCTTTAACACCAATCCCAATCTCTGGGGTACACTGATTTTGCCTTCTTATAAAACATGAAATAATAATAATAATAATAATAATAATAATAAGTATTTGATGAAAAATTAGCATTTACAAAGCACTTCCATGAACTTTTTTCATGTAATTTAGTTTGGCAGGAACCAGAAAAGATCTCTCTTGTTCTTCATTGCTCAACGGTTGATGAGAAACCAAAATAAGGGCTAGGAAGCATCATTGTTATTGGAAGATCTCCTAATATTTTCAATATGCTTCATTTATTATTCCATTTGGAACCTAGAAAGCATCAGTTAGTTGAGCTAATAGCTGTTCTTTTCTTTTCAGCTAATGTTTTCTCATCTCACCTGGCATTTTTTCACTGCCATTATCTCCTCATTGACTAGTGGTAGAGGAGATATTTAAAGTCTATTCTAGATATAACAATTACTTATTCCATTTGGGGTACTGCCTCTGACTCTTGGGCCCTTGTGAGCTGGAAAACATTTCAATAACATTGGCTGCTACAGGACTATGATAATTCTTACAAAAGTAATAAATGTTAGCAGAATTGTTTGATTAATATAAAAAGTCGAAAATCTAGATTTTATGGCTGAGTCACAAATACCTACCTTCAACATAGCTGGAGACATTTACAAACAGGTTTTTTTTGTTTCTGTTCAAAGAGGAGCAAGTAATTATAACACAGAGATCAAATGCCATTTGCTTTACAGCGGGTCCATAGAGTGACCTCAGGTTATCTTTTTCCAGGACTTGAGTCCAGATTGGTTCACTGAAGCAACACTATCTCTATGCACCAACTGAATGTGTGATGTTTACCAGATTGGTTAGATTACTTGACTAGGCTGCTGATTTCTCTATTAAAACAAGGCTTGATTTAGATTATTTACAAGAATATTTTATTCTATGCTTTATTTTTATATATCTGTGGGCTCTAGGAGAGAGAAATCATGTGACCCAAATGGCATATTGTTATTTATCTATTCATCTGCACTGATACAATACCCCCACCCTACTCCCACAATTTGTCTTTTCTCTCCTAAGTAATTGGGTTAGACTAAAAGAAATGTCTCTTCCTGTTTGTGGAATTGATTTCTGATTAGGTTTTTCAGTTGGTTCTACCACGTGCAAATGTAAGTCTTCCAGGCCTGTGTAGTTTGTTAAATGAAGAAACCTAATATCCTTTGCAAGTCTTTGAGGAGCAGGTTATGCTTTTGAGCTCCCCTTTCCTGCTTCTATCCATTCATCTTGCCTATAAAAACAGAAAAGAAGGCTTTTAAAGGATTAAATTTCATAAACAGCAGGGTTCTGTGATAGAAAGGCAAGGAGATTTCCAAATCAGAAACCTGATCCAGAAACAATGAAAACACCAAAAACACAAGTAGAAACATCTATGCAGTTCTTAATCATGTGGGATTTCTCTCTTGCACTTTTTTTCTTCCTATGAGCTATGAGTTAAAAATTGCTTGTAATTTAAAACAAAACAAACAAAACCCTGTAATTCATTATGTGTATCTCATATATAACCCCATGTAGTATATTTTTGCTTTCTTCTCTTAATTTTTAAATGAGGAAATGATACAAGTTAAAATTGTCGTGAATTGCCATAATATTTTTATCATCCAAGGTTCAATTCTAGACCAGAAATACTTTTAAGAAGGCATTCATGATTAAAACAAAGAGCAATGGATTAAGAGTCAAAAGATAAGAAATCTGGTTTCATGGGTTACCAATCAAGTCTGACCAGGGCCTCAAACTCCCTTAGTGTTCAAAAAAAGGCTTTCTATCTGGAACTCTTTCCACCTTTTACTGTGCCATAAGTGTGTTCTCATCCATTCTATAGATTGACACAATGGTGAACGGTCAGCAGTAGCACTGTGCTGGTGGTGTTTAACTTTGACATACCCTTTCTCTGGTTTCTAGTTCCACCCCTTCCTTAGTCATGTGCCTCTTCCCATGTCTGTAATATAGGGCTCAGACACAATCTTCTGGATTCCAGAAAGTATGGAACATTCAATCATTCCACCTGAGATAAATCTTGAACACCACATTCTTTCCCACAGTTTTCTCTGCTTTTTACCGTCTCAGTGTAATAAGAAAGAAAAGATAATAATTATTTTACAGTAACTATGCATTAGGAAGCTGGTAAGGACACTTAGGATGTCTTAAGTCAGGCTTTCCAGGAAACAGATGATGAGATGGAAACTTGTGTGCAGACAATGGATATAGTTCTATTAAGAACACATCTGAGAGAATGAAGGAAGCTGGACAATTTAGAGCTGGATGATGAAGTCTTTGTTATCAGTTTTTCAAACTTTTAAATGTGCTCATTGATACATGGGATTCTGTATTTGTTTTCAATAACCTCCTCAAATGAATCAATGTCACACATACCATTCACATACATAAAATACCTAAGTGAAATTAAATAAATAATGCAGTTTTAGCAGAAGAAATAATTTCTGTTCCTTTACATGAGATAGGAAAAATATTTTTTCCTTGTTAAAAATATCTTTAATTTCAATTTCTTTAAATGTTCATGCAGAGATGAGAAAAAAAATAATGCATTTTCAAAAAGCCCAACTTAAAAAAAATTTAAAAACATCCTTCACTGCACCAAGCCATAACGAGGCATACCCAGCAAATGCTGCACAGTTAATGTTGCTCATGGACCCCCGTGGAGCAGAAGGATTTTACTAGAATTGTATGAAGTGCCTTGAAATTTATTTTCTTATAATAGAAACTACTTAAAAGAATTATCTTGCTGTGCAGCAAATCAGTTCACGTGGCAGATTTATGCTTTCATCTGGAATTTTCTTAAAGGGGGCAAAGGCAACAAAGAGATGGTTTGGATGAACTTAAAATCAGAGCCTGTCCAAGCCCTGAGCTTTGTTCTTAGGTTAAAAAGACTCCAGAATATGTTAAGACCTGAGTAAATGTGAGATTGTTTTGGATAAGTATCATGCAATATTCCAAAGAAATTTCAAGCTAAAGGAGCTTCTAACCCCACATTATCCTATAGATGAAGGTACTGAGGCTGTGGGAACAGGTCAAAGACTTTATCAGTGGCATGTAAGCACACACATACGCGTGTGTATACATATGTCTATTTACCTATACATAGACACATCTCACATTTAGGAATATTTCTCACTTCCCAACTATACAGTTTAAGATCTGTATTAGTGATTTTGGTCTAGGTTTTAATGTGATAATAAACCAACACAAATTTAACACAATAAAAATTTGTTTCTCAATTTCTTCACAAGTAGATGCAAGTTTAGAGGAACCTCCTGGGGTGTTCCTCCCCTATATACTGACTGAGGAGCAGCATAAGCTTTTACCATATCAAAGCTCCATGCTTACAGTATACTAATGGGGAAGAGAGGCTTCTAAACTCACTTCTTTCCTTCCTACTTTCCTCCTCCTCCTCCTCCTCCTCC